>OZ026824.1:4635309-5101500 GCA_964023185.1 Macaria liturata | reverse complement strand
CGCCGGCGCACCCGCGGGCTGCCGGCGCCCGCCGCCGCGCCGCCCGCTCCCTTCTATTGAACAAACGTTTAAGAAAGTAAATTTTTAGTCACTAGTGGGTAATTTTTGAATGTGATTCAATCTTATCTTTATTTTTCTATATCGAGTGACATCTTGAACTTTGGTTTCGTTCGTTTCCGACTTATGTTTGTAATTGCATTTAATGAAAGCGATGTATTTAACCAACGATGTAATAAACAATATTTTCTCTTATTTGTATCTCGTCTGCACTGGTATTTTTTATTGAATTTACTATAAATGTACTTTAAGTGTATAATTTTAAATAATTACTGAAAATGATTATATTCTAATTTTTATGTTCAAATATTTATGTTGGTTTTATTTACCGCAACACCTTTTCCTATAGCATATATAGTTTTAATATAGGTAATACACCTAGATCTAACTACTTAGTTTTTAATGTTGTTGGCAAAAGTTAGTTGGCAAATGTTGGCTTTGAGGAGACTGCGTAACCATTTTTAAGGGATAATAGTATTATTTGTATCAAATTGATAAAGGTATGTATTAATTTAGTTATTGATGTCTATTCTAATGGTACACCAATAGTCATTCAAGAATTCTTGTTTAATACACTTTTTGAACTGTAGGATCATATCATGGATTTTGAATGGCCTCAGATTATATTCAGATCGTAGAATAATATCCCCATGAATATCAAACCCCGACGGTGGTCATTTTGAGAGTTGCACATTTTGTGAATCACAGTGGTCACGGTGATCAAAGTCGGGGGAGCTACACGGAAAAAAATAGTGGCGTTTTCGGATGAAATTCCCACAAACTAAAAATTGTATACCTACTCATAAAACTGAGTAATGCATTACACTTTAGGTGTCCATATAACAAATAAATTAATATACTACTCTCTTGAGTCGTATTCCTCATGACTGAGGGTCGTGACTCCCCCGCAGAATTAATCCGCAAGGGGAGTTTTCTTGGGCAAATACATCGTGGTGGGCGCCCAGGTCCTTCCACGGAAGACACATGTCCTCGGATATTGTGGTCCTCAAACATGTCGGTTTCCTCACGATGTTTTCCTTCACCGTTAAGCGAGTGCAAATCCACACATAACTTGAAAATACAAGTCATTGGTGTAGGGCCGGATTCGAACCCGGGTGCGTCTGAATGAAAAGCACACACTGCAATGGAACCGCTACGCCACACTCGCTTTAATATACTACTGTCTGTACATATTTGTATGTCTAGATATTCTATTCTCAAGAATTTTATTACAAAGAGCCTCTGTTTTTTTGGATACGACTTCACTGTCGCCCTTATAATACCAAGCGTTGAGCTCAAGAGGATGTAAACATAAATAAATATAATAACACCTCAATAAATGTATAAGTTAAGGTGCTCCCACACTGCTGTTACAAAATGTTTATAAACATTTTTGAACACTAAAACATTTACTAACAAATGTTGTCAATTCTTACATTTTGTTAGGAACTGTTATATGTTATAAGTGCTCCTACACTGATGGAAAGTGTTTACTAACATTTTATAACATTTTGAATCTGGCATTGGCTCGCAGTTTGGTTTTGCGTTCTGAGGCGTCTACACGAAAATGGAAGAAGATTTGCTAATTGGGATAGCTTTCATTTTTTGTTTAAAAAAAAAGAAGAAGCGCTCTTATTGGATGCGCCGAACGCTTAAAGCTAGAGAAAAATATAGTGCCACAAACTATCTCGAGGATTTGGGCATTGATGGTTGCTTAGAAGATTTTATAAGAATGAACAGTTCCGAATTTGAATATCTACAAAATTTAGTTGGGGCAAAAATAGGCAAACTAGACACAAATTTTAGAAAATCTATAAGTGTGACGGAAAGACTTGCGGTAACGTTAAGGTTTTTGGCAAGTGGTAGCAGTTATAAAAGTCTTGGAGATGTGTTCAAGCTGTCAGATCAAGTGATATCTATAATCGTACCACAAGTGTGCGAGGCTCTCAATGAGGTTTTACAAGAATGCATAAAGGTAAGTCAAACAACATTTTTATTTATTAAATTTTTAATAATCAACAAATCAAACACGTATTTTTAATTTTGGATTGAACTCAGCAAATCGTTTAATGATTGGGTCGAATCTTGGCTTGATTCCGAAAAATTTGATGGACTCGGTGCTCTTGCGCTGGTACTAGTATGTGCCCTCGAGCTGTCCAAAGGACTCGTTTCCAATGAAGCTAAGGGACTCGGTGCGGTGTAGTATCCTCCCGAGCTACAGACAGCATTATTTTCCGAAAAAGTGGATGGATTTGGTCCAGAGTTGTATCCCCAGGAGCTACTTACTAGCAGTTGGCTCTGTCATGTTTGTAGGATAATCATATAGTCCCATTGATGCATTGTACAAAATATTGTTAATGTGATGTTGAGCAGTATTGTAAGCACAACGGTTTTTTAATTGTTTGAGTTTCATAGAGACATACTCTCCAAATGCGTCACTTTCATCCTTGCTCTTTCTAGTTTCGTGCATGTTTTGTAAAATCTTTAAAGCTTCTTGTTGTGTTGTATCGTTTTCTTCTTGTGGCCGTCTTCTTTTGCGAAATGTTTTTGGGGTGGGGAACACCTTCTCCGTAGTTTCGTTTAGAGTGACAGTATTTTCTGATTCGTTCAAACGATCACTTCTGTTTTCTTCGTTACCCTGAAAGAATAGAAGTAAACGATAACTACAAGTTACTTAATGTTCTATTTTTTTTTCCAGTTACCGACAACTCCCCAAGAGTGGCAATGCGTGGCAAATACATTTTTAACAAAATGGAATTTCCCAAATTGCTTAGGAAGTATCGATGGGAAGCACGTAGCCATACAAAAGCCAATTGATAGCGGCAGTGAATATTACAATTATAAAGGATTTTACAGCGTTGTACTTTTAGCGCTAGTGGACGCAGAATATAACTTTTTATACGTGAATATTGGCTGCCAAGGACGCATAAGTGATGGTGGAGTTTTCGCAAGCACAAAATTTCGTAAAAAAATTAACGACTATAGTTTGAATATACCCAATGACAGCTCACTACCAGGCAAAAACAAACCTGTTCCTTATGTGTTCGTAACAGATGATGCGTTCCCGTTAGAAAAGCACTTGTTAAAACCTTTTCCAGGACCACAGGATAGCAATTCTAAGGAAAGAATCTTCAGTTATAGACTGAGTCGTGCGAGGAGAACAGTAGAGAACGCATTTGGGATTTTGTCGGCCAGATTTAGAGTTTTACGAACTACAATATTATTAGATCCAGAAAAAACTACTACTTTAATTATGACATGCGTGCTACTGCATAATTTTCTAAGAAAAACTGGATCGAGCATGATTTACGCTCCACCTCAATACTACGATGGCGACGACTTAACTGGTACACGTATCGATGGACAATGGAGATTAGAAGAGCAGCAATTAACACCACTAGAACAATGTGAATCCCAAGATTCCCAGTCAGATGATGGGAAAGAAATAAGAAAAGAATTCGCTGAATATTTTTCAAATGAAGGGTTATTGGACTGGGCATCTAAATACTATTAAAAGACGTTAAAATAAAACTCACCTGCAACCCTCCATCGACAGTTGAGCTTGGGATATTTTTGCCCTTTAGGAACATGAGTTTTTTATATGCAAACCACTTAATTGATTCATCAGCTCCTGCACCAGATTTTAATTTAGATTCTCGGTTAAATTGACCTACGAGGGATCGAATCTTTTTTTCAATTACTTTTTTATCCACATTAAATTCACTGGCAATTTCCATCCAAGCATCGTGTTTCTTATTTCGGTCTTTATAGTCGTCTGATATCGTGTTCCACAGTAGTTCTCTTGCTTGAAACATTTCAATCAATTTGTAAACATTTTCGTTACTCCAAGTATAAACTGACATATTTTTATTGCTTGGCGCACGCGCAACCACTAATCTATCTATACGCACGTCGACGCACGCGGAATTAAACAACGGGACTGACAGACACGGCACGCGGCGACACTTGAGTCTCGCGACAGACTATAGTCCATTTCATATAGCAAGTCACCTGTGACAGGTCAGTAGAACGTAAAAGAACATGTACATAAATTATTGTGACGTCATGCTCATGTTGAAATATTTCTATTTATTAGTGAAAACATTATATAAAATAACAAAAATAACTATTAATATAAACAGTAAAAATTATAAGACATCAAATAAAGGGTATTTTTCGCGTGTACATACTCGCATTCAATGTTACCAAAAAATAAAATATTAAATTTCATCGCACAGCAAAGTAACGTACTACTGCTAATTGTGACGTCATTTTCGTAGGGTTGGGACTTGGTAATCGATTATTTTTGACATCAAAAAAATATCGCAAAAACAAGTATTTATCATTTCGATCTATCAGAGATAATGATTTATGTACTTCAAGCACAATGATTTTATGCGATTTTTTTATATTAATATAATTAAGGAAGGTATTTATGAGTTTTGTATCTTAAAAAATATAGCGGAAAACATAAAATTTTTGTGTATCATAATTTCATTTGAATAATTTAATATATATTTTAGCTTCATATATATTATACTGGCAATATTTTTTTATCAAAACTGTATTCTTTTTTTCTTTTCAATTTGTTCCTTCCTTAATTTATCTGTAGGAATTTATTGTGGGTTCGACGAATATTATTTTGTGATTGTTGGTAATTCACATAACATTTTTAGGATAGGCAGATGAAAATAGCCATAAGTAACTACAATCGATAATCGGTAAATTTCTAATTCGAATTACTGCAGTACATCATTACAATTGTCAAAATGATATTGACAAGTGACGTTTTATATGTGTCACAGGTGCCTTGCTATATGAAATGGATTATAGTGTGGAGCCACGAATGGCGCCGAACGCGCCCGACTTCAGCCGAGCGCATCGAGTTGACTCCGCATTCCGCAATGATTGATGCGAGCGATACGGCGGCGGAGCTGTCAAAATTGATGTTAATTGTTTAAAACAATGATTAAATGAATTGATTATGAATGTTAATAAAATAATAAATAACTCGTTAACAATTATTATTTGTTCTTGTGTAATATTTGCTGACAAATAGTTTATTATTTTATTGAAACTAAAAACCACTTGGCATTGATTTTATTGATTTTCGGACGGGTCCGCGCGTTCGATCAAAATCGTTCTCGCGGATCCCGTCGCACTTGCAATTGATTTTAATGATTTGTATTATCGTGTCCACACCACTCTAAGAAATAATTTTTTATTATATTAGTACTATAGGTAGCATACCTTCTCACTAATCTCTGCACACCTGTGATATAGCGTATAGTTATTGTTATCTATTTTCCGAGATTTTGCAAACTGACCTTTTACGAAGTAATCAGTCAATATACTTTGTACCCATTGTTATTTTTTTTATTGTCCGTAAACAAGGATTAAACACCTGCGCGCAGGTGTTTAACCTTTTGTGGTGTTTAATCCTCCTTAAGAAGATTTGTGGCTACGAAAAAACCAAAACAATTAAGTACCTAATGTTGTTATTAGTATAGTTTCAGAGAGTGGATGTAGGCCTATCGGGGATACGACTATAAAAATACGCGCCAATATTATCTACTTAGAGTGGTGTGGAAACGATAATACAAATCATTAAAATCAATTGCAAGTGCGACGGGATCCGCGAGAACGATTTTGATCGAACGCGTGGACCCGTCCGAAAATCAATAAAATCAATTCCAAGTGGTTTTTAATTTCAATAAAATAATAAACTATTTGTCAGCAAATATTACACAAGAACAAATAATAATTGGTAACGAGTTATTTATTATTTTATTAACATGCATAATCAATTCATTTAATCATTGTTTTAAACAATTAACATCAATTTTGACAGCTCCGCCGTATCGCTCGCATCAACCATTGCGGAGTCAACTCGATGCGCTCGGCTGAAGTCGGGCACGTTCGGCGCCATTCGTGGCTCCACACTAGTCTGTCGCGAGACTCAAGTCGCGGCGACCGACCCCACCCGCACCCCCGACTCACCGCATACCCCGCCGTCACCTGTATAAAATGTTTACAAACAAAATTTTGTTCAAAAATGTTAATTAACATTTAACTACTAACATGAAAACATTTTTTGACTTTGGTGATTAAATGTTAGCTAACAAATGTTTACTAACGTAACTTAACATTCTATAACAGCAGTGTGGGAGCACCTTTATACTTTATTGTATAAGTTCTTACATTTTATTATAACATTGTATTGTATTAGTAAATAAAGAAAAGATCAAAGCCAAACAAAATGCAAATAAAAAAACTGCTGAATGTCAGTGTCAGTAGTCTATGGCATAACCTCAAAATTCTTAAAATTATATTTAGCTTAGCTTAGTTTGTGTTTACCTTGGAATAAAGTAATTATTGTTTTGCAATATCCACCATGAAAGACGTAATAGACGTTTTAGCTTTACAAAGCAGACGTGAACGGCGATTACCAGATTATCGAGGCGCCCCTGGTCACAGCCTCGCCACAAATTTCATATATGAATGTGGTATAAAACTAGGCTTGCAGCCGGCGACTGTCGCTACGGCTGCTGTATTTTACCATAAATTCTTCAAGGAGGCTGACAAAAATGACTACGATTGCTACGTCATATGCACTGCATGTTTGTGTGCCGCGGGAAAGTCGAGAGATGAGCCAGTACGACTGAGAGACGCTGTGAACGTCGCTCATAATTGTATCAACCGTGGCGCTGGACCTTTAGAGCTGGGGGAGGAATACTGGTCGTGGCGAGGAGCCGTAGCGCAGGCAGAGTTGCTGGTGCTGCGACTCCTGGGATTCAACTTGGATACGCCGTCTCCGCATCGATACTTGCTACATTACCTGCGCTCGCTTCAGGAGTGGTTCCCGGCGGGCCAGTGGCGCGTGGCGCCGGTCGCTCGCACGGCGATGGCTTTCCTACAAGACTTCCACCACTCGCCAGCGGTGCTCGAGTACAGAGCACCTCACATTGCTGTAGCTAGTCTCACTCTAGCACTCAATGTATTGGGAGTGTCTGTGCCACTAGCATCTACTTTAGATGATGATGCTGCTTGGTTCTCTGTAAGTAAACACTCAACTTTAATCTGTTCAAGCATTTATCTACCCAGGCATACTTTGAGTCTTTAACTTATTTTAAGCCAAAACCTCCTAGTGGAAATGACTAAATGTGATGTGCAAGCAGAATATAGTATACCATAGTTCAAAGATAGATTTAAACAAGTCCACAAATGTTGTGTATTGAAGTATATATATATACTTACTAAAGGATGCTTGCGGATTTGCTCACGTTAAGAAGTATGATTTTATTAATATGACTCTCTTTACCCCAGTCCCTCAGTCATCTTTTTGATATGTAATAGATACTTAGCTGCAAAATTAATAAATTGTCCTCATCAAAACATATTATAAGTATGCACTAATTTGAGTAACTGATCTTAACACACAGTAATAATTGTTTTTTTGCAGGTATTTACCAAAGATCTGAACAAGGAAAAGAACTGGGAAATAATGGAGAAAATGATGCTGGTGTATGGACGAGAACCTGAACCAATATAGAAAAGAAAATTATTATATTTACTTACTAAGTTACATAAGTATCTAGTATTAAGGGTTTAACTGGAATGGAATTAAACTGGTATGTGTGAGAATTTCATCTGGAATCTTTTAATTAAAACTTCTAATTGATAGAATAAAGGAATAGTAAGGACAGCAAGACTATGGAACTCTCTACCTGGAGCCCTGTTCCTAGAAAATTATAACCCAAGGGTCTTCAAATCTAGAGTAAATAGGTTTCTTATAGGCAAGCATGTTGCATCTTAGACTACAATGGGGCTTAACATCAAGCAGGCTATAGTCAAAGGTAAGCCTATTATGTGTTAAAAAAATGTTTTTAAGTTTATGATGCAACATTTCAATACTACATTAGACATGGTGGAAGTATAAGGTCCTGAAAGTGACATACACCATTATTCTACCCAAAACAACCTTGAGCGCCTTGAAGTACATAATGAAATGATTTAGTATAATTTCAGATGCAATCTAGGCACATTCAAAATAGTAGGCCTCTGTTCATCTTAGGACCTATTGTACTTTTGTTAATTTGAACATTCCACTCTTATACCAACTCCATAGATCATCCTCTTTGTGGAATAGGGAAATTTTTTATCTATTTTAGATTGTACTTTGTAGCTGTTTGGCAATGGCACTTAGAGTAAGAAAAAGCTATAGAGGATCGGGTAGTGTGGCCACACATGAGACAAAAAACTAAACTATTGTTTTATAGGTTTATCTCTGCTTTAAAACAATCAATGCAAGCAAATATATTTAAAAATGATGCAGAAAAATGCCAAAATTAACTTCACAATTTTACAAAGACGAAATAACTGTCAAAGTTTGTTGAGCTACTTATGTCGCTGGCCTTGAAAAAGCTGGCACGCTCTTAGAGACGCAAATAGTATAGCTTTGTCCTTTTCTGTTACTTATAATAACTCAATACAATATCTCTTTCTTGTTGAAATGAAACGGAGCTACCCGCCGTCTATTCTTTTCTTCGTCTAAGATTTGGCATTCTTTAGCTCTTTAGTGTGAGTTTGAATATGATCGTATCATTTAATGATAGAGAAGATTACCCTCTGTACTACTACTCTGAGGTGACAATAATTTGCATTAACATCAATGTATGATTGCTGATATGATGATGTAGTGACACTCTTATGTTACTAGATAAAATCTAAAACTGTAGGTAATCTGTCTAGAAGGAGCGAGGATAGGGCAATAAAAACAACAATTAGATCTACAAACAAATATAATTCAGTTTTTCTAACATTTTACGATACATAATTTTTATAAATGTACAGGGTAAGCTCATGACGTGGGAAAAGCGGTACTAGTCGTCAACTTGCTACCGGCAGGTACGTGTGGCGCTGCAGAGGAGACCGCCCTGATATGATGCACACATAGTGCGACTTACTCTAGCGAGCGTGACATAGGGACTATGTACCAATCCAATGTGCTGTCAGGTTACAAATCTACATTAGACACCAATGACTAGTATAATTTATAAAAAATTACGCTACCTTTAAGCGTATCGAATTTCAATTTTACATCAGTTATGAGAATGAAACAGCAGCGGCTGACAGCGGCGTCTTGCGGCGGGAGTACCACTGTGCGTCCCGTGGAAGACAACAGAACAACGTCCCTGGAACCACGCGTCTACACATTTGTGCTTCTATTTTATAACGTAGGTACAGCGAATCGATTACACAATAATTTGAATTATTCAAAGAAATTTATATCTATACACGTGTTAAATAGTATCTTCTACTTTACCGATGCACACGATTCAATGCTGAAGTCTCTCAAACACCAGTAAGTAATTCAAGAGAAATTTTTATCTTAATTATCGACTATGTTTTTTTTATTAAATCTAATAAATAAATTTCACACCGACAAATATTTAACACTCGATATTGATGTAGACGACATCGATAATGACATTAAATTCTTATTGCACAAATACTATGAACTACCGGGATCGTACTGGTTATATGTATGTAGTGGGGACACACAGACAGACATGGTGTTCACCGGTGCACCCTTCATACCTGCGCAAGGAACACACACATTACACGGGGTCAAACTGCACACATCACTTCATGTATATTGTATATGGCTCGAGCAATCATATTGTTACTAGCGCGGATGAAAACCAGTCACATTTCATTATTTACCAGTGTGTGATCTAGAGCTACACTAGTAGTCCATGTATACTTGATGGAGCGTTGTACTGGTCGCATGATGTACGTAGATACATGCTTACATTAGTTTGATGAAACACTCACATACAGACATGTCACGATACAATTCACAACTTCACATAGAAAAGGCAGTTCAAGTTAAAAACACGAGATTAATAATTCAAAGGTGTTAGTGAGAGTACATAATTGTTACCAGATTGTATTGTATGAAATAGGCACTTGAAGTGAAAATCGGTTAAACGAAACGGTTTTGTAAATAGAAAATATAATTAACAAAATAACGAAAATAAAATGTAATCTATATGAATAAAAAAATATAATGTTGACCAGTTAGATGGGAATGTATGCGCTATTTTAGTCACTAAATTGCCGTTCCGATAAATAATGCAGGTTAATTAAAATGAGCAGCGAAGCATTACTAACCGAACGTACATAAAGATTTCTACAATGAAACCCAACAATTACTTTAAAACAATAAACAACAATGAAATATTCATATCTGTAAGTATCATTCAATTAATAATAAAATAAAAACTTCTATGGCATCAGAAAATAATTTGTACATTTTTTGTACACGGCGTCAAAACGATGCACCTCACCCTCAGGATTTGACTAATTCCATTAAAATTTCCTAATCTACTCAATATTAAAATTACAATAAGAAACGACAAGAACTAAGTACTACATAGTAAATATAGACTTAATGTTTAGCGCTACACACGCTCTCACCTACATTGCATGGAGTCGAACAAGGTGCGGTATTGCAGGTCCATATAATACTGGAAGCTAGCCGGAGGGGACTCGTGCGGGTACTTGCTGCTGGCGGGTACTGACACTCCTAGCCTGAGGGGACTCGTGCGGGGTACTTGCTGCTAGCGGGTACTGACACTCCTCTCACGGAGATATCGACGACAGGTCAACAATCAACCAATCAGAACAGCCCAACATGACATTATCCAATGATAATATCTTATGCTTCAATTATTGGCTGATTGTTTTCCCGCCAACAAATGACGGTGAAACACCCCTACTCGCCTGATCAGCTATTTATTCCACATGTTTCTATTTGTTCGTATTGTGTGTTCGCTAAAATTATTCCAATACCTCAACACACCTCAGATCTATTATATTAAATAGAGCAAACAAAACAATAGGAACTCTCTACTAGAAATAGAAGAATAGCATAATAAAATATAAATTAACTACAAGATAACACGAAAACAAACTCCTTGTCCTTAACAAAAAATAATATATGGAACAAATGAAAAATATTTGTTTAAAAAAATACTTTGAAAAACTAACATACCTAAATAAGTTTGTATGTCAATACGAATACTTTTCGTTCAATGTCGAGTTTTTCGTATTTTATAGTTCTCTCTTTCATAGAATATGCCCGGAGCTTGATAATTTCATTTCCAACTATAATTATAATTTGGCATTCATTATTCGCACGTCATCATATACATATACCTATCGACAGTAAACTTTAATCCAACTTAAAACAAATAAAGTATAGAAGTATCTAGGGATAGAGAGTGATAGATTTAATCTGATCACAAATCATTGTTCGTATATCTACAAATATAATAATCATTTCAAGAAAGTTCTGTGTCAATGGAAATATCCTAATTTATAGATTTATAGAAACGGTGATCGAGCAATTGAGAAATTTCATATTTATTTGTCGAGCATTCGGCAACATTACGACGACATTGTTACTACTTTAAAAACATTTTTAATGGTTAATAAGTTTAATGCCTTTACCTTCGTGAAAATTCGTCAGATGTTTCCGTCCCTTTACGCGCGCGGGTTCCGTCGGAAATTTATGGTTCCGTCGGAAATTTATTTTTTGACGTCTTTTACAAAAGTTTGATTTATTAGATCACATTAAAAACTTGATTCGATGTTCGTTTAATTATGATTGAACGTCTTACAATAAAGCGAATGATGCTGGTTTATCTTGATGTGCTATCAACAGGAGATAAGCCAGGTAAAAACGTATTTTCCTAAAAAAAAAAACTGTGTTTAAATATTTTTTTTATTTTGAGAAATTTTACCAGATAACCGATATTTTAAAAAAACACATATTTGTTAACTTATATTTCCGAGGTGCCCGCGCCTCACATCCTAAGTAGATGTATCCTATATTTACTTAGCTACTAAGGCATCCATCTATCTAAATAAGCGTATATTCCGCCGTCAGTTGCCGAACGCCCGACTCCGCATCCATACTTCATAAAATTGATACCTACTACAAATAATTTGATAAAATAATTATCAACATGGCACTAACTGTTGGTAAACATTGAAACAACATCTAGTATATTATATTAGTAGGTGCTGTGGATTTGTTAAGTGTAAGAAGCTTACGCCTGATGGAGCTGGATTGAGCGAGTTAAAGGTTATGCTGCCTTTAGAATTGTTTCAATTAATTAATTATTGAAAAATGCAATCACATCTCTAGGATTATAATAAAAAAAAACCTAAAACACATACGAATACATTTTAAGTAAACGTCATTATTTCAATCGAAATGTCAATGTCAAAAATCTTGTAACATCAAAGTCAATTCCATTCAAATCATGCGAAATATGAGCGGATATCATACTCGAAGTAACATTACATATCCCTCTTTAGTGCAATAGTTTCTTTTATATCTATTTAAATTCACCAGCAGCATAACCTTTGCGAGTTATTAACAAAAGTGATACAATAGGAGTTAAAACAAACATGGCGGAAGCAAATGTGTAAAAACTGTATTTTTTTACACATTTACTTCTGGTGTTATTAACTTTGTACGTACATGAGCCAAGTAAAGCTAATTTTTATATATTTTTATTTAATTGATATTGACACTGGTGCCGTTTAGTCATCTGTTATACGAATGTTTTTCTTTTAAATATTCGCGTCAGAATTATTATTTACTGGGATCGTAACAATCGAGATCAAATTATCTAATTATTATATTTTCGCTTCAAAAGGCTCATGTAAGTGGAAACGTTGACAAGGCGATTGTAATACATCATATTTTTAAGATATTACATCTTTAGTTTCAAATAATTGTTTTTAAATTACGTTTTAAACGTATTTATCCAGTTTTTATTTCCAATCTGTTACCTAATCATCAAATTTCGAGTAGGGCTTTATAAAATGATATAAATCATGCATCAATGATAACCGTGGCAAATTCTTCAAGGTTTTAAGATAACGCTTTGAAATCAATGCAAATATTATGATTTGATATACAAGTAACGATAGAGGTATATTTTTATTTTTGCTGTATATTGATCGACAATTGCGGAATCGTTACCGAATAATAACTTTCCGAAGACAAAATAGTCTTACAGCACAACCGATTAGTGAATGCTGTGTGAAATGTCCCAGAATACTTATTATAGTAATTGTTCAATTCAATACGGCCATTTTTAGTCGTTCAACAATCTGTCAAAATATTGGCGCTGTCATCTATCTTTACTCAAGTATGGCGCTAGATAGCACTGTGCTATATCCCCATTTTTTTTTTATATTTTAAATAAAGTCTGTCAGTTAAAAAAATACATCTATCGTTTCTTTAACCTGGCGCTGTGTAATACATCCGAAATTTAAAATATGACGCTGTGTATGATACCCCAAATTTCAAACTAGTCGTGTCAGTTAAAAAAACGAAAAAGCCATCAACCAACAACAACCGCCTTGTCACGCGGAACACAAAACACAGATTACGAGATGTGGTGTATGTGTGGAGGCACTTCATCGCACATCGGTGAGGTTGCTCTTGTCTCCAAACAACTTGACGAGCTGCTCCTCGTAGTCGTCTATGTTGCGCTTCATGATCTCCATGCACGGGCCCAGGAGGCGCTCGAACGTCTCTACGTCCAGGACTAAAGAGAGATAAACATAGGATTTCAGCAATACAGTGTTGATAACTGAGTAACGCTTAAAACTTTTAAAAGTAGTATCGCGAACATCCCGTCTTCCACTTCCCACTAATATTTTATAGGTAAAGTGTGTGTGAGTGAATATACTTATTACTTCATCATACTCAAGCAGCTAAACCGAGTTGGATGAACTTTGGCATGGAGATTGATTAGATCCAGTATGAACACATAGAATTCTCTTAAATTTGTTATTCCGGATTAACGCAGGTAAAACCGTATAGCATTTCTAGTAAATAAATAAAAAAAAAGAGAAAGAAAATACGTTGCCCTAGCCAAGAGTATGAAAGATTAATATGTAGACACTTACAAGCAACCTTAGTAGGTCCGACAGCGTAAGCGGAAGCGGCGCGCGGCTTGTGGGTCACCAGCGCCAGCTCGCCGAAGTAGCCGCCCTTGCCTGGAACATACACAAGAAACAATTAAAACTTGACAGTTGGTAGGTGACTTGGGAATTTGCTACGGCCGGCCAGTTTTTATACATTTTAATTTAAACTTTTATTGGAAAATGAGCGAAAATAATCAATAGTTCAAGTTAAACAACCATAGTGGGGGTTTAGCACTTGACAAAAATAACTTTTATACATTTTGTTCAAAGTTGTTATGGTATTCAACTCTACGTTTTAGGTCTGGATGTTAGCATCCTGCCCTACTGAATATATTACTGTTTAGCGAATAGCTAGTTGTTTAGCTAGCTGACGTTTCAATCGAAAACCTCTGAGGGCCCACCTTCCAGCATGTAACCAGATGGCAAGCCACCTGTCTGTACGGATATAGCCTTTGCCATACATTCCTTACCGAGACCACATAACATATCCGAGACGTTCGATCTTATGCTCGTTCATGGTGTTCCATTAACTTTTGGGACAGACAAGTTTTATCTTTAACTTGAACGGGTTTGCAATTGGCCAAGTTTGCCTGATAGCAAGCAAATGCTATGGCCTAAGATGGAGCGTGCTTACCCGATAAGAACCGATTCACTCTCGCTTTGAAGATCGCTGGATTATAGTCCGTGGGGAACAGGGAGTCAGGCAGGGAGTTCCACAACCTTGCGGTACGAACATTAAACGTAGAAGCGTACCGTTTCGTGCGGGTCTTAGGAACTTCCACCATGAACCGGTGTCGTCCTGCCGTATCTCTGCTCGTCCGGTGATAGAAGTTTGTCTAAGTAAGTATCTCACCGAGGCGTTTGATCTCGTGCTCGTTCCCGTCTGCGCGCGTGATGCGGATGCTGATGCTGCCGTCCTCCACGAAGTACATGCCGTCGGCGGTGTCTCCTTGCCGGATGATCAGCTCGCCGTCGTTGAGCGTGCGCGGGAGCAGCGCGTCCGCCAGGTTGGCGCGCTCATACGCCTGGAGTTAATGGATTTTTTTGGTTAGTATATTGTATATTAATAATTGTTTTTTTTTTGTTCAATGAATTGTTAAGGGTACAATCTTAAAAATATGTTGTAGGTTATTTTTGGGATGTATGGGTATTGATGAAAGAAAGAAGCTCATATGAACTCTTTTTTGAAGCAGCCCGGATCTTAAATCGATGGAAAATCTTATGAGTGGGTACTCATAAGATTTTCCATCGATTTAAGATTATTATAGTCAATATGCAAAAGTACATATGTATAAGTGATAGGCAATAAATATCTCGAGGTCAAACCTACCTTCTATCGTATGTTCGATAGAATTGTGTGATTAAATTAAAAATTGTTATAATCCAGTAGAAGCGACCGAAATACAGGTCTTGTAAACTGTCTTAAATTGGAACAAGTACACAAAGCTTAATAAAAAGATTTAGTCTAGAACCTACATAACAAAATCGATATCAAAGTGTTCTAGGCTAGATGTTTATCAATATCGAGAACTGTAAAGTACCTAAAACGTCTTTTCAGTTCACGAAAATCCAATAGTCAAGACTCAAGGGCGTACATACCTACTCGTGAATCTAAACACAGTATACACTGAATGTAGGCAAAAGTAACAGTCAATATCAATATGTTACACAAACACAGTTGTTTGATTTGCCATGCCATACATTCAAAGGACCGGCTGGCTTATCTTATCTGGCACAAGATCTAGTTTATTGATATACATTGAAAGCGAATTAGAGGTGAGGCGGCGTTAACTCGGCTCTAGTTTATCGCAAATTGATTTGCCTTTATACATTTTGGTGAGGTTTTCTCGGGATTCAGGCCTTGGTCTGGATTGGCTCCGGTATTTGCCTCATTTCATTAGGTTTTGTTTCGAGGGTGGGAATCATCTCATTTCTTGTACAGGTAGAAAATCTAGAGCAAGTAAAGCTATACTCTAAATTTTACTTTGTTGCAAGTAATTATTCTCTCAACAGTATTGGAGATGTTGTTCGATGCATACAAAACTCTTTAAATTATTTGATAAAACTTAGCTCAATTCTAGAGATAATCGTAACTACAACAAATATGCTATACGAGAAGCTATATCAAATCCCACTACACTTTCGTGAGCTGAAGATTTTGGAATCATTTATTTTTGGTAGCGCAAAGAAAAACCTAGGTCTTATTCGAGTTTTTACGAACCATGGCTTAACTTTAGGCCCATGATATAAACAGTATCTTATTTTAACCATAAGGTTAAAATAAGATAGTACCAGCGGCAGTAGCGATGTCGGCCGCACCTTATGCTGTAGATTTAAATCAGTAATCAGACCGAGCATTAACAGATAACATATCGTCTACGTTTTGATATCATGTGACGCGATTTAACGTATTCCTTGATCGGAGGTCTTATCATTCAATTGCTTCTTAAAATTATTCGATTGTCGCATATGGCCCGATTAGGTTAAGTAAGCCATGTTCTTGACAACACTACTATACAATTTTATGAATTATTAGTTGCCGCCAAAGATCTTTGAAATTTGTTAAGGAAGATGATTTACAATCGGATGTTACCAACAACATTTTTTTATTACATATTTGTTACGCATTTGTAAATGTTAAATTAATTATTATCAATCGTATATAGAAATGATAAACCAAAGCGTGTTTTCAATATACACATTTATATAATAAACGGCGCTATTATTTTAGTCCTGGCCAAACATATAAAACAAAAGAAAAGTGTCGCGTCAGAATTGCCCGCACGATTGTTTTCCGCGTACATCAATTATTACAGCCGTGTATTACCAGAATATGAGTACAAATATATCTTGTAATGATAAATCTTGTATCGAATGCTCGTGTTGTCGGTTCCAATAAACGCAAGGAAGATATCCGATGTCGGGTCAAGCGCCCGTGACAGCTAGTCACCTCGACGTAGATCCGATCGGACACATCGGAATATCAATTGCATTCGATCGAGGAAAACGGGATGGGATGTGTGATTAATCAGATGGTTTGTTACTTGGATTCATTCTGGAGGTACATTCGTAGGATTTTCATCGCTTCTACAGAATTATTGGCAATAAATGGTAATGCAAATCGGCATCAACATTTTCAAATCGAAAATGAGATAGTTAATAAACAAATATATATATATATTTTGTTACGAAGGTGGTAGGAACCGTAAAATCGCGACCGACTCCGCCGGGTTATTCCTACTTTTTTTAAAACTGGTAATGCCCGTAAAATATACCCACTTGCAATGGTACGCTGCTTGCGTATCAGTCCAGGTGTTTATGCAAAACAAACCGTTCTGTTTGTGTTATTCAAAGGCGAATTCACCAAAAATCCAGCGTTGGCCTATAAAAACAATGGAAGAGTACGAACAAATATGAAATAAATATCATAGACGTTGCCGCTTCGCAAACATTTTGTTGAAGCTCGGCACCCTCAATTCGCTTCCCCCGCTCCGTGTCGTATTATTAAATTATATCCCGACTCAATTTAATTTTACTGTGTTCCGTCAAAGTTATAAAGCTATAAATAAAAAGCGACAAACGAAGATATACGCGGAGCGGTGGCTGCGCCTATTCTATACTAATTCTTTAGTTGCGTCATTTGATAAAACGCTAAATTAATTAACAGTTCAGAATTTATAGATTTTAATTGCGCGAATCATTATATTCTAAATACATAACTTTTAAGTAAGGATACGCTGTAAACACACATTCTGCATATTTTCGGCATTTCAATTACCTACTATATTTTGCGGCCAAATATAGAGAAAGAAACCAGTTTATTTATATTCTTGTCAGCTAGAAATATATTGGAATTTGAAGTAGCAGGGCGCGGTAAAACGCTAACCTATTATTAGATACAGATAGTAGTTTACATTCTCAGGCCACAGCTTAGATGGCTGATAAAATTCACATTACAACAACACTGACAGACGTTATTAATTCATTATTCATACAAATATGGAGCACGCCAGCGGCAAAATCATTTCAGTTCATAAAAGGAAATTGCAAATTTGCAGTGGCATGATTTAGTTATGTTTTGAACAGTATTTTTGAGCTAACAAAGTTGAGAATGCCGTATCAAGTTTACATGCACTGTATGCAGTTACATAGTTAAAGGCCCCTAGGGGAAACTAACAGGAATTTCCGTCTATGGCAAATTGCTCCTTCAGGTGCTTTATTATAGGTCTCATTATCCTTTAGTACTGTTGACTTTACAGACAAGAGTGGGTCAAGTTCTATAATTGGCAGTAGATTGGGTGTTCTTGAAATGGGAAAGTTTCGGGGAAGTTTTCCTATTTCAGCCTATAGCTACTTGTGTAGGTCAGTATATGTAATGAGGACATTCGTAGAGTTTTAACACTGCGGAGATAGTTACTGATGGATATTTATGGAATACATCGGCAAAGCTCAGGTGGTGGGTTTAAACTTGCTAATGTGCTTACCTAAATACAAGTAATTTATTTGCGATACACAAAGGTACATAATAATATATAATATACACACGATTTTTTAGCTTAAAGTATTTTGCTCTCAATTAAGTAGAAAGCTGAAGCTGATATATTTTACCCTGTATCGTTTGTGTTTCTGGTAAATTGATGAAATGATTGAATTTCGGCTACCCATTAAAAAATTTGAACCAATATACTATATTTAATATCAACTTGATACACATATGTATTGGGCACAGGAATACATTGGATTGAAAGACAAGACAGAACCAGATACAGGTATGATTAGAATAATTGCAAAGTTTTTAATTTCACCCTCATTATTCCAATGATAAATGATACTTTTCGAACTAATCAATAAACAGCTATTAACCATCTCCAACTGTACCAGAAACTGTCACTCGTATAGCAACACTACAGTGATTATTTCCAAGCAGGTACCTAGTGGTACACCTGCGCCTCCAGCGGTACAAGTGGGTCGCGTGAAACATGACAAAGTGGTGCATTTATCAATGTGTCTGCGATTGCACGCCTTGTGGACTTATGAACATTCTGCAAGTTTGTATACCTATTGTACGAGTATATTAGTAAGCGAGTGTGCCTCGGCGGTTCAAGCGTCTGTTTTTCATTCTGACGCACCGTGGTTCGAATCCGGCCTACACCAATGACTTGTTTTTCAAGTTATGTGTGGATTTGCACTCGTTTGACAGTGAAGGAAACCATCGCGAGGAAACCAACATGTTTGAGGATCACAACATCCTAGGACATGTGTCTTCCGTGGAAGGACCTGGGCGCCCACCACGATGTTTATGACCAAGAGAACTCCAATAGCGAATTAATTCTGCGGGGGAGTCACGACCCTCAGTCATGAGGAAATGCGACTCAAAGAGATTGTACGACTGAGAATTTGAACACATTTGAACACATTGAAATTATAAAATGACCATACCTTAAAAAAGTATAAACTAAAGATACTTTGACTAATCTATCTAAATTCTATCTTTTAATACTAATACACTTTATTAATATACACTTGGAATTCCAAAACGTGCACATTTCCAGTAAATTCTGTCATCATACAGGCGCACACGAAATATAACTCTGATTAAATGAAGGGTGGCTATGATAAGTATTGAAAACAACTGGCAGCTGAGAAAGGACCTATTTCTATCGGTATTTTGTGAGTTCATCAATCGGTGATTTCTTAGGTCACGTGATAATCAATATAATAAAATGAAAATTGAGGATGGCAGAGAACCACTGCATAACATAGCAACAAATTGTTCGTTGTCTAAAACTAGAAAAGAATAACATATGAGAATACCTAAGCATAACTATCATTATCTATTTACCCGCAAGAGAAAGGAGACAGTTTTTTTTTAATTTGATAGGCTCACGCTTGACTACAACTTGCCTGTATATGCGTTTAAACAAAGAGGTTTTATGTGTGTGTTTGTCTAAACCGATATTATAATTTATGAAACATGTCAATTAAAAGTAATCCCCAGCACGGGGCTGACAAGGAACTGTGGGCAGAGTAGGTATCGATTGCCGGCCGCCGCTCGGCTCGCAATATTCTCGGGACGCTGAGCACCGCCGGTGTGTGAACACTCCCCTCACTATGCTTTACTTTGCTTATTAACGAGCTTACACTTTATTCAACTTGTTTCTGTATATTTGGGAATGTTTGTAGTTGGGGATGGGTAGGACTCACTTCTGTACTTTGTTCTAGTACTAACATAATTAAGGGCAAACGTCTCTGCCACAATATTTGTCAGCCAACCCACATACAGTTCTAGCTTATTCTATGAGATAGTTACACAGCTGCTAAGCAGTAGTTTGTTCTGTTAGCTTAGGTGGTAGTGGCTCTGCCTTCTAATCTAGGGGTGCGGGTTCGATTCCCGCCTGACACAAGTAATTATAAACATAAAAAAAATATTACTTGTATTGAGTCTGGTCGTTTCTTTGTATAATATGTATGTTTTGTAATGATGTTTGTTGCAAGATTTTTCAGCTGTAAAGCAGAGATGAGCAAACAGTTCGGAGTTGGAAAGATACGGTTTGAAAGGATTCTGCAACTGACTTGACTGGCCTGTTAGCTTAGTTGGTAGTGGCTCTGCCTACTAATCTAGGGGTTGCGGGTTCGATTCCCGCCTGACACAAGTATTTATGCATTTTAATAATGTATAATTTCTTGTGTTGAGTCTGGTTGTTTGTATGTATAATAAGTATGTATTTACAAAAGAAAAGTATATAAGTATTATATCCGTTATCTAGTACCCACAACACAAGCGTTTGCTTAGTGTGGGGCTAGATGGCGTTGTGTGCAATGTCCCGAAATATTTATTATTTTTATTATTATTTTAACTACACACATGGTTTGAAGCGGAATTGCGACTGGGCTGCAATCTAAGAAAATATCAGCACTAAAATATACCTTTGAACAACTCAGTCAGATAAGTCAAACGTCACGTATTATATATTACTACATAGTTGAGCTTATTGTCACGATTTCTAATATATATTCACTGTTTAGGTAGAACTACAAGCAACACCAAAACGTATCAACTAAAACAGCCTTCCGTTTTGTAAGTCGGATAAAAGCCCGTAAACCTGTCAAAAAGCTCACTAACTTTGGCAGCACCTTCCCGCTATTCTAAGAGCAACAAGATCGTATAATCAAGTTGGTTATGGCCACGATTTATGCCACCTTCATCTCGCGCCAGGATTACATCGGCCCGAATAAATTAAACTCCAAGACACCCTTGACCATGCGACCTTGGAGATTCTAAGCGATAACACTATAAATAAATATGTACACAATAAGTAGGTATAGTCGGTGAACAATATGGTAAGATAAAACAGATGATAGGGCAACAAGTACATTGTAAATATCAAAGCAAGAGCGGTCGGCTCAGTTTTTTAAACAGTAGCATATGAATTAAGAAGTTTAAACAGTTCTTGCTAAATATGTATACTTAAAACGATTAAGAACATTGTCTTCAAAATGAGAGAAATAGAAAAAAAATATATTTTGTACACATCAATTCGTACAGGATCATCGTAGTCTTCAATACTGCCTAAAACTTTGGAAACTAAACATGACCAATAAGCATTAGGTATGACCCTTCGTCCTGTATTTATACATTTTTTAACACGAAATAGGCTTACGTTTGACTATAGCCTGCCTGATGTTAAGCACCACTATAGTCTAAGATGTAGCACGCTTGCTATACTTACACATTTATACTCGATCGACAAAGTTCAGTTTTTAATTAATTACTAAAACTATGTATTTGGATGGTCGCGAGCACTCGGTTCACACGTGGCCTAATATCTAACACGTGTAAAACACTTGATGGCGTCGATGATAAGTTATGGGAAACTGTCATTGTGTTTCGTCACTACATTTACTAAAATACGGTGGTTATGTTATTATCGGTTACAGAAATGGATCAATAAGTAAAGTTCTTTAGCCACTTTCAATACAATTACGAATACGTAAGCCTTAGCTAATAGCTCCTCCTCCTTAAGTTGTATCTACCTACACATTACTGAGGGTTGTGACTCCGCAGCGGAATAATTTCGTTATTAGCTAGCTTGTATAATTTCGACTAAGTAACGGAGCAAGATGTTGATTTGGCCATAAAATTGTTACTCGTTTGAAATATCGAAATGTCGTAAATGTTTCCAAAATGTACGTGAAAAAGCCCCTTACATAATAATATACTTACTAGTTACTACGAAAAACTCTTTTAACTCTTAATAAGTAGCGGATTTCGGGCAACTTTGGTGCTTTTCTCCAACCTATTATGTGGTTTTGGTGCTGGTCACTTTAAAGTTTTAATTAGCAATTTCCCTCCATACTGCCTACGGGAGTTTCACGTTACGCACAAAATTAGCAGTTCATGCCAGCTGATACAAGAATGTACATACATACTGGTTTAAACACCTTTTCAGTGTTGGATTTTTATGCCTGGCTGTACTTTTTTTTAAACCTGGACTCGCTGTCAATTCGCTTCGCGTGGCATCTTGAAAGCCCCAGGTTCGAATCCTACTGATCGTTACTTTTGCTGTACGAGTTAGAAAAAAATATTTATAAAACGATCATAACAAACCAAGGTCGTTTCAACATTTTATTTACCATCTTCCACTACTTAGTAGACTATCTATCTTACAAATATATAATATCTTACAAAACAGTTAATGTGTCGTTTCGCCTTGAGGACTAAACAATACGTTAGCCATTACCATCAGTCAGGAGGAACAAACGACTATAAACGTATGGTTTCGTTAATATTCTCTCGTCTCCACGTTCGATTGAACTTGAGCATCCATCCGTACAGAGTTATTAGAGCGAAGCTTCCAGATACATCATGAAAAGGGATGGAATAACTCCCGGTTTTTGCACATGGCTCTAACAAAAATAATAATTAGTATCAGTTATCTTTTTTAGGGACGGCAACTTTGTTCCACGAAATCCTGATTTGTTTTGAAATATACGAAAAGGGTCGAATATCCGTTTCGGCGGAATCAAAAATATCACAAGTCAACGGTAGGTAAATGTTTTTTCTTAGTATCGTTTCATTTTAATGTATATAAAAGTACCTATAATCGATCCCTGCAACAGAACCAATTTTATCAGCTTTTACATTATGTTAGATCATCTTCATATACCAGCTGTGGGGTATGTACAGCTCGGAGCTAATGAGACTCCACTACCGACTAAAACCTACCACGATGTTTCTTCGTCTTGTAAGAACAAGCGAGCCACACCACTCTGCAATACGAGTACCTACTTATTGACAGCCTGGGCTTCTTCCACACACTTTTCTAGGCTCCACAGTCTAAGGTTCAATTTTAAATGAATGGTAGTGGATTGACCAAGTAAAGAAGGCGAGCGTCATGACGTAGGTCAAAGAATTGGCTAAAGACCAGGAAGGAAGGGAAGGTATACTCTAGACAAGGATCTCTCAAGGCTAAGGACCGGGAAAGATAGAGAATACTCCGGACAAGAGTACGTCTTAAAATGTTGATGGTGATGGTAGTTGTACTGACCTGCAGCGCCTTCAGCATGGGCACCTTGTCGAGCAGCTCCTCGTACAGCTTGCGCTTCTTGAAGGCGGACTTGAGCAGGATGCGGCGGAAGGTGTGGCGGTCCATGGCCCAGAGCGCGCCGGCCGTCTGCGCGCGCACCGACGCTGCGCGAGGCATGTTGTACATGAGCGCTAGCTCGCCGAACGAGCCCGAGCCTTCGTATGTGTGCACCACCTGGGGGAGAGCAGTTAGATTAGCTTCAGACGCTTCGACGAGTTCCCACCGTCAGCTCTTCTATATTTTTTCTTTTTAACTAAAACAGGTTTTCACTTGACCATAGTTTGCCCGATGGCAAGCAATAGCTATGGTCTAAGACGGATCGTGCTTACCAGATAGGAACTGGTTCATTCTCGCATTAAAGATCGTTGGATTATAGTTCGTGGGGAACAGGGAGTCTTCTTCACAAGACCGCGACAACGCTATGACGCTAGCCACCGGGGGGTTATAATGGGTAAAAATCCCATATAAACTGACTGCACCCCATTGCGACATCTTTCTGAAGTTTTTTCCCGTTTGCCAACAAAAAAAACCTGGTTACAGGTTCAACTCCAGAAAGCATTCAAACCTCCGGTTTCTAGAACGACGATCAGTTTAGTTATCACATCAAATTAATTTCCACGTGCTGTTTTTGGCAGAAAATTTGATATCCACTAAAGACGTGTATAATTTGATTTTAAGGGAGTATTAAAGTGATTGGCGTAAGAAACAATACTACAGATATCATCAGACAAACTATACTTTTTGATTACAGTAAGTACACTATATTGACAATTTAGTAATGCATGTGAGATGCACTTGTTACATCTCTAGTTCAGCACCGGAGACGCATACGTGAGGTCAATTAGATGACTAGTGTATCTACGTATGTACTATATACTCAACAGTATCTAGTAAACGGCTTTCAGGTTACTCCAGACATATCGTATATACCTAGTCAGGTCATAAGTATTGTCACACAGTAAAAACTTTTCTTTTAGAATGCTGGTTACAAAAAAGTTTATTGAATTCGAATTTCGAATTGTTCATGAAAATAAAAATGTATACTTTTTAGAATTTTACTCATTTTTAAATATGGAGTGGACGCTTAAAGAAGACCGTGTTGCAGTTATTGCATTGCATCGTTGCGGTTACGCGCCAATTCAAATTTTTGACATACTGAAAAATTTGAATATAACCAAAAGATTCGTTTATCGTACCATCAAACGATACAATGAAGACTCTAGTGTAGATGACAGGTCAAGAAGTGGTCGCCCTCGGTCTGTTAGGACTCCAGCAGTGATAAAAGCTGTGAAGGCGCGAATTCAAAGAAATCCCAAACGTAAGCAGAAACTGTTGGCCCTTCAGATGGGGTTAAGCAGAACCACGGTGAAAAGGGTGTTAAATGAAGACTTAGGGCTTCGGGCATATCGAAGAAAAAGAGGACATCGTTTGAATGCTCGTCTAATGGACCTGAGACTGAAGAGATGCCGCGCTTTGTTGAAGCGGTACGCGGGAAAAAAATACCGGGAAATTCTTTTTTCGGATGAAAAAATTTTTACCGTAGAAGAGAGCTACAACAAACAAAATGATAAGGTGTACGCACACAGTAGTGAAGAAGCGAGCAAACGTATTCCGCGTGTCCAACGAGGTCATTTTCCATCCTCGCTCATGGTATGATTCGGAGTTTCTTATTGGGGCTTAACAGAGGTACATTTTTGTGAGAAAGGTGTAAAAACGAATGCAGTTGTGTATCAAAATACAGTCCTGACGAACCTTGTGGAACCTGTTTCTCATATCATGTTCAATAACAAGCACTGGGTATTCCAACAAGATTCGGCGCCAGCTCATAGAGCGAAGAGCACACAAGACTGGCTGGCGGCGCGTGAAATCGACTTCATCCGGCACGAAGACTGGCCCTCCTCCAGTCCAGATTTGAATCCGTTAGATTACAAGATATGGCAACACTTGGAGGAAAAGGCGTGCTCAAAGCCTCATCCCAATTTGGAGTCACTCAAGACATCCTTGATTAAGGTAGCCGCCGATATTGACATGGACCTCGTTCGTGCAGCGATAGACGACTGGCCGCGCAGATTGAAGGCCTGTATTCAAAATCACTGAGGTAATTTTGAATAAACTTTATTGTCATAAGAATCTATGTTTTGTTAAGTTCATTTTGGTATATAAATGGTTACATAAAGAATAAAGTAGTTTCAATTATTTTATATTAAACATGTGACAGAATTTATGACCTGACTAGGTACATATATAAACATAATAATAGGTATGTAATCATACAATATGTCAACTTAAATAAATCTTGGTACTGTCACTATAGCTGTATAGGGGCTAAAAATGTCAATTTGGCATCACACTCCTTACCTAGTAGTTAATTACTTAATTTCTAAGCAAGATTAGAATCAATTGCTAGTTGACTGTAGTCATTTTCAAAGTATTCTTTAAAGCTGTATAGTGTCTGATCATATAAATAAAATAATACAATTACGCCAAGTAAAAATAATAAACTGGTCAGCTTTTAAGGCCAGTCTCCTAATTTATAACTTTGGAGATCTCGTAATAATAAGTTTATATACAAGATTAGTATAGCATCAGGCTAAATTTTGAAATCAAAAAAAAGATATAGGGCAAACTAAGTGTGCGTTCCCAACGAGCAAATGACTTTCTTGTCATGTCATTGGCCATCATATAAATAAATAATAGGCTGGACTGGCAAAGAAACTGGAATTTGAGGCTAGCGCTTCAGTTTCTGTTTACCGATGAATATTTTATCCAGCTCAGATGTCAAATGACTGGCAAATGTATTCGAAAACGCGGAGAAAACATTTTGCGTCGGCGTCTTTGACTGTATTTTCTTAATTAAGTAATTATGTCTCTCGTTCGCTTTTAGATGTCATATTATATTTTTTGGCGTTAATTATTCAGTCAGGGATGGTCTGAAAGGTTGACATGCTGGTCGGACACGCGTATTTAAGGCGAGGCATTTTCGCGCGAACTACGATTTTAGGAGGTGAGGTGTGGGGGGCCGCCCGCGCGTCTCACTCCGCGCGCTGTCCATTTCTCGTAACGTTAGCACTACGCCACAGTATAAATATTTCAGCTGTTATACTATGATCAACTTCTATTAATGTAAAATGTTATTTTTGTCAGTTTTAAATAAGCTAAGTAATAATTTCGAACACATACAGTCGTAACAAAAAATAACAACAAATATAAATTACCATAATTATTACGTTTATGATTGTATAAATTCAGCTTGGTTCTGTTTTGTGTATTATGTGACAAACTAATGACGTTATAATATACCTACTCACTCATCATTGATATTATTTTGAGATAATTTATCATCACATTCTGCAAGTCATTCTTTATCAGCTGTAGTGTTTATAGTCAATAGTAAATAATATAAAAATTAAATAGATCGGCCTATTTTATGGTATTATTGTTTAGTACACGATCCACTTCCCCATCTGTCGTTGAAGTATTGAAATTCACAGATTGCAATTCTACTAATGGACTGGTAGTATTAGATACTCGAGACTGCTTTTTCGACCTAAATTAAATAATAAATTAATTATAGGGTACTCGTACATAGGTACATACTTTTGGTCATACTGATATAATTTAGTCTGTGGCAAGTAATGACGAAAATTTACGAAATCAACTAAAATTATAAAAAAATCTCATATACCTGAGGAGAAACATAAAGATAAAAAAATTGGGCCTCTTTTAGAAATATTGTTGCGTGCTTAGTAATTTTACTTTAAAAAAAGAGTAAACTTCATAATTTTACTATAAAAAAGAGTAATTTACATACCGTTTCTTATAGTTCTCTTTCCCTGTCCTTCTTTTAGATATTAACACTGATTTCTTCCTAACTTTATTTTTTTTATTAGCCATTTTCAATTATTACACTGTGGCAAGAATGTAAGAACGGGCGGAGAAAATTTGGCACAGGTCTAACGTTGGCAAGCGCCCGATTGCGACTGACGGGGTAGCGGGCGGCGCGGCGTCTTGTCAAACTGCTGGGAAATATTCAAGTTTTGGGATTAATAATTAACTCAAAAATATAGGACTTTAGTTGAAACCCAAATTTTAGCAGGTTCTCTGTAGTATTTAAAGAGAAACATTTCTATATAAAAATGATGTGTAAAGTCAGAAATTTTATTAATAAGATATTCGATTTAGACTTTTACATTAAGCTGTCTTTGGAATTTTTTATGATCGAGTAAAGTATACTCGATCGTGTAACAAATTAGCACATTCCTCAGACAATATCCTTAAGTATATCGTATATTTTTTGCAAGACCGATGTTAAGGAGGAAATACCTAAAAAATGTGATATAGTAAAACGTTTTTCTCCGCTTCTTCACTGGTGACTCGCCTTAATTATTTATTGGACTAATGTTGTGGCGGGAGGGGTCACAGACGAAACTGTGTCAGGACATCGTTACAAAGGGAAAGTATAAGTATGGATTGATCACGTGTCCTATATTATACTTTTGTAACAATTGCTGTTGCTTTAAATTACGTATACGTATACATTTTGATTGGAATCAAAATTTGTTAATATTCTTGATCTTTAAAAAACCCCAACCAACACCAAAAACACCTTTGTACTGTTTTGTAGCAGACAGACAGGCATTTGTTTACCAGGTTACCAGAAGCAACAAGTGCAGCAGTTTTGAAGTGTGGTGCTTACTTCATTTTCTAATGTGTTTATGTTTGTACACTACGCACTATTTACTACTATTACGATTTACTGCTCTCTCTCAGGCTAGGCTTATTTCTGTTCTAGAGAAATGTTCCAGTAGTTGAACATTTCTCTAGAACAGAAATAAGCTAGCAAACATTTTTCTAGTTTTCCGGTCTAGATATGTGGGTAATTAACTAACGATTCCTCACATTCATTAAGTATTCGTCTAGATCTCAGAGTTAAACCAAACATTTTCCGTAAAACTTCTAAAAATACATCCAAATAACATACCAATGTGTTTTTATTGAAGAGGAAACAATAACAAATTGCGAGATATCAGAGAAAAACAAATTAATTGCGTACGTATAGCGAGGTGCAAATATTGTGTGTTAACGTTAAGAGTTATAGACTCCTTTGGGTATGCGGACATTGTAAGAGCATCTTTATGTTGTCGATAAATGGGATACGAAAACGTTATATTATTTTCGACAAACACTAACAAACACTTGAGGACCACAATATCCGAGGACATGTATCTTCCGTGGAAGGATCTAGGCGCAGTGGGCGCCCACCACGATGTATCTGCCCAAGAGAACATCCCTAACGAATGAATTCTGCGGAGTCACGACCCTCAGTCAAGAGGAAATATAACTCAAAAGTTATATTTCCCCGTGACTGAGGGTCGTGACTCGAAAGAGAGAATCAATAATCCAACAACCAACCAAAAAAAGAAAAATCAACAGCACCAATGAAAATCGCCAGGATGTGAATTTGAGTGTTTTGGCTATCCAGTTAGATATATAGCCACTATAGCCAGGGATGTTTCCATGGGTTAAGCGACTGAGAAAGCCGGATCAATCAACTAATAAATTAACAAACAACCAACATCTGGTAAGTAGGTTAGCAGCATTTGTTCAACTCTGCAAAGCCTTCTGCGTCAAACTCGTAAATAGCGTTTCAGGCAATTATACAGTAATATTTTCAGCTAGGAGTTGAGGATGATTGCGTGGGAGGGCGCGGATAATCCATTCGTTACAGAGGGGCGGCAATTTGGATCAATTGTGTAAAAATGGATATCAAGTGGGCACTTCAGAAGACGTTTTTGTCGGATTAGCGAAAAATGCTAGAGTATTCATTTCGGATTTCATTTTGCTTTCGGAAGTTTTTAATGGTGGTGATATTGTGCGAGGATGCCTGTAGATATTATGCCAGATTGAAATGGCAGCATAATAATCATCATCGTTATCACCCACAGCCTTCTTTATCCCACTGTTGGGCATAGGCCTTTTTTTTTAATGTGCCAGCTGCGTCAATCTTGTGCAGATAATAATATCTCTTCAAAATATCTGTTTCGTCAAACGTATAGGTACATACATTGTAAGAAGTAGGATTATCTACCTACTTACATATAAAATGCGACTAACACATTATCGCACATACACTGAAAGTTTATATTTGCACAGCTTTGAATTTAGCAAGTAAAGTGCTAATTATAGCTCATTAGTTAGTAACAAGCTATAATTTATGACCGGAGGCAATAGCATCATTATGTGATAATCGCAAGACCTAATTTGGGTTTAACGACTTTGTGTGATAAGAATGTTAGTAATCAAATTATTTATATATGACGTAGTCAGAGTAGGTACATATGTACATATATAAATGTTCATCATTAATATTTATTTTATAATCATCACCGTCGTTCGTTCGTATCTGGACATAGGTCTCTCGATTTTGTGCCGTCTACAAAAACGTGGCTTTTAATTCCGTGAGCCCGAATTCGCATGGGTAATAATAGGTATAGAAATATGACCGTAGATTTATTTAAGTTGACACATTGTATGATTACATACCTACCTATTAAGTTTGACATGATTTTAAGACCAAAAATTTTCATTTTTTTTATTAATAATACAGATTGTAACTTCTAAAATTTTATTAAAACTAAATGTTATAAATTCAATTTGACGAGATATTGTAATTTGTGTAGCATACATATTCTATGATATTAGTACTTATACCTATACCTATGTATGTTACAACTTTTCAGTATCAATAAAGATTCTTTATCTTTATCTTTTATTGTTCAATAATTTAAATATTATTAAGATCGAGAGCTATTTACCTCTATCTTACAAAATATATAAAGATGGAGACAATACCAATTGCTATCAACCCAGCTATCTTCAAATGGGGTGCGACACAACATTAATTGAGTTTTTTGCATCTCTTTACATGTGATAAACTCACGCTTGACTAAGTATAACTCGCCATCTAGAGCATTTTAAATTTTTATATATTAAAAAAAACTGGTGCGAAACAGCTAGTGTTCACCTAGTGGTTTTTTTCACCTAGTGTTAATTAGGTTTTTTTGCATCATTGTCGACCGTATCATAACGAGTGCACAATAAAAATAATAGCTAACACTAAACCGTGATTAACGAGGTGAAAATTAACGGCACTACGTTGTAAAGTGCAGTTTACGGCTGCTGTTATTTCAGTGTGAAACCGTAAACCGAGTTAGATGCTGTTGTTACATGAACAGAGTACAATCAGTGATTGAGTTGCGAATAGATTTAGGTTTTAGGATATTTATTTATCGACTTTGAAAAAGGGAAGAGGGTCTCAATTTCGGCATGATTTATTTATTTCTTAACGCAATAAATCTGCTCTAGATATAGACTAGGTTGGTTTCTATTGCTTCCAAAACCTATTTTAGAATTAAAAAGAACGGTATTTTAATTGTGGTAGGATAGTGCTCATTTTACCTTTGTAAAAGTTTTCTGAATATGGACGCAACTTGAGTTAGTTATATAATATTGAAGTTTACTTATTATTAATCAATTCCCCATTCGATTTATTTAATCGTCAGGTGTGACTGTTGCTTTATAAATGCAGCGGTCGTAAGATTACGTTGTAAACCGGTGTTTGGAAACATCTAACCAACGCACGGTGGTTATATGAGGCGATAAAATGAAACAAAGGAGGATAATTAATAATGTAGAAGACGGAATCGATGATATACATTTTTATGGAGGTTTAAAATAGTTTAAACACTTATGACATGAGATCTCTTTTCTCAATTCGCTCCAAGCGGGGTTTTTTTTCTTCCTCCTCTTGCTAGACAAGAGACTTGTTTGCCAAGTGTTAATCGATACAATGTCTCTATCTATGTGCTTTGTATTGTACTGATATACGTATAACTCATTATACTCGTATGAACTCAGTAGCGGCTTGTGTATCTATTTATTCCTTTCAATAGTTTTTTAGACTAAATTTAAGCAGTATTTTATAAAAATGTATCTCTTATTTTTATCTGGCATAATTGTTGCTCCAATATTTGTTGCAGTTATGTCCGTGTCCAGCTCTTGTTCTGCGTTAAATCTTTCCAAACTAAAGCGGGTTTTTGTCAACCACTATAATTTATAATTCTTTAGTTTCAAGGTTTACAATACATTAATCTAATTCGATCACTTAAAAACCTCGGGAGCGTTTCTTTAACGCACTGTATTGCCTAGAAATGTATATATTAGAGATTGTAAAGTTTGTAAAAAGAAATCCACATTTGTTTAAACTTAAGACTTATATAGATCCAAGATAAACAGAGTATTGTAAAAACCTACTGTGCCTAGGCTGTGTATGACTAAGAAACTACCCACTATAATGGGAAAGAAACTGTTCAATAAACTCCCCGCACACATTCAGTCTTTGAATAATGATCAGCAATTTTGCAATAGCGTCAAACAATTTTTGTTAGATCAGACACTATACAGTTTTAAAGAATACTTTGAAAATGATTACAGTCAACTAGCAACTGATTCTAATCTTGCTTAGAAATTAAGTATTTAACTACTAGGTAAGGAGTGTGATGCCAAATTGTCATTTTAGCCCCTATACAGCTAAAGTGACAGTACCAAGATTTATTTAAGTTGACATATTGTATGATTACATACCTATTATTATGATTGACATGTTTTTAATAACAAAAATTTTCATTATGTTATTAATAAAACTTGACATTGTAACTTCAAAATTTTTATTTAAACTAAATGTTATAAATTCAATTTGACGAGATATTGTAATTTGTGTAGCATATTCTATGATATTAGTACTTATACCTATGTTACAACTTTACATTATCAATAAAAAATCTTTATCTTTATCTTTTTTTATCACTTAAAAACCTCGGGAGGGTTTCTTTAACGCACTGTAGTGCCTAGAAATGTATATATATATAAGCTCACTTCTACGCGGCTTTAGGCTAAGTAAATAGCAGCCCAAACTGGTGTCAACAATAAATCAAAATCAAACTGATAAGACACGTTTGTACGTCACAAATCAAGATATGCGTATTACGACTGTGTTGATAAAATTATGTAATTACACGCAGATGTTGAATGCAAATATTTATTTCGTCACTTTGCCAAACATATAGAGATATGCATTATACTGTCTAGAAGAAGTTTAGAGCATTAAGGCAACCTGAGAAAGTATTACATTTTGTAATTGTCAAGCTAGTGAAAATATGCCCATGAAGATTGGTATGGGGTTAAATTAGGCCTTGAATTAATTCATGGACTATACTTTTTAAACAAACGCCACGCTATTAAAAGCGTAGAAGCCTAGATAGTTTTTTATTTGCTTCGAATACATTCGTTAATAGTAGTTTATGCAACTGTCATATAATGAAGGGTATTAAAACACGAGTGTGAGTTTAACGAGTGTTTTAATACCCGTGTTATATGCAGTTGCATACACTACTTTATCTTCACTAATGTTGTAACATTTTAACTTTTAATTTATTAAATTAAATTCACGCGTACGTGTATTTTCACAGTGATTTTGCCGCCATTAAAATCTAACCAATGAGAGCGCAGCTGCACGCCAATCAGGTTGGTCGCGTTTTATCGATGTTATAATGAGCTATTACGATATCGATGTGGATATTATACCATCATGTGAAATTGCTTAAATTGAGTGTTTTGTTGTCTGCGCTATAACAGTAGTAATTATAAGTCAAGTAAGCATAGAAAGATATGCAAAGAAGTATTGCCATGTCTCGGATAGTCGCAACGAGAGTACAATTGTTATAAAACTACAGATAGTCACTAGCATGCACGCAGTTTGATAGCGTGACATTGGCGCGAATCGCCAGCTTGGTGCGTCACGTGTCGTCATCTGCAGTAGAGTGCAGTGATAGAAGTGCACGTTAGAGAAGCAATTGATGGGCAAGTGTGTTGGCAAGCGACAGATATAACTTTCTTATTACGTAAAAACAAACGCAGCCAGTTTGTTAATACATGGAACATCTTTATGAGTGAAAATCTTTATAAATATTATAACCCAGGGGTTTTCAAATCCGTTTTTCCTAGGCAAACGTGCAACATCTTAGACTACAGTGGTGCTTAACATCAGGCAGGCTATAGTCAAACGTTGGCCTATTCCGTGTAAAAAAATCAATACTTTTTTACGAGTAGGTATAGGCACAGAATACATAATACAATTTTCAGACTAAAATGTACAGCTTTTTTGCTTGGCGCAGTATAGAGAGATGGTTTTTGAACTGATTGTTATATATATGGAAATTCATTTGATGATCTAAATTTTAAATCAAACGTATTTTTAACGTTTTACAAATTATATACAGCCTGCTAATTCCTAAACTTCACGACATCTTCAAATCCGAATAACGTAGCTAAATAAGGTTAAATACTTATGTACTTACATAATGTATATTCATAAGCTCATTATGTAATGTTTACAAAACAGAACCGTTGAAGGATAAATAGCGTGTCCAAGAGAATTTCCACATACCTTTTATATTGAGATCCGTGTAATCGGATTAGTTTTACTCTTTGTTATAATTTGTGCGCATAAAAAAGTAGTTTTGTGAGGATTTCTTTGCAAAGTTTGTGTGTTTATTGTAGCCTGAAATAATGGGAGCACGGCGGGAGGTAGGTAATTAGGGCGGCAGTTTTCGTGCCTTCTTTTAAATATGACTTTCGTGCGGTAAAATGTGAAATAACGTATGTTATACGATAAAATTGTTTCAGTATTTTAGACATTAGCTAGCCTTGCCTGATTACATTTTTATTGACTCTGGCAAACAAAATGTCAAATTAGAGCCAAGAAATGAAAGAATAATAACGAAAGCTTGCCGAGCTCATATCCGACACTTCCAAAAAGACCCGTCAAACTCTTTCTCTCTCTTTTTTTACCTTCCATCACTTTTCAATCTCCGACACAAAGGGTTTTGTGTCGGAGATTGAAAAGTGATGGAAGGTAAAAAAACTCTATCATTATTAGGATTTTTAAGGAAAAAAGTCCAAACACCTACACGTTAGCAAAACAATAACCATTACAGAATGTAAAGTCGCAATCAACATAAGCCAGTACCAGCAGGTTGGAGGCCGCGTATCGTGCGTGTATCGCGGGAGCTTACCAACTGTCAGATAATGTACTGTACGTCATAGTAGACATTCTTGCGTGACGTCACTCGCACACCGCTCGATATATGTGCAGCGAACATAGCGTTGGAATTAGTGTACGCGACTAGATTTTATTAAACGCACCGATAGTTAATAATGAAGTTTGCAAGGAAAAGCATAATTATTGAGATGGTTACCAAATATTTCTGTTATGATCCAATATCAATATTTAAGGAACTTTCGACTGCTCATTATAACATCAAAATATGTTATGTAACGTAGCTGTTTTGTCATAAGATTTCAGTCTATATGCCTAGTATACCTACGTCTTACAGTCGACAGATATAAGGTAGGCTGATGATGTGTGGGATGACAGTGAACTAAAAAATAAACTAGCTTTGTCATATAGTCGGAAAAATTGCTCCAATACCTATTTATCGTGAACGCGTCTTTATACCACGTTCGTTTTATTGTGTTTAGCGGGTTGTTAGACACACGGTGTTAGAAATATACGAGGTTTCTAAGATTTACGAGCTGCTCGTGCGTGAGCCCTTTGAAAGTTTTACTTCGCGGAATATTACTAAAGATTTCGCTACAAGAATATTTGTGGCGTTCACGGTCGGTATGTTACGAAAGTATCTTCATAATCTAAATAGAAATAGATATTTGATTATTATTTAAGTTTACTGATACTGTGGGCTGCTGTGTATCTTATACAGTACAGCGTGTACGCTGTAAATGTCGACAGCGATGCAAAATATGTACTCGTATATAGTCACTCTATGTAAGTAGATATTTATACAGCTTTATTCTCAAGAGGGCGATAACATGGTATCTAGTTTTTTATTTACAACATCATTCCATGCTTGCTATTGGGGCGTAAGACGTGGTTTCTGAAAATTGTTTCCGAAATGACTCCCATGACGCAAGTAACCTTCGTAAGTCAGAATAGTTACTAAAATGAAAGATATTCGACTTCGTATCTCCCCTTTTTCATTTTTAAAATGAGCATAAATATGTTTACGACTTTTGGTTAACTCAAAACCTTTAATTTACCCATACTCAACGTATGGCGTAGACGTAATACCTACCGAAAATTAAGCAATTAAAATTAACAACCACATTTACAACACAAAACATTCCCAATTGGCATGTTAATAATTGCCTCTATGTAACTCTTGGCAACAGAGCGCGCATCTGTCAAAACTTTTTGCACGAATCAGTTTTTCCACCGACAATTTTTCAGAAAACGTAAATATACGTTTTTGCGTAACGGACGCATTTAGATGACGTAAAAGCGCGCGTGGGTACTGAAGATAACTTCGGAATAGAGTGAATCTTATTCGGGTGAAATTTAAGTACTTATTACAAGAGTCACAATAACGAGAAAGGCACAAATGAAAAGACTTTAGAAAGAACAGAAAAGAGGGTTTGAAAATCTTCCCGTAAATTCGAGGTTCGCACGCAATTCATTAACAAACTTAATGGTACATTTTCACGATGCTCAAACGAACGAGGCTTAAAAATGATGAGTTCATCACACCCAAATCCGGCGTATAATCGCGGTGGTAACAAAAAAAGTCCACCGGACAAGCGTTTATCTATTCGCGTAATCGATGTATTAGGTAACCATAGTCGAAATAATTATTGGCATTCAATGTGTCGCGTCGTTTTTTTTAAACGTAAAAAGTACTAATATTTTTTTGCTGTTCGTTCGGTTAATTTTATGTTGGCAGGAATATCCGGATACCTCTGCTAAAACGGTCGACGCGAGAAATCAGGTTTTGTCTAATGAAGTTACGGTTACGGGCGGCTGCAACGATCGTGGACGGTGTTGGAGTAATTCTATGTTATTAAAATGGCGCTAGCGGTGGGAATTTTCAGAATAGTTCAGTATCCAGTATAATGCTGGCAGCTTTGTGCTACGGATACTATGTGAGTCAGTTTTTGCGTTGGATACAGGGTTCTAGATATTGTAACACGAGGCAGTTTTCTTTATTTTTATATTTTATAGATAGACTTTACCAAGAGACGATGGAAAATATTATCATGCTAGTTTAGCAAGTACAATAAAGTTACTTCCCAAATTTATCTACTGTATACTATCTGAGTTTGTATCAAAGCAATTTCTATCTACTTCATCTACTTGTGACTGTATCTTTAATAAATTATATTTCAAAAGAGCAATCATATTTTTTGTAAATGCTTGTTGTATTTACATTGCAGAGGCTTGCTCTTGACCACAATTCAGTAAGTAATCAATAAGGTTAGCTGATAGGTAATAAAGATCCATCTTAGATCTTTAGCTAGTAAGCAAGCATTCGTTTTGAATGATCACTAGATTCGCTAATTGATTCATTTTCATAAGCCAACCAGAAATTATGAGTCATTGGCTGGCCTGTTAGCTTAGATGGTAGTGGCTCTGCCTTCTAATCTAGGGGTTGCGGGTTCGATTCCCGCGTGACACAAGTATTTATGAATTCTAAAATTTATAACTACTTGTGTTGAGTCTGGTCGTTTGTATGTATAATAAGTATGTATTTACAAAAGAAAAGTATATAAGTATCATATCCGTTATCTAGTAACCACGACACAAGCGTTTGCTTAGCGTGGGGCTAGATGGCGATGTGTGCAATGTCCCGGAATATTTATTTATTTATTATTTACTATTAGGTGCTCGCGGCTTCGCTCGCATAAAGAAGTAAAACTTGTATCCCCTATGTCAACCCTTTAAAAGTGGCATTTCCAAAAATCCTTTCTTAGCGGATGCCTACGTCATAACATCTATCTGCATGCCAGATTTCAACCCGATCCGTCCAGTGGTTTGTCTTGTGCGTTGATAGATTACTGTCAGTCAGTCACCTTTGAGTTTTATATATTTAGATAGTTATTTGTCACCCCTACCTTCTCGACCCGGTCGTCCCCGGCCACGATGACGTCAAACACGCCATTCTCGATGACGTAGAAGTTGTCTCCGTCGTCTCCTTGCCGAATGATGTACTCGCCGGGCTCCGAGCGCTTCTCGAACATGGCGTCTAGCACCTGGGAACAAGGATATTATGTTACATATGATAAAGCTGAAGAGGGTCAAAAATCTGTACATAGAAGATATTAGAAAAACAAATGGTTGGGTTTACTTTAAATTGCCAATAAAACATGTCACGAGCGAAACCGCGGGCGTCCAATAATAAAACAAAACGCATTAAATTCTGTTATCTGAAAGACACGGATCCATAATACATCGTGTACCTATATTTGTAAAGAATATACTTACATTACTTAAAAGCGTTGCTTATGTTCCATGTTCTCATTTGGTCATAGAATCGGAGAAAAAAGATGGTGAAAATAAGTTTGAATGCAACAGGGTTCATGCAGGTGTCAAAGTTCGATTCATTTCAAACAATTTCATTTATCTACACTAATGTTGTATACACTCGTTACTATTATGAAACTCGCTGCGCTCGTTTCATAAACTCACACTCGTGTTTTAATACCCTTCATTATATGACAGTTGCATAAACTACTATTGATCCTTGTGACATAAGGAAGTAATGATTGAATTTAACGTGTTATAATGGAAGCACAAAGTATCACTTCTTCTTATCGAAACAGAGTGGACAAATCTGGTGTCGAGAATTTATCAAGCCGCCCTAAGGGCCTCTAAGATGGCTTAACGACTGCTGTACTAGACAAACAGCCGGGACCTACAATTTAACGTGTTATCCGACCCACGGAAGCGCCCAAAACGGAATGCCACTTTTCGGTCAGCCATCCAAGTACTGACCGCGTCGACCTTTGCTTAAAATTGGTGATCGCATACGATTGCCTCCGCTAGCTGAGCTACGGGCGCATCGTTCTGGTAGTATGATCACCAATCCAAGGGATGTCTGTGACGACAGTTTCCTTAGTTTAGGTAATCACTCACTACGAAATCTAAATCACGAATTACCTATACAGTAGCCCGCTAAGCCACGGGCGCATCAGAAATGCGAAATCCTGGCGCAAGATTACCTAAAAACCTATTTTAGGGCATAAACATCTCCCTCAGGTGATACACAACATTTGCTTTACCTGCATGATATATCACAAGACTCGCCTAGTAGATTGATACAATATTCACAGTAGCGAACGCACCTATCTTAACGACTAAGTATGCGTACATTCTCTACTACTGTAATATACCTTAGCCTCAGTGGGTCACAAAGATAGCCAGGATTACGAGTAGGTTTGAATGCTTGAAGGAGAGATTACAATAGCAAAGGGCAGAGTTCAGCCGACCGTTACCTAGGTTACGTTCGCACAATATGCAAGGGTTGCAGGCTAGCTGGCTCATAAACTATGCAAAGTTGGTCACATGAGTTTCTGAACTATCTACCCACTGACATTATTACTATAGAACCTAATACCTAAGTACAGTGACTTTGTATTAAACAAAACTACAGACATCTTACTATACTCATTCGTACAGACTATTTGAGAGTTACCTTTTAAGGCTTGCGTATTGAGCTAAATCCAAAGAACTACAATACCACATTTCAAATTACTAGAACTTTAAATTTACTCAAGTTTTGTTGTAAATTCAAGGCCTAGCAGAGCAAGCGACAGACAGACATAACTGAATTGAATTTAAATCGTGAGAAAATATCTACACGTAATAACATACAATTTTCCTTTAACGTCAGATGTTGCAATTACAGTACTCGGAACTTCTTAGTTTAGAGAACGAGCAAAATAATAAAATTGTGGAAACGGGTAAAATCGTAACTAAGAAGCTTTGATCGGGATATGACCTTGAAGATCATCACGTAGCTGAAGTGCTGCTATAATGTACTGAGGCGGACTCTACAATGTTTGATACTCATTCCGTGGTTTATTTCATTGAGGTAAAATACGTTCAAGTTGCCAGAACGCGGTGTTGACTGAAGCATTCAGTTTTCAATTGTTTCATAGAATCTGCAACATTTTCCGGAGGAAGGTGCGTAGCTCTATCAGTTCTGTTGCCAAGCCAAGTGGTAATCGTTCGGACATGTAAAACGGTCTGTGCGCTATTTCTATTTACATTTCTTCGTTTTCGTATTTTTTTCGAGCGAATAAGTTTCAACTCATAACTAAAATTGTTGTAAAACAAACAGTAGGAGCGGAACTAATTAGTTTCGTATAACCAAATGAATTGTTCGGGAGTTCACTCTTCAATTTTCGAGCACCAATATATTTTACTAGTGGGTGCTCGCGGCATCGCTCGCATTAAGAATTAAAACTTGAATCCCCTATTTCACCCCTTTAAAAGTGGCATTTCCAAAAATCCTTTCTTAGCGGATGCCTGCGCCATAACATCTACCTTCATTCCAAATTTCAGCCCAATCCGTCCAGTGGTTTGGGCTGTGCGTTGATATATCACTATATCAGGCAGTCAGTCAGTCACCTTTGAGTTTTATATTATACTAGTAGGTGCTCGCGGCTTCGCTCGCATTAAGATGTAAAACCATTTTGCATCCCCTATTTCAACCCTTTAAAAGTGGCATTTCCAAAAATCCTTTCTTAGCGGATGCCTACGCCATAACATCTACCTTCATTCCAAATTTCAGCCCAATCCGTCCAGTGGTTTGGGCTGTGCGTTGATAGATCACTATATCAGTCAGTCACCTTTGAGTTTTATATATTTAGATTTATATTATATTTAGATTATAGGTACCAAAAACACCGCGGACGAAACCGCAAATATCTACTAGTAGCAAATAAATTGTTTTATTTGGCTAAGGCGAACTCTTAGGAGCGTTAACCTTTAACTGCTGACGTGACAAATTCATATCACTATAAGGGACGTGACGCCTCACAGGCTACTACTTTGAATGTAAAATTTTGTCATAAAATGCATTTGGAAAGTTTAAAGTTATATTGATATTTAACTATTGGAATGTAATAAAACAATTATTAATCATTTTAAACTGTTTTTTATAATTACTTTAGGAGAAAAACACATTTAACACTAATATGCACTTTTTATCCTTAATTGACAAGAGATCCATTTTTGGTATTTTAATAAACTTAAAATCAATAATTTGACATAATTACGACTTTTTACTTAAATTCCAAATAATAATAAAACAATCAAACGTAAAAGATACTCCTGAAAACAAAAAATAAAAATTCTGACAACTACAACATTTTGGCATAATATCATTGGCAATTTTTGCACAAGGGGCGAGAACATTTCAAACATATGGGATTGTCGCACCCGACACACGTGTATGTTGACATTCGATGTAGTTTAGGTGGACAAATACTGCATGCCCTTCGCTTGCCCTGACTATTTCCAGGATTTTGGACGTCTTCTTCAATCATGTCGTCACCCAGAACTCGCTTTAGCACTAGCCGTAACTGCCTTGGTAATTGACTGCAAACTACACGTCTTTGCATTTGAGGTAGCACTAACGAACGGGCTAATGACTTCAGAAAATCTCCTCTGTCTATAATCTTGGGCTGATGCATATTGTACAGTATATAAGCATTCATGGCGCTCAAGTCCACAACGCGATAGAAAACTACCATTGGCCATCTTTTCGTTCGGCTCTAACTCTAACTTCATCTTGAATGATCCCATCATTGCTGCCGTAATTTGCTGGTATGTTCTCCCCTAGATCTTCATCTAGATCACTTTCATGAAGCTGCAAAAATTCATGGTCTGAAACCAAAAACTCTTCAATGTTTCCTTCACTATCAGATTGGTCTGAAGCCAGTAAGAGGGCATTGACCTCCTCTTCAAACGATGGACTCTCTGTCCGTAATATCTTATTCTTTGATGAACTCGTTGGCTGAGATTGACGTTTTCTACCGTTGTTTGCCATTTTCCACTAAAAATAATAAAAATGTCAAAAAACTATTTATATGAGAACTAGGGACATGTAGCCTGACAGGCTACGACCGATTTTCTTATGAGTATTACTTACGTTTTAAACAATCTATGACATGTCCGACTTCTTCCCCGGTCGTTTTAGCACTAAAACAAAAGCTACTAAGACGCAGGGGCGCGGCAAGCGGGGGGAAGTGGTCAATTCTAAGAATTCGTATAACACGCGACGCCTGTGAGGCTACACGTCACTGGTTAAAGGTTAGTGAAAGAAAACTGAGAGCTACGCGCATGAAATATGAATGGACAGCGCCAAATACGTGCTCGGAAAGTAAAGGCGGCGAAATTACAAATCGATTAGCCGGCCGTATCCTGCCTTTTAAATATGCGTTAATCGTTGTATGAATAGATATTTCTAAGCTACAGTTGGATTTACAATTAATTAAATTTAGGTACTCAATAAAAGTGAATTATAGTTTCTATTCAGTTCAGACTCAAATGAAATATGTGTATTACATACGCATAACCATTTTCATTACTATCGACGATGCTCGTCAGACTACCTTTTTTGATTGTAAAAAAAAAATTAAAGAATAAAAATTGCACAAAAATATGCAAAACAAACAATATTTAACTCTAGGTTTTATTTTTTAATCAAATTGTAAAGTAGGAAGTAAAGAACTACAACCAAAGTAGAAAGTAAAGAATCACAACTAAACTAGAAAGTAAAGAATCACAACTTCTGCAGCTAGTAAATTCTGCAGCTTGAAATGATAAAATGTCACAACCAATCACAATACATAACGATATGGCATGTGACCCTATCATTTAGTACGACAAGTTGTCTTGAAGGTAAGCTATGTATTTATATTATGATCAAGGAGTTAGTCACTTGCATCTAAATCTTTCTAGAGACATCTCAAGTAACCTAAGAACAAGTTTTCATGCGTAGGCCACTAACTAAAGCAGCGACAACATAATTAGTAGAACCCTCACTTTATCGTACTAATTCCGGTGGACATGAATGCCAAGCCAATACAGGCTACATTTATGGTATATGTGATTATTTATTTATCTAAATGTATTAGATCAGCTTCATCTTTAAATATACATTTGACGCTATGCTTTTGGTTCGTCAAAGTGGACGCGTGACAGAACGGTACGCTGTTTGAACTGTGAATCTGTGTACAAAATGGTAGTCAAGATTGTTTGTTACAAAAAAAATTTGGAAGCCCGCGGCATTACTCGTGTTACTATGGGATTAATGTAGCTTATCTCACTCTAAAGAATCTACAACACCATACCAAAAAGTCCCGAATCTCCAATACACCGCTAATAAGTTTTATTATTTATTTATTTATTGTGTGTGTGTATATAAATAAATAATAAATAAATATTCCGGGACATTGCACACAGCGCCATCTAGCCCCACACTAAGCAAACATATATATATATATATATATATATAACATATATTTGGTAAATCTGTCTCAATAAATGTTTTTCTATTTCTATAATTTAAGAACATATTCTGTTTTGTGTGCCATAATAAATAAATTAATAAAATAGGTCAGTTGTCTCCGGCTCACATTGTCTATGTAACGTAGTGTATGTAGCGCGGCCTTGCTTGCAACTACAACTAGCAATGCCCTCTCCAGGGTCGCCTGTCTATCAACTATTAATACAGGTTGCCTACTTACTTGCTGCGTTCGCGAAACTATACTCTGTCTATTCTAGGTGCCTAATGGAATGGCTGGGGGAAGATTGATATAGCCGACCTTTTCAAGATTTGATGTAGGTGCTGCATGTTCTGTTCATGTCAGCTTTTAAGTACATATAGCGATTGATTGGGTTGTACACCTACTTCGGATAACGTACACCTACATACTCTCCAATCAGATCTCGTGATATATTAACAAGTTGGACAAACCTGTTAATTACACATATATTTTAGTTTTTAATTAACTAACAGAACCCCAATGGTCATTCCAACTTAGGATAACTGATGCGTTCTGTAATCAGCTTTCTGTCGGTCCATGGACCATTCGTCATAAATTCATAATACTTACATCAGTGTTAAATCATATTGGTCGCTGTTATGTTGTTCTAAAATCTACTAACTATAACTAATCTACTACTGTCATACGATAAGAAAATGAATTTCCAGCTTAAACTCGTTAAATATTTTTACAGATAACTTATATACTTTGTCTCATATACTGATAGGTTACCTGCTGCATCTGCTGTGCATCTAGGGAGCGGAACAGCAGTATCCCCCGCACCGCCTCGGCCAGCCGCTGCCGCTGCGCGTCCGACTTGGGGAACACTGCGGGCGCCCCTTCGTCCGAGTCATCCTCCTCTGGGTCATAGGTCTCCGCGAACACAGACTTGCGGCGGTTGTTGAAGCGCGCCACTGGCGGCTCTGCAGGGGAAAACTGGTCTTAGTATGTTGCAATAAGGTTGTGTTTTAAGTGATTGTTATGAACCTTTGAAAATTAGGCGTCACGCATAAGTTTGAACTACTCAAGTACAGTCATCTAAATTTCAGCTTTACGTAGGGCACTTAGCGAATATCCGAAAGGTCAAACAGATTTTCTAAATGTATGTGCCTACTAGTGATGACTTGAGGACAATGTCACGAATAGTAAGATTCGTGTTCTTTTGAATCGTATAGCTTTTAAATTTTACAGTAGTTGGAATGCTGGCGGTTTACCAATAATTTGAAGCCGTGGTGTAATTTTTTTATGACAATTTTGCATGTGACTATTACTAAGCGTAATTTTTCTAAACAGTGCCTATACTAAGCTACAAAATAATACAAAAAAAAAGTAAGTCTCCCAACATATGGCCGACAGATTTCAGAAAACTAATGGCAATGAGATGGAGTGAAAAATCGAACTGTGGGTGGACGGGTCATTTACTTTGTGCATCCTGTTTCTAAAATTGACAGCCCAGTATATTGATAGTCGGAAACAACCGCCGATTGTGATACTTTCTGTTTGTAGGATGACGTTGAAATTATGGCAATGATAGTCGGTAACATGCATCGAACTGCTGATACACATATTTCATACGTTATATCAAATGACCTTTCAATTTCTTAGATAAATGTACGTGTTTTCTGATTGAGACGGTGATTTATCGGCTAGTAACCGGTGACGTAGCCCAGATAACTCGTGTGCGAGGTGTTTTCTTTGAAATGCGATTAATGTCACGGGTAAACGTTCACAAACGGAGCTTCTAGCCGGCGCCGCGTCAGATTCCTTCATAAAAAGCAAATATCGCGGCAAAATCGTACTAAATTAAAATTAATGTTTGACGTCACTAGCACAAATTCCCGCGCTCTACACGAATAGCTTATTTCGTAACGCGGAGCTTCGCTGGACGCGACTTATTCACCAAAAGCGCCGCCGGGACATTAACATTACACCGTCATTAAAATAAACACTGTCATAATATGGCACATTAATCAAATGCATTGACCTCGTGACCGAAATAACAACACCTGTTTTGTTCGCGTAATTCGCTTACCATTAACTCCCGGTCGACGTCGTCTATTTAAAGAAAGCCATGTTCATCGCATTAAATTTTCACTATAACTAAGGGGTGGTTAAGGCACACGCGCAAGCCCGTTCGCAAGCCTTTCATCTCGAATGGGGCGTCCGTTCGATACCATGCCATGATAAACGAGTTATGGTAAACTGAGTTAAGCCTTTTAAGTTTGGCGGAAGTTCATGCAAACTGTGGTGGCTTTAGTGGTAAATTGCATTTGAGGAATAAATGGAGGGGTAGATTGTAAGATAGGTACATTATGATCATAAAATTGACTAAACAAGACTTAGATATTTTCTAAAGTACCCATTCTAGATAGAAATATCCGAAGAAGTACGCAGTGCGTACGCAACGGAGATAGTTATGCAAAAATGTACTTTTTAAAGTTAAGTTAAAAAAAAAATGTCACCAATACATAATACATCATTCCTGTGTAAGGAAGGAAAGGACAGTTTAGATCAAAGAACTCAGCTAGGTTTTTGGTATTTCATTAGGTTTTTATAGGTAATGAAGTAGGTATCTTAAATCTAAATAGTTGCCAACATGGTTTGGACGCCCCATTTTAAATGTAAGTTGGGTGTAATATCGTAAATGCGTGTGTAAAAGCAAGTATCAAACAACCTTTGTGCATGTAATTAACTAATGATCTTCAGTTAGTTATTGTAGTTTTTATGCTTGCAAACTTGTCCAGTTCAATTTAATCAAAAACACTAATAATGTACACATAGAAGATGTCTCGCCCTTTTAGTCGTATTTTCTCTTGACTGATTGTCATGACTCCCCCACAGAATTAATTCGTTGGGCGAGTTCTTTTGGGCAGGCACATGGTGGTGGGCGCCCAGAAGAGCGGGCGTAAGAAGAATTACACAAAGACAAATGTCTTTGTCTTCCTTCACTGTTAACCAAGTGCAAATTACATAACTTGAAAATACAAGTCATTAGTGTAGGGCCAGGTTCAAACCAGGGTGTGGTTGGACACTGGAACTGCTGAGCCACACTTGCTTAAAGATAGAGGATCTATCAATGTATAAATTGCAAACTACCTTTAACAGACTCTCAAACATATCTCCATCTCTCATGATATCAAATGCTATAATAGCAATTTTATTGCCTTTTCTGAACCCTATGTAAGACAAAAATTAATTTCATTCCACATAATCATATTTCTGACATAATAATAGTAAAGTATTTAGCACACAATTATTTACCTTATAAAAATCCCATTCATTTGTCAGATATCCAGGTCAAATTCTATAAGAACCGAATGCAATATATGACCCAAAATGCTTGCAATACCAATATGTTACTGTGGTCATGCCATATGTAGGTACTGACTAGCAGCGTCACATGGCTTTACCCATGTTAAACTGGGATTATATAGCCTATATGTTAATCTAGGGTCTAATAAATCTCCATATGAAATCTCATCCAAATCAGTTCAGTGGTTTGAATATGAAGAAGTGACTAACATACACTGACACAATCCTACTCTTTATATTCATTTATATTACAGGGATTGTACCAACCTACAGTACTGGTATCAGAGAAAGTGTCCTGTTATTTGTGCCAAGCTATTTAAAATGTCAAGCATGCTCTGTGTGTTCACAAATTTCCTCACATCTAGATCTACCATAGGTAAGTTATGTAATGTGTTGGTTAGTATGTAACTAATAGAAATCAATACATGTATTGGTTGAACAATATATTTTGGTTTCGTTATGTACTGTTATTGAGACATTAAACCAGCAGGAATCCTTGCATGTCTTGTAGGCGAAATATGTTTTATAATTTCGTTTTATATTTAAGATCTTTGTACATACCCATGTTCACAAAGTAATAAATGAATTATGATGCTTGAATAGAAACCTTAACAAGTCTGTACTCAAATGGAAGTGGCTCTCAATTGTGGCTGCTGATGTAATAGTGCTTAAGTAAGTACTAGAAGTTTTAATTTATCACCTTCACACACAATGCAAACAAATATATCTAATAAACCTAACTATGTACATATATTAATTTATAAACACAGAAACTTACTGAGAAAAAAAAATGTACTTAGTTTAAATATATATTTTTTCAGTGATAGGTACATGAAACAATATCTAACTGATATAGGTAACAAGCCACATGGGATAACTCTCTAAACCATTATCACCCAAGTCTTCACACAACCTTCACCAATATGGAAAACTATAAAATAATAATTATCACAATATTGTCACATAACATACCATGTAAACTATCAGTGCTGATGCTTTCTTCCATTATCACCACCCATCTCATATTTTACTGACTATTAAAATGTACTCAGATTAGGCACTGATTTATTCCTCCATTTACTGACATGTGGTGTACTTCAAAGTGAAATCTTGGATTAATCTAGTAAGCTGTGATAAGTCGTTCAGTATGTATGGCCATGACATCACAAACAGGTGTTTACAACCAAACTGGTTGCTGTTACATTGAATCTGTAATTGCTCCGTTTTACTAGTTCACTTAGAGCTTTGTGGATAAGTTTCATTTAGAGAACTAAGTACAATAAACTGCCATAACTATACCAACTGTAATCAATACTAAAACTGCTGAGCAATGATATTTCTGTGCGGGAATATGAATGTCACACATAAATTTTAAATGAAGTCAACTTAACTAAAATGTAGTCACATTTGTCACATTGCTCTGTTAGTTTAACTCGTTTGTACAATGAAAGAGTACAAATATTACTCAAGGTCCATTTAGCACCTGAACTCATGAATGTACCTACATTTCTATAGGTTGTCCTCACAACATACTAATATTACAGTCATGCTTAAGTTTATCACAGTGGTTTTCAGTTTATCACTCCAGAAAAATATTATAAGTTTGGTACAACTTACATTCAAGATTAAAACTTTTTGTACTCTGATATTATCTGTTGCAGATAAAATCTCAGAGCACAGTGTTGCTAACAATAATAGGTAAGATTAAAAAGGTCAACATCTGGTTTGGTTCAAGCAGTAAAACTGTACAGTGTACACTAAAAAATAAGCCCATCACATCATTACAAAACTTCAAAGCTTTTAAAAACAAACACAGTGATGGGAAAACAGTATAAAAGTGAAAATTTACATGTTGAAGAAACATTTTCATGGAGTTATGTGAAGCTAATTTTAAACACATTTTGCCTCATTTTGATGATAATGAATTGAATTGCCTTATAAAACTTTATAGAGTATTAATGGTTTATTGTGTGTAGAGAATGTTGTAAACATGAATTTACTACTTTTTTATTTTGCTATAAATTTTATGTAACCTATATAAAAACTCATGGAATATTTTTAGTTGCTTTATTTCACATTGAATGTTAAGTTCTTGTAATTTATAACAACCTAACCAAAAAATTATTCTTTTTGCCATAGTAAATCTTAAATAACTATGTATAATTACATATTCATATTTTTATGTGTATATTTTTATACATAATCATTGTTTTCTGTTTAGTACATTAGCAATGTATGCGGAACTCCAAATAAATATACATACAGATCACTTACTTAAGTGATAAAGCTGTCTATTACCCGATCCAGTGTACCTCTTTTGCTATAATTTATAATTCAGTTTGGTGTACAATAAATAATTTATTGATTGATTGATGCATCAATATTCAAATAATGTAACTGATAAGTGTGGACACATTCATACTTATGTGAAACATAGATAAAACACATTTATAAATTCATTATATTATGTAACTTTCTGATTTATATGTTATATTTGGCACTTGGCAAGTGTAGCGTCAAGTACCTACCTACTTAAATTATTGTATATTACCATAAATCAGATTGGATACTAAGCGTAAGAAATGGCTCAATGCCAACATATAGACAAATTCCATTCTCAGTACACTTTATTGTGTAAATATTTCTTGCTAAAATAAATAAGCTATGGAATGGTCAGTCAGACAAAATAACTTGTAATAATGTAGATAGTATCAACTCGCATACCACTCCTGGGTCAGACAATGTAGTTAATACATTTATACATGTTTTTCTATTCTTTAGTCACATATATAAGTACAATATAAGTACCTAATATATTATGATAGGTATAGTTACATTATACATAAAATATCATACTTAAGTATAACATATCCTTGATGAATAGAAGTAGGTAATGTAAGAAGAATTTAGGAAACAAGATTTTGCTTTAATTTTTTTTTTATACCAGAGAATGAATTCAGGTTATACCTAAGTAGGTATGCAAGCAATTTTATGTCAAAATAATATTATATACTAAATTAAGTACCTACCTTGCTTATGTGCCTTACCATTTGTGGATACATTAACCTGACTAACTGAGACCTACATGACATGTAAGAATTTGATTTTTTTAATTTCCTTAACATATTTTCCGCCTCCCGTTTTAGGAGAATAATTGCATATCTACTTTTGAATCCTAAATTATGAAACATTATATAGAAAATGCACATGTGGGAAATGTTATTTCATCACTCAGACATAACATGGGCAAGGAATGTGATAAGTCTTATATGAAAACTTTGAATTCATCAGTTGAATTCAACATACTTTCAAACTAGGTATAAGTGTCTACTTTACAGTATATTATGTGTATATAATTATCTAATATCTACATGTAGGTATTAAGTAGATCAAAAGATAACTGTTTCTTCACATAAGTACTTTTATATACATAGTGCATAGAGTGTGAAGTGGTTTCTAACTGGGTTATCACAATTTTATAATATGTTTGAATGCCTAATACTACTAAGTACTTATTATAATAATTGATACTGCTGTTATCAGACCATAGATAGGGCAGACTAGTGGTTTAGAAAAAAGAAAAGAGTATGTTATATTTTTTCATAATATTACATAGTAAACCTGGCTTATATCCACTGACAAGTATATAATGGGATGATTAGTGATTGGAATTGAACAATGGTGAGTGACAGGGCTCATAAAAGATGTACTCCCATTCATGTACTGGTAAATAATGGCACACACGCGATCTACGGAACTAAGCGCCTACACAGGATAATTAGCCCATTCATGAGGAAATGATATGAACCTACACTACGGCACAGCATCGGCGTCTACCCACCCACCTTTCTGAACATCCTCACACACCTTTAACAGTAAATACATGAGCGGACACAGTACCTTCCTCATCCGATATTATGGACTCATCAGGCGTTCCGGCGACGGGCCCCTTCACTATCGTAGTCGTCCTGTTGTTCTGTAACCTTGTGAAAAACTCGACCGCGTAGTTGATCACGTCTCCGGGCTGCTCCAACAGGTAACTTATGGTGAATTCCAGCAAGATCTCTCTAAGGTCATCCGGGACTTGAATCCGTCCACCTTGTGGCCGGCTCATTGCTATTAGCGTCACCTCACTTCCTCTATATTATCCCGTAAGGAGAACGTCTACACGACACCTTAGATTAAAATTTCGATATCATAGCCATCGAATTAGCTAAAGCGACACACCAACGAGCAAAATTTTACGATGGGAAGTAGCACTACATACAAACGTTAGTAATAAATAAAACCACACTATTATACTAAAACTTTCTCAATAACAGTCTTGGCTACTAGAAATAATAACTAATCACACACTTAGAAAACAATCCTCGTTCTCCAGCCTGACAAAATATAAAAATCGCTCTTCACGAAGTAAAAATGGCGAATTTTGGATTCAACCAACTTCACGTCATTCATTCCATTTGCAGGAAACAATGTCGCCATATCACAAAAAATCATAGACAATCGATTTGCTTGACAGGAGTATACGATGCGTTCAAAATATTATAATAGTGCTGAAAACTGGGTTCTTAAAATTTCTAGCACTGACCGCAAGAGGACACATTTAACAAAAAATAAAGTTTGTTTAGAGGCAAACAAAAATTTATTTTCTTGAGACGGACCACATGCGAACATAACCTACGACTGTTTGTTTGATTTGAACCACGAATGAAGAAAAATTCTTTGGTTTGGCCATCGAACGTATAAGTTTGGATTAAATTTACAAAATGTTTTTTACTATATTATTAGCGCGCGTAGCTCAGCTAGCGGAGGCAATCGCAAGCGATTACCAATGTTAAGCAAAGATCGACGCGGTCAGTCCTTGGATAAGTGACCGAAAAGTGGCATTCCATTTTGGGCGCTTCCGTGGGTCGGATGACACGTTAAATTGTAGGTCCCAGCTGTTTGTCTGGTACGACAGTCGTCAAGCCATGTCAGAGGCCCTTAGGGCGGTTTGAAAACTCGACACCAGAGTTGGCCACTCTCATTCGATAAGAAGAACTATATTATTATCGTTGTATTTTCCAAAGGAACCGATTTGGAGTGACTTTATCTCATGAGCGACTTAAATTGTGGAGTATCATTTACAAAAATTGTAAAGCAATGGTAATCAATTTAAAACAGCACTCTGAATACATTTGTTTGTCTGCCTGCCGTTCTCATATTGTTCCTTAAAATTAGGTGTATTTAGGTCATCAAAAACTAGAAACTACCTACTAAAATTATACTTTAAGCACATTTATTTACACAAACTTAATAAATAGTAAAACATTAGCACATTTCAGCTTTACAACAAAAACAGTATCATTAGGTACGTACATTTCTTACCGCTTACAACTAATGGCTATATGGATATGAAATAAGCTATAAGTGTGAACACTGCCCATGACGTGTCTGCATGAACGAGTATGCCAAATTTTATCACAGATATTTTACACGACACATAGGTATTAATTACATTTTACATGACTTTTTCCCGCATATATTTCTCCAACATAAGCTTCCTTAGATAGGTGTACCTCGATATAGTATTTTTGACTGGAAATACGCAAATATTTTCCGTAGATTCGTATGGATTGAACTCGCTTATCTCTGTATCTTCATCTTGGTCTGAAAATAAGTCCGGAGTACCACTTTTGCATACTTGAAGGGTTACACATTTATTTGCTTCTAAAAACATGACAATATCTTGTAGAGACCTGCAGGTTATCAGTTCGAAGGAGTCTGACAAAAGAGTTAGAGAGCATCCAGGGTATTCAAAAGCTTTGTTGGCTATAACTCCAGCCCATTCTAGGAATATGTCAATCCGGATGTTCAAATCGAGGTTGAGCCAAGGAGTTATGATTACATATTTGTTGTCGAGTTGGAAAGCCCAGTGCTTGATATGTTTCATGAGAATGAGGATGTTCTCTTGTAGACCAACTCGTTTGACGACGTTTTCGGCTTCTAGTTCCTGTAATCGCTGCACTAAGGCTTGGTTAGAGTATTTTGTGCCTTCCTGTAAATGTAAAAATAGTAACATTCAATATTCCTGTAAAAACAAGTAAGGTGCCAGGCATCTAGGGCAGTTAACTTTAAAATTACCACAGTTAGATATTTTAATATAATCTTACAAACTTATTAATGCCAATTATACATTTTCGCAAATCAAGCAGTAGCAAATTATACCTTTTTACAAAGATGATAATAATTAAGCCAATATTTTTACCAGTAATTCCTTGAAACTGGCTCCTTTTTCAGCTTTATCATTCAAATGGTGCACAATTATATCGCTCAAGTCATATTCTTGCTTCACTTCATTTTCCACAACGGCATGCCTGAAATTTGAATAATTTATTAGTTTCTTAATGAATATATAATTTTTCGTTGTTTTGTAAGTGGGGGATATGTACCTATGTATAAGTTGGCAAAACTGTTGGAGATAAAGGGGGCGCCACTTGTAATACTTGTAGAACTACTTGTACACTGTTAAGATCACTAGAATGAATATTATAAAAATGTTAGAACATACGAAAATATTTTTAATGTCGACATTTAAAGGAAATCAATTCCATTTACAGATTTTTCAATCTCTAAGTGATGATTCTCTATGTCGCTCTACAGCTTAAATGGCTGGACAGATTTATAAGTATGAGATGTCATAATAAAAGCTTGTAACAGTAGAATTAATATACGATAAAATCACTTAAATTTCGAAAAAATAGGAGAGCAAATTATATTAGTTTACCTATAATAATATACTCACTTCAACAACCTCTGTAACGCCGGTTCATAGTCGATATCTTGGTAAAGTGTTACCACTTTATTCGTAGTCCAATCAGTGTTGCCACATTTCTCCCAGATCACTGACCCTGACTTCAACTTGTGCTTCGATTCTATGTCTATTACATTCGCATTTTCCGACACAGTGTTGCCCATTGCATCGACCACGGCTGCGTCGATAGCCGTCTCTATCTTCAAATAGCCCATGGCCTGCGTTTCACATAACAGGCAATTAATTTCAGACGATCCTTTGAAAGGTATCTCAGACATCTCGTTTTCCATCAAATTTGGCAGCGCCATCGCGAAATCAGAGTTCAATCTGCCTCCCCAACGACGCAAGTAATGCGCGGATATCTTATAGATAGACGAGGATAGATCGTCTAAATGCATTCGGTGCATTTGGTTATTGAAGATTTTCTCTTTAGCGGAAACAGCACCACTTCGCCTTAGTTGTTCCACGACCGTTCTTAGACTGTTTTCGGGATGTTTTTTCAAGATCTCGTGGATCTTTCGAGACTTGTCCGCTTTGATTTCGCCGTTGTATGTCAGCATGATAGTGAGGAACACGGCCTCCCGTAACATGGCGAGTTCGGGCGTTTTGTATATGTTGTACATTTTGTTCGCTGTGTTCGGAGTTATGTTGTAGTTTTCGTGGAAATTCTTCACATCTATTGCCACGCAGGGAATTCTCGTGTTGTAGACTTCGCTCATAGAAACCTGCCAGATAAGATGAGCCAGCTCTAGCATCGGCACGCGAGCTTCCGACATGAACTTTGACATATTCGTAGGGTTCCGTACGCGTAACTTTTTGATCAAACCTTCATACTTCTGTATCAAGTGTCGGCGACGTCTCATTTCATTGAGCAGACTTTCTTTCTGGTGCATTAAGTCTGATTTAGACTGTAACACCATAGACCGCCTGTGACAAATACTCTGTGTCTTTTTCTCGTCTTTGATAATGAGGATATCTTTGGCGAGAGTGTTTCTCACTCGAAGCCCGCCCGGCTGTGAGTTGGGGCTAGCTATCGCGAGCGCGACTATAGCAAACACTATGATGTTGTCCTCTTCTTTCGACCAAGAAACTGTATCTGTCATTCTCTTTCTTCCCTTCTGTGGTTTACGTACAATGAGTGGTTTTGGTTTGGGTACAGTTTTTTTCTTTTGTTTTTTCTTGATGCTCTTTGCTATTTTGGGGATTTTGACGGTTTTCTTGGGTTTCGGCTGAGTATACGTTGGCTTTGCTTCTCGGATGTAGTATGTGCGCCAGAGGCGCGCCATTTCTAGGTAGAAGCAGGAGTCGAAGCCGCAGGGTCCTCTGCCGTCTCCATAACGAAGACCATCGTCGTGATATTGTACTTCTTCTTCTCTTCGTACTGGAGGTTCCAGACTTTTCTTTGATCGAGATTCATTGATGTCGATTGTGGTAGAGATGCTGATTTCGTAAACATCTCTCCAATATTTCTTTACATCTTCGGCTGTTTCGAAGTAGTATTTTTGTTCCAAGCTGGCCGTATCGCAGTGTCGTGGCCATTTTCCTGTAGTTTTTAGGATGCTCGCGTTTCTATTGACGTAGAACAAGAACGCCGTTAGAGTGCTGTTGAAGTAATCGACAGTTTGTACGTCCGGTTGGTACACGAGTTGAATCAATCCATACATTCCCAGCGCTTTGAGATTCATTCTTAGCGAATTCTTGAGACTCTTACAATTCATGATACCGTGTGCTATTTCTGGAGGAGCCTCTTTCAGTTTCATATTAAAATGCTTGTCTTGAATCTTCAGATCGGCGATTTCAGACAGTCCAGTCATACTCATGTTGCTGATGGCGAATTTGACAGTGATTTCCGGCAACAAGTCAGTGACGGCAAGAAACCCTGGCTTGTTAATCAGGCGTTCCGTTAGAGGTTCGAAATACGTCACTTTTATGATCATTTCGTGGAGTTTCTGTATCTTCATGTATCGTGGGTTTACTAGCATCGAGAGTGGTTTGCTCGGTTCTTCTGTTGTCTCTTTCTTAGGTACTCTTCTCTTGGCTAAAGCTCTCAAATGCACTTCTTTGTATTTGTTCCGGATTATTGGGTCTGTGATTTGTATACGCGGCGCACAAATAAGGTGCATATAGTTCATCTCGTTCCCCCTTCCCGGCCATCTTACTTTGAACAACTTCACCTGGCCAGCTGCTACCAACTTTTTAAGGAAAATTTTTAACGCCTTAGTTCCCATTGGGGTCATATTGATCTCTTTTCCCACCATGTTACTCAGAGTTTGATATCCAGTCACACACTGTCTCGCGTTTACTATTTTAATAATCCCATTAGCGAATTTGAACTGTCTAAGAGTGAGACTTTTATGTGATTCCACAAGAGATTTGACTTGCATTTTCTCCATGTTTGTGACTGATATTTCTGAAATGTGGGTAGTTTCATATTCCTGCATGACATCTGGGGGTATTTCTGAAACTGGTGGTACTGTATCTGGTACAATCCTTTCCGAAGTGCTGGGTGCTCCCATTTCTTCTTCTTCAAGCTCAAAGGTGATTGGGTTCTTTTGGATATGTTCTAGGAACTTCTTCCGTTCTTCAGAGTAGTCCATGTTGTTTATGCCTGCCGCTACGGCCACGTATCTGTAATCATTGTAATATTTCTATATTTCTAATTGTACCAGAAAACTGTCAGAATCATAAAATTTTAATCAAAAGTGTTTTAGTTGGATTGTTCCTTAATCATGCCATGAGAGGTAGATAGTTGTAATTTTTTGTGTTGAGATAGGGTTCTAAGAGTGACCTACAACTTATGGAACTAATAGATATGATGTCAAAATAATAGATATGATATTATGAAACAAATAAAAAACCCTGGTAAGATATTAAGCAAATGAAAGCTGAGTTTTAAACTAATTTTATCAACACACCTATAGATTCTCTGTCTGCCTTTATCTTCAAAGAACTCCTTGATGAGCTTACGGGCCTTCAGATTTCTGCAAAGCATTCTGGTGGTATAGAACTCTATGCCCAAAGCCAGACCTAACTCCAGCTGACTTATGCCTTTTGTACCTGAAACATAAATTAATTAAATTAATTTTATTTATGAACAAGCCTTTGGTGCCTGATATATAAATAAATATTTCAGGACATATCACACAGCGCCATCTAGCCCTATACTAAGGTTACGCATGCATGATGGGTACTAGATAACGGATATAATACATAAATAATTTTCTTTCTCGAAACAACTAGACTCAAAATAAATAATTTCAAATTTTTATATTCATAATCACTTGTGTTACGCGGGAATCGAACCCGCACCCCTAGATTAGAAGGCAGAGCCACTACCAACTAAGCTAACAGAGCAGATATAGTAAGTATGTATAATGAAATGTTTTATTTTTACAATTCAGTTTTAATTACGTAATTAACTTTAGAATAACAGATAATCGCCAAAATCTACCGTCACACAAGTTTCCAAGCTTTTTGATTAAGGCACTTCAACAATTATTTAGAGCCGTACAGCTTTGAATAGTGTGATCATTTTCGCTCATATCCTACTAAGTGGGTTAATAAAATTTCCGTGTGTGAAGGTTTATAGGTTTTTAGTGCTAAAATATGTATATACACTTGATAATTATAAACTTATATAACTTTTTTATACTGACCAGCTTCTAAGAACATTTCATATGCCTGTCTCATCAAACTAACCCCAATCTTGAACTGGTTTTTCACCGGTTGATCCACTTCTTCTTCAGATTGTGACGAGTCATCACTTTTAGTGACAATGGTGATAATTTTTCGCTTCTTTGGTAAACCTTTTAGCTTCTTGGCTGGTGGCTCATCTTCATCTTGGTCTGTCTGTAAAAGAAAAGGCATTTACAGATTTAAAAAAGAAAATAGTAGTCTAAGAATAGAATAGTCTAGACTAAAAATACTTTAAAGATTATTTTTTAAGAGATATGTCTTTGGTTGAAGGGGTGTTAATTTTTTGCTGTATTATTAAGACCCTTAGGGCAGCTTGATAAACTCTCAACACAGAGTTGGCCACTCTCATTTGATAAGAAGAAGCTGTATTATGATATGGCACAGAGATATGTTATTTTGTCATTGATCCTCTTTATACTTAGAATATTGATAGATATTATAAGAATAAAAAAAAAATTGAGTGCTTATAATTTTGTACTATTTGTTCCCAAAATTAATCAGGACTGGTATACTTACAAAATCAAACAAGTTGTTGTTCTTCCTTATCTTCTTTGTTTGCGGTTGAGTGAAAAACTTCATGCTGAGAAGAATATCTGAATTAGCCGAGTAATTTGGACATCCCCTCAAGTACTCAATAATTTTGTTTATCTTGCCCACTTTTGGGATACTCAAGATCCTTGGTTTATGAAACCTGTTGAGCCTTAGAAGTAGGCTTTTAACACCTCGGCTGCCCATGGTTTGTGTCATAACTACCACTTTGATGAAATTCAGGTTTTTCAGAAACTTCCTGTGGTAGAACAGGTTTTTTGGCTCCCTGATGATGTTCAGTATGTTTGATGTTCCTACTGTCATTTGGCCCTGAAAAAGTAAACATACAATTTTTATGCATATGTATTACTCAAATATCATAAGGCAAGCATTCATAAGAGTAAATTGTAGTTTGAATGAATTTTAGAATATTGACTGTAACATCAAAACTTATTTAAAGTACTTATGTAATGCAAGAGCAACAGAGACAGTAGGTATTAGAAACATTTAAATACAGTATTCTTTATGTTCTTTTTTTAAAATGTTCAATGGACAAACTATATAACTTTAACTTGGATAACTTGAATCAATGCTGTGACTCAAGCTGAAACATACCTATACTACAAGGAAACTAATAACAAATTATACAAAATAGTCAATTTCAAGGTAGTAGAGTTGCAACTGGTGACTCCCGCTCTGGATCTTTTCTGGTGCAATGGCTAGCTTTACCATTCAGCATGGAAACACAGCGAGCTTGATAGGCACATTTGCACCAGGAATGATTGAGGGCAGGTTATATAGTTTAAGTTGAGATGTCATTTAGATTTATTTAATTATGTATTAATTGTAAAAAAAGTTGTTTATTTCATAAATTCTTAGGTACTTACATTTTGATGTTCATTTGATTGTGTGACATTATATTAAATAAATATTTCAAGGTATACTTACATTCTCCCTACTTTTCCCAATCAGTTCCAGCAGACAGTATTGTATAGGCATCAGAGCAGAAAGCTGGCTCATTGGTATATGACTGGCTAAAGCTTGCCATCTCTTTTCAATAGATGCCACCAGCACTAAAGTGTTGCCGTAACTTTTCTCTATTTTCCCATAAGGTATATCTATTAGAGTGTGAATGGGTATAAGGAGTCTGCTCTCGAAGTATTTGCAGGAGCCATACTCGTTTTGGACTGGGCAGTAGGTGTAAGGGCCATCAAGATAATCTATCTGAAATTGTATGAAAAAGAAGTAAGTATTAGATTTAAGTTTAGTAGAGTACATTGTCTAGATATTATATATACTTAATTACTTATTCATAACACATACCTGCTGGAGCTAATTTGAAGATACCTTGGTACTGTTTATAAAGTTGACAAAACATTAAATGAAAATGAATGATCTCAATCTGTCTCTTACTTTTATAGTAAACATGTAAATGAATGTACCTATGATGAAGAATGTATTATTGTAAATAAAGTAATACTGTTATTACTTTGTACAATCCCAAAAGTATTATAAAATTAGTTTATGTATTTAAGGATGGGGAAAAAACAATGTAAGATAGGTTTCATTTGTGCTTATTATATTTAATCACTGGTAAGTACCTACATAATGTATGCATTGAACTTAAAAATTATGAGTAGTATAGACAAAAATTTAAGTAATAGAGATTTACTTACAGGATCTTTTAAATCGCCAGTTTCATGATCTACAATAGTGAACCTGTCGCATAGCTCAAAGTGAGGAAGGGGCTCCGGCAGTTCGTACGCGCAAATATCCTTCATATCAAGTATGCTCTTCCAAAACCGAATCTTCATCTTCTCCGTGACTGGAGCAGAAATGCGAAGCTCTATTCTTCTCCATAGCAAATCTAGAGTGATACCTTCGAGACCTTCCAAAGCTATTTCGTCTATTATTATCTCCTTGTAGTGCAATGAAAAGTGTCCAAGGACTGAACATTCATTTGCTTCTTCAGTCATTTTGAATAGGATTGAAGTTGTTCACATTTTAATTCAAAACAGCACTGCAAAATAGCATGCCATTAGCACCTAATATTAGAAAAATATTTCATTCATAGTCCACTGACCACTCCAAAACATGCGCTGCATGTGTCGTTTGTTTCAAGTCAGGATTAAAGCAATATTAGCATGAAGCATGAAATAGAAAAGCGCAGATTCAGGTATGACCGTAAGAAAAAGAGACAACTAAATTTCAATAACAATGTGATGCTTAGAATTCATCACGCTCTAATCTATAAATGGAAAACTGTCACTGTCAAATTAGTTCAGTAGCTCTTATAGCTGCGTTCAGAATAAGTCTAAAATTCGTGGATCATTTCCATATTTGTTAGCAAGCAACACCACTTTAGGCGGGAAATACTTATTTTAGTTTTATTGTATTTCTTATTTATGATATTATTTAATTTTATTCATGGCATAGAATAAATATTTGTGCAAGTTATCAAAAATGGTACGTATATACGTTCGTTTTAAAATTATTTTGCTTATAATTAGGGGATAAAATTTTTACTCGGATTGGTGCCGCATGAACGTAACAGGAAGCAAGAGAGCTGAGACTGATTTTCTACGTTCTTGGTCGTGGCTTATCATTATTATTATCTTAGTATTAGATATAACTTATTCCATAGGATATATTAAGTATAATAAAACGATAATGATTATCATTTGTAATCTTGTTGTTCTACATTGAATAATTCAGTATTAATTTCTGCATAACTGAAACTTTGACCTAGATTAAATATTTGCTAATTTTAAGTTAAATTCCTACCTAAGTAACATGACGATATATTTTAAATTAAGTAAATAACACAAAACAATCAAGTTTCAATATTTTTATTTACTAAAGGAAAGGAATACATTTTATCCTTTGCTAAAATATTTAGCATAATATTAATAATATTTCAATGAGAAAAAATGATCATAACATTTCAAACAATGATAAGTAAAATACAAAAGTTTGCCAGTTCCGAGCGGCACTATTTCATATTTTGCAAATCAATGCTTTCGATCTATTTGTTTCTAGTTTATTATAAAAAAAATTGCACACTATTAATCATTATTAGGGCAGCAAATACTGTGTACAGTTCTATCACTGCGTTGCTTTTGCATTTATAAAACTCCTACTTAACCCTATGCTTAACAAAATTAAACTTAGGCTTACATTTAAACTTAAAATATGTTTCACCTCCTTTTTTGTACGTTAAAACACATTTTAGGTTTAAATACCACTTGATCGAGTGACTAAGCAAAACAACGGGTACAGTCTTTAAACTTACTGTTTCATTTTACAACTTATCGTATAAAAGGAAAAGCCGATTCTATTAGATCTAGGTATGTATATGAAGAAGGCTTACAATGAAATGAAATATTTATAGATTTGTAGGTCTAGGCGTCTAGGTATAGATTTAAAAGATTATGTCAACATGATCAAACTTTATGGCAGTAGCTAGTCAAAACTAGAGGCACTATTTTAGAAACTTGCTATTTCTTAGTTGAAAAAGAAGAAAACTTGTACTTATGGGTATTTTTTACATAGACTTTTTGGTTGGGTAATGTTGTCCTTGGAGATGCGATATTTCGAATCCTCTGTACCTACAAATAATTGATATTGGATCTATTTTTTCATTACCTGAACCAATTATTTGTAGCTGGGATTTTGGGATGTTAGATTCCAATAATAATTGTAGCATTTTACTTAGGATATTGGGATGTTAGATTCCAATTACAATAGTATAAGGACATTATGTTCTTGCAAAATTAAATATACAATATACTTATTGCACTTTGCACCCATTATTTTGTAGTAATAACTATAAATGGAAAATTAAACCGGGAAAGTTCTTTGAATAACGTTGTGATGGCTCAATTTTAGCGAAAAATAATAAAAGTTCATTTTAGTACATCCCTAGTTAATAAAGTTTGAACAAATGTCTCCCCGTAGTTTCAAATGTAAGTAATTTACATGCCTTAATAGTACCAGATAGTACCTATTACCGACAAAGAGCTTCTGACTTTGACTTTTTAACAATAATCAAATTTAATATACTTACAACTTATGTCACAAATAAGAAGAATACTAATATATGAAAATCACATACACGTTGGTTCAAAAATTGATTTAATTTTTGGTAATCTTTATCTTCTTCTTATCTTTATGAGACCTGTATCATAATAGAATATAGCTAGAGAATATGGATAGACCATTTTCTTAACAAAGGTTTCCTGCATTTTCTTTCAGATTGTAAGTATTTAGCAAAAGATGATTAGAATGTTTAGACAGTCAGAAGCTCTTCGGGTAGTTCCTGATTTAAAATAGATTGTGGTGAGTAGTAGGTATGTGTTCGATAGTCTGAGTTAACGTGACGTAAATGGGCTATAATCTAAACATTAACTTTTAATAAAGTCCCGGATCCAAATTTACATGAAATCCAATCCTCTGTTACTGTTACCTATCTCTTTATTTCAATAAAAGTCTTCAATTTCTAACGCTAAGGCTTCAAGTTCCAAACAAAATAAAGCGGTATCTATATTATATGCTACGGTACCATACGGTCTATATAATTCTCAATATTATATTAATAGATAAATCAATATAATATTTTACGCTTACAAGATTTACTAGGCATGTTACGATTACAATCTTCGAGTATAAAAAGGTTGTTCAGTTAACGTAGTATGGTTATTGTACACATCATCAAAACCTTTTTGTCGTACAAAACAATTTAACAATGCGTCATTTAAAAATGTTTGCGCGCTTATATTCTAATGCTTAATTTTATTTACTTTACGAAAACTAATTTACATTACTGAACTCGCTATGTACAATATCTAGCCTCTTACGTATGTAAATTTATATCTACGAGTTACTTTTCAACGGTTCTGGTACCTGGGAACGAAAATTTGCAGTTTTCACCGCAATCACTAATACACCGAATTGCATCTAATGAATCTTCGTCACATTTTCCATTGAGTGGCATCTTAAATAGTTATTAATTTGCTTATAAAAATCAAAGTTTTTTTAATCTGTGGCCATAAGACCACATGTAGTTATCATTTTCAGGTACCATAAATGATTTTCAACTGGTCATGTAAAGCAATCTAATTGAACGCACGGTTAATCACTATAAAAATTAAAGTGTGTGCGTTACATTGGTTAAATAAGTATAAAATGGCAGTTACATTCATAAAACAACGTTTCGATTAAGTATTTGTTAATTAGCATCCTCTAATCACTAATAATAAATAATTTACATACAAAAATCATGGCATCTTTGGTATGATAAGATAATAGGTAGAAGAAAGTAAATATGAGTATTAGTAAAGGCAGTTTTGAGAATGCCCCTTAAATAATTTGTATAAAAATTATACCTTAGAACTCTAACGGGCTCGGTGGGCCATGGTTAGAGTCATAAGGGGCCTAACTGATTTAACCCTCAATGCTTTGTCTACTGTTCTACTCTATCGGCTTCTAAACGTCTTCTCTAACGTCAGTCCAAGTAAACGAAAACTGTAATGTTACAAATTACAATCCTGCCACATTCACTTAGGCACTAAGTCATTATTACAAATAGAATTGACATTTTCTTTACACACATTCAATTGTCAACAATGAGCGATGTTTCTGAACACTACTCGACTGGGTTTAAACAAACTGCATGCATTATGCCTCGAATGCATGTTTGGCAAACAGACTTCCAACAGCTAACACAAGGCGCATTATTTGAATGGCCATACACTCTCTTGTAGGTAGTAGAGTAAGCTGTTTGACGTCAGTTTGCTAAGTGTATCAAAAGTATACCTACAAAACAAGTAAAGCCAATTTGGTTTCCTCTTCCGGGAGATTGTTAGTATTTATACAAAAGAATTTTACAACGTTTGGCCCACTTTTGTGATTTAGAAACGACAGTAGACAAGAGGTAATAAAGTGTCGTAGAATGTATGTACACATGATCACAGTTACTAGTTGTAACTATACAATAGCGCCATATTCTAGATTGGCAAAGTGGCTTCACTTTACCCGCTTATTCTATTCTATCTATGTTTACAGTAATCGCTAACTCTATAACGTTATTGATTAATTTATCAAAACGATCTTCTAATAATCTAAATACATCCATAAGAAGCACTTTAATGAATGAATAAGTATCAGAACTTTACACATCGTTTTATACATGGTAAATATATATATTTTTTTATATTATTTTGTGTCTTATTATGTCATTGGTTTCAACTAGAATGTTTTAATCTAACAATAGCCCGACAACATCACACGTCATATTTGTTATTTATATCTCTATGTAATTGAAAATTTTATCACTCCAATATAAGGACTTCAAATTGAGAAACGTTGCCAATGATGTCGCCGAGCTATAATAAGTAACGCTAGAACTTTAGAATAAGAGAACCCTTACATATTATGTATGACTACGAATAGTAGGTATGTAAAAAAGCGATTTGTAAAAATATTGCAACTTTCTCCTTACGCCTTCCACGAGGATAAACCGACAAAACTGCAATATTATCCATTTCCACAATAACTAGTCATCAACATGTTACCAACAAACTTATATTCTTCACCTATAATATGTAAACTATGTATAATCTAAACAATCTACAATTTGTTACAATCTTACATTACTTCCATCGTAATATTGTTCCGTCTTTAAAAAAAATATCTTCATTTGTCGCGTCACACTCGACCTGCGTCGATCACCGGTACGTATATTTATTTCATGGAAGAAACCGTCACGTACCTACTCAGCGAGATTACGATTCACATTAAACATCAATATGGGAGTCAACACGGTGCTGACGCACTCTAGTTACAAAGTATAGGCAACCTTCTTGTACGTCGTCGTTCACCAATAACAATTCACGAGAAGAGTTCGATTAACAATTCAAAATTGGAATGTCATTCACGATCGTTATTTAGTCACTGTAGCGTCTGTTAGCGGGGCGGAGCGCTAGTTGCGGTAGATGTAGGCGCAGGGCTGCGGCGCGGGCGGCGGGGGGGTGGGCGGGCGCTCCCCCGACGGGGACGGGGACGAGGAGGGCGGCGAGGGCGACGAGGAGGACCCGCCGCAGCCCGACACGGAGCAAGAGCCGCTGCTGCGCTGCGACACTAGCCACACAACACAATTTGTTACTACAACAATCTATTTTCAGTTGCCCGATGAATTCATCCTACTTATATTCTAGATTTGGATGACATTTGGTAAAGAGATTGGTTTGACGTTGGTATAACATATACGGCACTTTATTCCTTGATCAGTGTTATTAACAATTCGGGACACTGTATTTTTTCTTACACAACACGTTACCTGAACCAGTCAAGTTACAAGCAGTTGAAGAGGTTGTGGACTATTGTTCTCTTATCCTCAATGTCATGTTCTTTGTTTTTGCTCTCAATCCACTTAATTTTGGCTGAATACCGGATTGTACACATAGCAACTGACACCAGACCTCCACAACCCCGAGAGACCTTATTTTATGAGTGCTGACTTCCCAGTAGCGACTGACGAAGGTGTCTGCCGTGCCCGTTCTCCTAACTGGGTTTTTGCTCTATAACGAAAATATGAAGACTTTTTTTGACACGGGACAAGTGTACCGTTTGACTACATTTCGCATGATGTTATTCACAGCTGTAGTCTAAGATGTAACACGCTTACCTAAGAAACCTTTTGCTGTGTAGTTAATGACCAAAGACCAATAAATATAACTCACCCAACGTATGGTGATGATGCGTATTATGTTTATGATGTTGCATCTGGTCGCGCGAGTCCGCCCCGTTTGTTTCTCAGAGATACACTTTCTTCACTGAGCGCGTGGTCGAGAAGCCATTGTCGTTGCCGCGCCGGTAGCCATCGCCCTGTGTTCCGAATATACCTGCGTTAACTGACGTGCGCAAGGATGCGGTTAATGGTGATGAGCTGTTAGCGACGGAAATCTAGCCAATCTCAAAAAACTTTCATTTACGATAGGATTCAAATTCTTTTATTATGCCAAAATAAACACAGTTAGTACTTAGATACAGGACTTTAAATCTTACATGAAGCAGTACAAGTTGGTATTCCGTTGTCCCGCGCTAAGTCCCATAGATGGGCTTGTGTTGCGGGACAGGTCCCATAGATGGGCTTGTATTGTGTCTCATTGGAATTAATGCAGTAAATAATTTGATTCAATTATCTACTGATTTACAGATTTTGTAACGTTAAAGCTGTAGTCTAAGATATAACACGATTAACACCTTTTTTTAGGTCTTGATTAGAAGACCACTGGATTAGTATTCGTTATTGAATAACATATATAAATCAAACTTTGGCTACGTCACGTTAGGGATAATTATAGGTTCGCGTTTGACTACCTACAGCTCTTCAAACGTTAAAGCTGTAGTCTAAGATATAACACGATTAACACCTTTTTTAGGTCTTGATTAGAAGACCACTGGATTAGTATTCGTTATTGAATAACATATATAAATCAAACTTTGGCTACGTCAAGTTAGGGATTTAAAATAGTGTTGGTAACATTTTGAGATTGGCTATATTTGAAGCAGTTAATGATAAAGGCAATGATATATGTAAAACTAAGTTAGTTACTTTAGGCGATGATAAAAAATCTTGACAAAACTTGAAATGTTGTGGGCGGTGAGTAATGAGATGCTTGTGATTTCAAGCTTGATGTAAAAATGCGTATTGAAATAAACTTACTTTATATGCCTCACTTAACTAAAGAGAAAAATATAATTAAGGATTTGATCGAGTAATAATTAAAAGTAAAGTAAATTGTTAATTAATAATATGCCCATATAGACATCCAGTGCTTTTATGACATTTAAAAAGAAGGGTGTGGACACAAATCGCTGCAAGTAAACTTACATAAGAACTAAAGATATTAATAGTTTCACTAAACTGAAACAAACAATAGGTATTTGCTTTAAGTACATTTAAATTTAACAATTAATAATTGATTAACAATTTTTTAATTGATATAGGTAGGCATAGATCGGTTAGACCTCTCGTAAAGTAAGTACTCGTAGGTACACTAAGCTTTTATGATAAAAAAGCAAATACTTTTGAAATTTTGCTTATTTCAGTTTATTGAGACTTCGAACTCATGTTATTAATATTCTGTTACAGCTTAAATTTGCAAAAACCAAGTTATATTTTGTGTCACTTTTAGCTCTTATTATTTCAGGTATACATTTTTTTACAGAAAACTAAACGCATGTGTCAATTTTTTTAACATAAATAGATTTTCCTTTTATGCAACTCAAAGCAAAATCTCAAAAACTATTTTTCTTACGAGTTTTATCGATCGTTATTTTTTCAAGAATCAAAATCGGTTACACTAACTCCTCATAAATTTTTCACAAATTCAAGCTGCAACACCAAAAGCCATGCAAGAAAGAAGGAAAGACGAACAACTGACATTGACCTGATGCGAGCGGAGGGTCCCGAAGTTGTCTCGGCGGTAGGAGTCCGGTTGGAACTGGAACAGGGTCTCGTGGTGGGGGTGGTACGGGGGGTGCTTGCGGAGCGTGGCTCGGGGAGACGCGGGCTTGGGCTGAGGAGCCAGCACTGGCTCTGCGTACGTCACTTCCTCAACTTGCTGGAGCAGTTTCGGTTCTGCTTGGATTCTGGAGAGAAAAGAGTTGATAAGTGGCTGGAGTTATGCAATCTGGAATGTGGAAAGGTTTCATTTGCAAACGAAACTACAATTGGTAGATTGTAAAAGCGAATGTAGGTGGTGGTTTAATTGGTGTCTTTGTTTTGGAATAATAAGTTTCCGTCGTGAGAAGTAACTTCGTAAAGTGGGTAGTTATGATTTATTAATGAAAGAAAAAGTATGAAAGAGTACGACTTTGCGTGAGAGCAACGCAACAATTGATGGAATAAGTTTATGAATATGATCGATTTAGGTATATATTAGTGAATGGAACACACAAGTCAAAGATATATGATTGATAGAAGTGTAACAGCCTCATTTTAGTGATTTTCTTTTCTTTACATACCGACTAAGTAAGTACATTTGTGTAAAATTACAATATTTAGGAGATCGTTTTGTGAGTGCTTTCCTAAAATGAAACTGTTTGGTGATAGATGATAAAAATGAAGTAGATTAGTAATGACATGGATCAGAATATTACGGTCAGTATCTACTATAACCATTCGTCAACTATGGTTACTTTAACAATAACATGTAACTATTTGAAGTATCGTGAAAAGTACAACATTTTAGTGATTAGGTTAGGTTAGGCTAGTGACAGAATGGCGATGATCACACAGTTATACAAACCTATTAATATTCTGTCTTTGCTCAAAATACTCGTACTCTGTATCTGGGTAGGGCATGTTATCGTCCTCATCCTTTTTGCAGCGCCTTCCGCAGATGTATCCGGCTGCGAAGCCAGCTGCGAGAGCTGCCAGCGCTCCGGCGGCGACGGCCAGCGCGAGCGTCTCTACTGAGTAGGCAGCTGGAGGAGGGTCCGCTTGCAGGACTTCTGGACCTGGGGACATTTAGTACTTATAGTCTCAAAAAATGTTTGAGACATTTACTGTTTTGCTTGTGTTTACAATAATGGAAAAATGTAACGGCTTCTGACAAGACGGGTGATAGGTATTATTTCTCAAATTGAAGATGAATTACTGTGAACTTGTTTTTTTTTTACTTTCATTCATACATAAAATGTTAGTAGGTACCTATCCCTAACGTAAAACAATTAATGTTGTAAACAATTAATCATTGTCGTCGTTATTATTGAAAGTTAGTAGTGTTTTATTTCAGTTCAATTACTTCAATAATACAAAACACTAACCGGCAAAATAGCGTAGCACAATATTGTACTTACATTTGTTACGAAAAGCATCACAGACATTACGTATAGGAAAGCCCAAGAACAGCGTACCAAATGAGAACCACCGCTCAACCAATAAAATCTTTTAAATCAATAATTCTTTACTGTAAGTTCTCTACAGCAAATTGAGCAATACACAACTGTGTCCATATACATTACTAAGGTACCTTCATTATTACCGTTCCCTTTGCCGTCCTTATCCTGCACGATGTTGATGACCTCCCCGTTGTTTTCTCCGCGCGCGTCGTCGTACAAGCCCGAGCTGAGACCACCCACTGCGCCAGCGTCTTTACCTGGAAGGAGTAGGGATATTTAGATGGTTTATGTAATATATGATAGAAAAAGATATAAAAATCTATACCAAAGCTAGATGTAAGCTTCATAATTCGAATTCTATTTTCGACAGTAAGTCCTCATTTGAATTTTGAGCCGATTTGAGGGTAGTTCAACTTTTTTCTTAACAAGATCGATTGTGCGTGAAATCGGTATTCGCAAATTCGGAAGCAGTAGGCAGGAACGACTGCATATTGCTATAAACAATCTGGGATGTCTTCTTACTCGAGCAGTGCAAAAAAGGAAAAAAAAGAATTACACCAATTTATTATAACCATGTGACCACATTAAAATTTGTGGCTCGCGCAAGCTAGCTTATGTAGCCACTATCAGATCAAATTTTAGCAGATCAAACATTTAGATATACTCTACAAAGATGTCATCTCTTTTAGACGGATTTCGACCAATGATGAATATACTACACTAGTGGGTGCTCGCGGCTGCGCTCGCATTAAGAAGTAAAACTGGCATCCCCTATTTCACCCCTTTAAAAGTGGCATTTCCAAAAATCCTTTCTTAGCGGATGCCTACGTCATAACATCTACCTTTATTCCAAATTTCAGCCCAATCCGTCCAGTGGTTTGGGCTGTGCGTTGATAGATCACTATATCAGTCAGTCAGTCAATCAGTCAGTCAGTCACTTTTGAGTTTTATATATACAGATATACTTACTATGAGGGCAAGCAGCATGGCTGCCGGTGCTGACGCTCTGGTAGAAGGCGTTCTCATCCAACCAGCGACTGACTCCGTGCGAGTAAGCACGGCACCGACCTGCTTGCTTGTCCCAAGCACAGTACGGGTCTTGTAGCGCTACGCATTCACTGGAAATAGAAAGTAGGAAGATTAAAGAACCTGAATAACAAAGCAAAGCTTTCATAAATTGTCAAAATCCATTACCTAAGTAGGATATGAGAATTTGTGGTTATGGAAATTAATGTACCCACGTTAAACCGATTCTAGGTAACCTAGGGTCGTATCGAAGCTCAGCCACTTTTTACACGATCAAAAAGAACAACTTTACTGATGAGCAAGAGCTAATGTTCTCATCAAAACAGCGTGGTGGTGTTTGTCTGAGGCTCGCTACCCCTCAAGGCTTAAGAACGCATTCGATACGACGTACCTTATTTGTCAAAAATCATCTCAGACTTACCTACCTACTAAACCCAGTTCATTAAACGTGCGTTTTATAAATGGCGAGTAAAATAATTCGATTCTTCTCGCACAATACAATTCCATTATAAACATATATAAAACTCACGTTTAATGAACCGGGCTATATAAGGTATTGGTAGGAAGAACTTACGAGCAAGAGCTAATCTTGTCACTGGAGCACCGATGCAGCCGCAAACTCAGCACCTCTCTATCAGAGACTGCAATAAGACGCGCTGCATCACGACCAGCCCTCGCTACACGCAAGGCCCGCACTGGAGACCCGGCTGCGAAGGCTTGTAACTCCTGGGAAAAGGAATATTAGGTTAAAATTGACTGCACATACACAATACTGGTATAATTGATGAGAAAAATGTATGTATAAATAAAATTCGGAAGAACTGAGAACCTTCTTTTTTGAAGTAGGATACATTAATGCTTCAAAAAGGGTAAAGCAAAGTATTTAACTTTGATAGAAAGCAACTTTTACAATCATGGTAAACATAGGTACTGATGTTTATTTGTAACGATCATGGTGATTTGATTAATTACCCTTTGTTGTGCATCAAATCAAATTAAATACATTTATTTGCACGAATTTTTTCATAATTAATAATATGTGTTAAAAAATGTCGTATTGAAGCTGCGTTTCATTCTAATTAAAATTTGTTTGGACATAGAATAGTAGGTATAATATGCGCGGGCATCGAGATACGCCATTAGTGACCTACTTATGTATATGACAAATAGTTATGTACGTATATTGTGGTTTACGAAAATTACCAGTTCTTTGAAATTGAGATTCTTTTAAAAATAAGGGATAAAAAAAATATGCTTACCTCAATAACAACAGGGACAGCCCGTTTATTGGAGTCGTACGATATAGCGTTGATTGCCTTGATGATCTTGCCGTTATCTGTCCCTATGAAGAGGACATCGTAGGCCTTTCCGCCTGGCGTCTTCACTTGCGGGTCTACGGCTATTTGCGTAAACCGATAGCTGGAAATAAGAGTTAGTTTTAAACATAGGTAAGTACTTAGTGTGTGAGATCTATAATAAAATGTACGGCTTAGTCTTTCGTGCGCTTAGTCTATTATAGTATATAGATTATATATTTTACTAAAACTTCCAAGTTAGGATGAACGCGTATACATCCTTCTAAAAAGTAGTAGACAAATAAATCTGACCAGATTGTGGGTAAACTAATTGTAGTCTTTAGGTTTCTTGCAATACCTACATATTTTCAATCCTATTTAGCTAACTGGGTACTGACACTATGAATTGCAAAACATCAAATTGTTTGGTCTTAATTTCAAGTCGAAATAGAAGTGGGCAACAGTACAAATGACTACTACTACAAAATACTCACTGAAAACTAGTCCTAATAACAATAGGCTCCCCAAAGAAGGCTGGCACGGACTCGTCCATGAGTGCGTGTGTTTTGATGAAGTTGAGCGTCTGGTCTGGTAGCGCTCGAGAGTCGTTATTGCACGTACCCGGTCTGGGTTCTGGTACCTGGAAAAATAAGAAGAAAATGTGAGCTAAACCTTTTCCCTACTGTTACTGTGATATGTAATCAATGAAATAAATATTGTAAACTAAAAAATACACATCCCTAACGCCACATTCATAAATTAATTGAAGTACCTAATATTATTCATAGAATTGGATCTAGATCTATTTATAAGGCGACGTACTGATACATACTACAGTAATTAATTGTACACAGGTACAGTGGTGCCTAACATCAGGCAGGCTGTGGTCAAACGTAAGCCTATTTCGTGGCTAAAGAATAAAAATCTTATGGGTATAAGTCCAAAAAACCATTTCCAATTTTAATTATAAGAAATGTAACAAAGTTCTTCTCCAGTGACCATATTATGTGCAGCCTCGCATGGCGTAGTCATAACATTTTTTTCTTACCTTAGCACTATTAACCGGCAGCCAGTTAGAATTAATAGCGCTCTGTTCCTTGAAAGTGCCTTCGAAGGTGTCAGCAATATCTTGCATGCTGAAGGCACAGACAGCAGACCCAGATATGCTGTTGGGTGGTGTTGTAAAAGTGCCGTAGATGAGCTGAGCGCTGAGACCGCCGTACACGCCCTCTATTAACTCGGTTGTTGACTCTGGAATGTTAAAAAAAATACATTTACTTTTTGTTCACATGTTTCTTCTGTCACGGGTGTATTATTGTTTAATATCAACAACAAAGTTTTTCATTGACTATCAAAGCAAAAGCATGTTTATTGGTCTGATTGTTCCGCTTAACGCTGCAGCGGAGATACGTATTATCTCGATTTTTGGTATGGAGAGAGTATAGGATCCTGAAATGACATAGAATATTCATTTTTTTTCAAAACAATGACAGTGAATTTCTTTTCAATACAAGTGTACTAAACACCTTGGCCATAATGTTTTCTGATTAATGCTTGACTGTAAAACTTACGTATCTCATTGAAGTAGAAGGGGAAGTCTCCAGCCACGGAGCAGTTGAGCCTGGACTTGAGGAAGGAGGTCCAGCGCTGCTTGAAGCGGTGCGGCCCGCCGCGGTCGTCCCGGCACACTCGCGCCACGCGGGAGAATACCGACTGCAAATATAATCAATTATCAGTCCATTATATAAAAGTTTAATTCGATCTAAAATGTGAGAGATTTATCTTAAAACAATGTGGGCTAAACTGAATCCTGCAGTCATCGAATATAATGCGCTAAGTGATAATGGTTAACCAACGTCGACGCTGTTCTCAGCTTTTGGATAGATTTAACTTAGTGTTTTACTCTGAAACGCTTTACACTGAGAGATTTCATAGATAAGAGAAACGTTTGAATATACTTTTTGATTGTAAATCATTCGTTCTGTAATTCCAAACGCCGCTATGGCTGTGGTGCATCTAAATAAGATTGAATTAACTTACTTTTCCACAGTTGATGTATTCCACCGCTGTTTCTCTGAAGAAGAAGTACACGAAGTTTCCGTGCACTAATGAATTCACAAAGTCCGGAGCTGAAAAGCAAAGAAACAAAAATCATCAGTGATATCTCATTCATGATTGATTACTTCTAAAGTTTTCGATACCCAAGTGTCAACATTTCAAATCAAAGGATTTGCATATCAATCACTATTTATTTTGTCAGATCCATCCCCAATCTCTAACTTGTAAACTACGAGTATCTTAGTAGTTAGTAATAATATCTTTAAATTATGCAAAGGGATGTAGCCCCATCTACGCCGGTTGTCGATAATACGATCCTAATCGGATTTACCGATTGTTGACGCGTCAAATGTCACTCGAATGACAGCGTGTTGGCGGCAACACCCGTTCTAAATTCAATTATACTGACGGATGTATGTTTGACAGCCGCATTCGATATCAATCGACCGTATTAACGCGTAAACATGGCAGAGTAAACACAGACGTTTAAGTAAACTCACATGTTTTACATGTGAATGAGAAGTTGCCGCATTTGTGATTCAGTTACGGCGATCTATTTATAGATGGAGCATGCATCGGTCAAGAGCAGTAAAGCTAACAGTTTTATTACATATGACAGAAAAATTACCAACTGTTCGTTTAACAAATGTTCAATGCAGATTTGAGATGGGTATCTAAATGGGTGGTTCTACTATTCTACTTAATTAAATAGCCGCATATAATAGGATTTTCACAATGGGTAATTCACACAATAGCCGATATTTCTGTATCATTCCATCCGCCATTATCACGGGCGAACAGATGCGTGGGTGGAGTATTGTTATTGTGGATCGATAACATTTCAATCTACCTTCATTTTAGGTTTATATAGAATTTAATTTAAGAGTAAGCTACTCTTGAACGATTGATACTTGAGATTGAGGCTCTTGACCTCCATTAAACGTATTTCTGATGAGAAATACTACTCTTAGGATTAACTGAGAGTCATGACTCCCCCGAAGAATTAATTAATGTACCTAATTATATTTATAACCGCTGGAGTTCTTTTCACATTAAGACAGCCGTTCAGCTCATTCAAGGTTTTTTTAAATTCTGTCTACAGTGATAACGAAATACAAACATAAAAATTACTGACTTAAAGGCTAAAAGCAATGTCAACAATGAAAAATAATACAAACTGTATGATTTATCTTCTATTCCGTCATAGAACATACATTACTAGACACCGCATACCTAAAGCTACCAATGAACAATGTCCACTAGAGATGCCCTAGACACTGTACCAAGTCATGTCTATTCATGGATGTCCATTTTCATTCAATTCAGTGTCTAAACGCGTTTGATGTTGCCATCTACATGCAAATTTCCCCCGTTAATAACTTCGTCATGTTGACATGTATGAACATGTCTACGATATTACACAGACGGTTTGGTTTGTTTCGATTCATTTGCATGTAACTGTTATGAGATTGTTTGGTTTGATGCGAGATTAGGAGAGTAATTAATACTTGGAGTAGTTTGTAGTAAGATTAAAATTGAAGTTTAAAGGGAAAACTAGCTTACCTTGTTTCTTTAAAGACACTTGGTGTAGATGTAACTAAAGCTTTTTTATTTTGAAAGGATGATCTAAAAAACCTACTATACCAACTAAAAATCATATGTTAGTAGTCTTAGCTGTAAATTAGCTTTAATTAATTACATACATAGAATTATGGATTTACATCACACATCAAATGTGTTTGTCAATAAACGCATACATACTGAATCGAAAAATTTGCTTAGTTATTCTAAATCGATACAGAATATGACGTAAATAAGACCCATCTTTAGAATAAAAATCTTTATGGCCTAAACAAATGCCACTCTCAAAAAGTGTCGCCATTTTTAAAAAGTCACAGCCAGTGTTGCCAGTTTCAAAGGAGGATAAATTACAAAACTTACCATTGAGAGTCATCGAATCGTAAGGTTCCGTCTGTAGCGGCTCCCGGTATATGATAGGTTCCATGCCGCTGAAGTCTGCCACTGTGCCAGAGTACAACTCCCCGTCTGAAAGAAAGAAAGAAAAAGTTGAAGTAAAGATTTATGCAAAGTGGGAGACAGTATATATTGTAGCAGTACAAACTAGATGGTAGGTATGGAACGTACATGTTAAATTTTAATTATCTTTCACGCATAATCAAACCTAAACCTAAGAAAGCTTTCGTTAGGACACCTTTTTTGTATCTGTAGGTATACAAATTTAACATACATTTTGTGTTCTGGATAAACATATATTTGATCACCAACTCGTCTACAAGCCACGCACGATTAAATCTTTACTTAAAAGTGGAGCATTGTTGTTCTGAAATGGAACTGACGTCAAACGAGACTGCAGGACATACCATGTCAAGAACATATATCGAAAATTTCTGAAGTCTCAATATACTCATAGTTATTTTGTACATTTGTTTCGTCTGCTATACGTAAATGTTGATGTACTCGTATGCACCTAATTACTGATTAATAACGTCATTAAAACTTTACACCTAAAACTACACCAACCCAGTCCCAACGACTTATCGAGCACAAACGCCAAGGACAAAGTTAAAACGAACTCTGCGCGTTTTTCAAAACATGACGTACCAACTTTTCGTATGATCCCAAAAGTCTGGTAACTTCGGCCGGTCAAACGGCTTTGTCAGCATCAAAATGAAAGAAAACCATGCATATTAAACGGCAAAACCAACAAAGCGGGTTTAGCACGAGCCAAAGCTGGCGAATGAAAACGAATTCAATACTCGCTGATTGGCAATCGGCAAGAGATCTATATTTGGCCACGATACGGCCCAACCCTATTTTGATTTTCATGCTCATGTGGAATACCATATTGTGATTCTGAGTGGAGATAAATTTCAAAGTTTCGAAGTAAGTAAATCAACAATTAATGTACAAAGGTAAAATATTATTTTAGTATTTCTAGTAAGTAACTATAATCCAACGATCTTTAAGGCGAGAGTGAACCGGTTCCTATCTGGTAAGCACGACCCATCTTAGACCATAGTTATTGCTTGCCTGTGTGCAACCTGTTTGAGTTAAATTCTAATTTCTGACAGCAGTTACTTGATCATAATTTCTTAGATCCACACAACAACACACAACCACATTTATTCCTTTCGTGAAAAAAACTTTTCGTTATCAACTACTCACGACCGAAATAGTTGTTTAGTTACAACTAGTCACAATTTTATTTATGTCATAATAACACTATCAAACAATTTCATAAATTTTATTTATTAGGTCAAGTCTGGGTCCAGACATTGTCCTGCAAAGCCTGACTCGACTACCAATTTAGGGTCCTGTTTGACAGTTAGGCCTAGCTTAATTTAATTTCATGACTGGTAGACATTTTGATTAATATTGGTAAATGGTTAATGTTGGCTACAAATACTACTTAAGCATTATGATTTATTTGAGTAGTATTATGAGTCACTTTTGTTTAATGGTTACATTTTATTTGTTACTAGTGGACGCTAGCTAGTTCGCTCGCATTATTTCAGGCTAAAAAGTACTCCTACGACCTCATACTACTTACGTACTAAAAATCATGGTGCAGCCGTTTTTGCGTGATGAGCGTTTAAATAAACAGACAAACAGAGACACAGATAAACAGACAAAACATCTAAACACTGCTGAAACGTGTTCTGTTTTGGATTTAAAGTATACACAAACAATTTTTTTTTTAAATATCATCAACGTTTAGACTTGCGGTCCTCTTCTACAACTTCTATAGTCTTACGCTTGACTACAACTTGCCTGATGGTAAGCAACGTAATTTTTTTATTTTTTTTTATTTTTTACAATCCGTTTTCGAACTTATTACTTATACAAATACCTATCAATAAATATATTATTTCTGCCTATTTATAAACGTGCAAATACGCGTAACAGAGCCCTGTCACCTACCATCTCAATAGGCCTCCGTTCGCTGCATTACACTTACAGCTCAGTTATATCTATCTGTTTAAACATAAGTATAACAAAGCTAAACAAAGAGGGACAAAAGTCTGTACATATTAAATAAAAAAATATGTTAAGTTAATTTAAGGACATATTCTGTTTTGTGTGCCATAATAAATAAATGTATAAATATTGTAAAAATAGTTTGGGTTTTATTTTAAATCGATAACAGAACATGTATCAGCAATAAGATTTTTTGTTTGTTTATCTATTTATCTGTTTGTATGATTATTTATTTTTCTGTTTATTTAAAAACGCAGAAACGACTAAACGGATCCTTATGATTCTTGGTTTGTAGGCAGTATGAGGTATGTAGGTGGTCCTGGGAGTGCATAGGCTACTTTTTGTTCCGAAATAAGGAAGAAGCCGCAGGCGTCCACTAGTAGCTACATATAGTATATGTATATATATATCTACACAAGTGCACCGAACACCGACCACGGCTCCCCGGGGCGTCGCTCCACTTAATTGGAACAGATCAATAGAAGATAACTAACCGTGTCCGTCCGTAAATGGACTTCCCATTGTGGCAGTGTGCGTGAAAAATGGCGCTAGTGTGCGTTTGAAAAATGGACGGAACCATAGAGGACAAGTAAGGTGGATTGGATCTGTCAAAATTAGGGTTGTGACAGTTTTCCCCAAAAATCTGTCCCATAACTATTTTGTACTATCTATCATATTTAATTTGATCTCTCTGAGATTCGTATTTCCTTCTTATTCTGATTCCGATTATTCTTATTGAGTCGTATTTCCTCATGACCGAGGGTCGTGACTCTCCTGCAGAATCAATTGGTAAGCTCTTGGACAGATACGACATTTTTTTCCAAAACCTTTTTTTAACCAAAAGGTTTTTTTTGTAAATATGTAAGACATATTCTCGTCAGCCTGGTCACGCCTTCTTATCATTTCCTCTCTAGTATAGCTGTCTCTTTCTTCCACGGACGGAACAATTGATATCCTTGGGGCCAAATGTCAGGATGCCATATGAGGAACAATGGAATAAGTTTAATTTTGCAGATAAGGATGCTGACGAATTTGGTCCGCTGACGTATGGTTGGAGGGTGGTAATTGCTGGCCTTTTTGAATGGTCATCTAATTTTGTATTGTGATGTCTTTGGTGTTGTATTTAGAGATATGTGGTAATTTTATTTTTTATGTAAGTATGTGATATGCTCTTGAAGCAACCGAACAGTAAATTTAAAATATAAACTACAATTATAGATAGAATTAAATGGAAACGAAACGAAATAATGTTTATAAGTATTATATCTGTTATCTAGTACTAACGAAACAAGCGTTTGCTTAGTGTGGGGCTAGATGGCGCTGTGTGTTTTGTCCCGGAATATTGATTTATTTATAGATCAGTTGAAGGTACAAAAAAGTGTACTAAAATCTCTTTGGTCGTTTCGGACCACAATTCTAGGGACAAAAATGTCGTCGATCTACTAATAGACAGATGGATAACAAACTTATAATAAACCCTTTTTGTGACAGGTGTAAAAAACCACAACGAAATAGAGATGTTAGGCTAGAAACGTAACACTCACACCACGTTGTAATTTAAAAGCTTCAAGAGTAATTTCCCGTCATGCTTGCTTTCCCCCTAAATGCTTTTGAGGTTTACAATTTTCACTGCCATCTATTTCAGTCGCAAATAGTTTGTTTCTCCTGCAAGCGATGAGCGTGTGAATTTGCAAGGGGTGCGGTAATGCAAAGAAAATTGCACAAGGGATGTAATTGATGACAGGACCGCGTCAAATGTAAAATGCTAGGGGACTATCTGTATCTCTTAGGGATGTTTGTGCAGGAAAATAACGCTGTATTTAGTTTCTCATTAAAAGAAATAGGGGTCCGAAGTAAGTAGGAAACGGTAATTATGCCCAGAATATTTTAAGGAAGAAAGTGGGATTCTTAGGGACACAGCTGTAAGTCAATATGATTTAATATTAAAACTTTCGTGAGACATTTTATCAATATGTTAACTAAACGGTTTTCACTCACGTGTAATTCGCGTAAGTTGTTTACGCATTTCGGATGTTATGACATCCATCTTCAGAACGTGTGTTCTGGGAAACAAATACACAAATGTATGTATTTTTAGACTTATCAGTAACTGTTTTTTCTTGGTAGTGTCCACGTATTCGTGTTATTCGAAGAAGGCGTAAAAATAACGACATTTATTATCGATACGAAACCACTAAAGAACCAATATGGCCAATTTTCCCAAAAAAGCTTACTTGTTTCCAACAAAACAATTGGACCAACAGTACAATACATTATCAAATAAGTACTTGAGTTAAGCAGAGCGGAGCGAGCGTTGCGAACAAGTTGAATTTATTTCCAATAATTTGATTCAGTGACCGGAATCGTCTAGATTAGCTGGCTCCAAGCAACGACATTGAAAAGAAAAAGATAAGCCTCGCCAAAAGCTCATGTTTCCTTGTTTTGTATTATGAAGCTTTAATTTATCTACCTATCCTCTAAAAAATAGGTGTTGTTTGAAGACGGGTACCCAATAAAGCATAGTTGTTAAATAGTATGTGGACGACATTGTGTTGTGGACGGAGAGCGACTGTCCTCAAACCTGTGTGTGAATAACAATATGTTGTTCATAAAGTGAATTTTGTATGCCTTATGTACAATTTTGTCGCCAATGCCAAATTTTGGAATGCTTACGTCACAGAATAACAGATGGCACATGTAAACAATTTGGACCACTCCCACTCGCCAAATTGCGCTACGCTACTTGCGTTAGTGAGATAGTACGCTCAACCCAGTCTAATAAGTATTCTATGTCACTATCTCTGTGCAGCAATGTCAGATGTTGTCAGAAGCGACTTGACCCACTTGTACATGTAGCTGGCAAGAGCAGACGCCGGCTTTCGTATCGGATTGCCACGGGTTTGTTGTGGGCAGGACACTATAGATAGATAGATAATTCTTTATTGTCACACACATATAAAACAAAATTAATAACATTACTTACATAAACTACTCTAGTGCCAAAAGTGGCGGCCTTATTGCTAAAAGCAATCTCTTCCAGGCTACCATTGGATGGAGAGGAATAAATAACTATACACTATTGTCGGTGTCTATGTTTTTTATTGCAAAAACTTTTTTTTAGTGGTATGAGTTTGCACTTTACCGAAATTCGTCTAATGATAAGCGACAGTTATATTGTTGGTAAGATCTTGAGATCCACGGAGGCCACGTTGGTTAGGAGGTGAGGTGTGGTGGTGGTATATGGAGGAACACACCTAAAAACCATCAAGTTTGTACATTAGTAAGATATTGAATCAGCTCAGAAATCCACAGTAGGTAGTTGATAATCGTGATAATATTTTAAGGTTGTTCCGATGTGCCTTTAGAAATAAACTAAATTTAAACAGAAGCAAGTTCATCGTACCATTCGTACCTACTTGTAAAACAAAAGGGTTACAAAAATCTTCATTGATTGCTATTTGTATAAATTGCTTTACTCCCACTTCATTCAATTTAATCTTTGCATTGATATGCTTATTTTTTAATAAGTTTATTCAATGTAACTTTTGTTGAATGAATATTTAATACTATACCATAATGATTGTCTATTCCATAGTCCATCTTCAGTTGTTCTCATTCCGTCTACATTATTATATTCCCAAAGCGGATATACACGACTTTGCGTATCTTTATTAACTTGTCAAGTCTTTGAAGTTCCAATGCGATTCGCAAACATACCTACTTTTTATATATATATTTCCATCGTAGAAAATGTTTGCTTGGGATAATCTCTAGAATCATCCTTTGTGAAACGGGATTTGGATGAGGAAATATTTCTTTATTATCTATTATATTGTATAAGAAACGGTATAGTGAGTTACTAAGAAAATTGATGGCACGTGGAATGTATTTAGGTTATAATTAACTATTTTAGTTGACACGTGTACCCATGCCTTTTATCTGTTTATCTCCGAAGGAAAATCAGGGAAAGATAATCTTTGGTAAGCACAGCTTGAATATTTAATTGTCTTATTTTGATAGTAAATATTTCCTTTCCAAATTAATATCTATGTATAAACATTTTTAAACTACACTGCGCTGACTAGATCAAATTTGTTTGAGAATATTAACTTACTAGTGGACGCCCGCGGTTTCGCTCGCATTATTGCAGGATAAAAAGTAGCATATGACACTGCTATGATCTTACAGAGACTAAGAAATAGAGACAAAGATAAACAGAGAATCAGATAAAAAGACAAAATTTCTAGAAATTGTTGGAACATGTTCTGTTATCAATTCGAAGTATTTACAAACAATGTTTTTAAATATCTTCATTGTTCAGAATTTCGACCCTCTTCAGTTTTATTATATGTATAGATTTAAATGCATGTAATTTAAAAATAAAAGCATAATACATATAAATCGATCTCAATTCTAAGGGCAATATAGATGCATGTAATATAAAAATAAGAGCATAATACTCATAAATTGATCTCAATTCTAAGGACAACATTATAATAGAAGGCATAGTATACGTAAAATCTTTAACAAGCCCTTTAAAAAATCCAAATTCAAATCCATTCCATCATATTTCAAATTCACCCATATACATATCTTTTGAGCCCTCCAATTATGTGCCCCAAAACCGCCCATCTTTGCTGGCGTTTTTTTATACTAGCTTAGTTCTACGCCCATTACGTACAATAGTCACGTTGGCCATTCAGTCGGGGATCTTTCTATGCAACAATGAGTGGTCTATTGTACGCCAGTAGACTGTGAAAGTGGGTACAATCGATTGCCATGAAAAAAGATTTTCCTCCTAATTTTGTGACAAAGACGTTTTGGGCTTGTAATGCATGTGTGACCTTTTCTTGGTTTTGGTGTTCGTGAAATATGTTTATAATAGAGATGCCCGGATGGCAGTCGTTTAATCTATACATATATCTGAAGGGGGTCAAAAATAAGAACATACATAGAAAACATTAGAATAAAGTATAAATGGGTTTTTTTTAAATCCGCAACAGAACACGTTTCAGCAGTTTTTCGAATTTTTGTCTGTTTATTTAAACGCTCATAACGCAAAAACGACTGAACGGATCATCATGATATATGGTATGTTGGTACGGTAAGGTCTTAGAAGTGTCATAAGCTATTTATCTTAAAATGATGCGAGCGAAGCCGCAGGCGTCCAATAGTTACACATTTTTTATTTATATATTTTTATTTGTATTATTTACGAATATGATACGATATCTAAAAGTAATATGGATAGGTTTAAAAGAGGAGTAATAAATATTATGAGGAGTCGTATGTCTCAGAACACTAGGTGACATTTTAGGCTTTTTAGTACAATAGTCATATAGTAACCATATTAGCCTAGCGTTTTGAGCCGAGTGCAAAATTTCGACTCCAGAGTTCATTACTTCCATACTAAGTTATTTATTCGTAGCGGTTGCTTAGCTGTTGTTCCGGTATCAAAAACAATTAAAGATTAAAAAAAAAAAACATTCACTGTTTAACTCATAAACGACTTAAGTTAATAGTATATCATAGCTAAAACCAACTGATATAAATATCTAGGCAAGTACTCTAACCAATTTTCGTCTACAAACATAATTTCTAGTTGGCCCAGCGTTTTCACTACCGACCTTGACGTAGTATTTCTTGGTAAAACGGAGGGCACATGTAATGTTATAACAATGTTTGAATAGCTGTCGAAGAGTATAAAATTGAGTTAGGGGATTGGGTAGATGTGTACCTATTTAGACTGGCCTGTTAGCTTAGTTGGTAGTGGCTCTGCCTTCTAATCTAGGGGTTGCGGGTTCGATTCCCACCTGACACAAGTATTTATGCATTTTAAAAAATGTTTAATTTCTTGTGTTGAGTCTGGTTGTTTGTATGTATAATAAGTATGTATTTACAAAAGAAAAGTATATAAGTATTATATCCGTTATCTAGTACCCACGACACAAGCGTTTGCTTAGTGTGGGGCTAGATGGCGTTGTGTGCAATGTCCCGAAATATTTATTATTATTTATTTATTATTATTTATTACCTATTCTTATGTATATCTAGGCCTTGGCTTGAGATTACTAGGCATGTTTTTGTAGGCAGTCATGGCATTAAACGATAAAGAAAATGAGTTTGTTATTATGTTAACGATTGCTTGTCCTTTCATGCAAAAGAAATCAAACCTTAGTAACTAAGTAGAGAGAAATACCTACTTAACATTATGATACTATATATTATACAAAATTGTCTATATAGACAATTATTTTTTTACTAGAAATGGGTTTTCATTTGACCGTCATTCGCCTGATGGTAAGCAATCATTACGGTCTAGGATGGATCGTGCTTACCCAGTAAGAACCGATTCACTCTCGCTTTGAAGATCGCAAGGTTATATTCCGCGGGGAACAGGGAGTCAGGCAGGGAGTTCCACAATTTAGCAGTTTGCACCATAAAAGTGGAAGCAAAACGCTTAGCCTTACCTTTAATACCTAAACATACGCATAAAAAAAACTGAAGAGGTTCAACAATCTGAACATAGAATATATCAGAACAAAGTTTGAGTATACTTTAAATCGATAATAGAACACGTTTCAGCAGTTTTTATATTTTTTGTCTTTTTATCTGTTTCTTTGTTTTTCTATGAGACTGTTTATCTAAGCGCTATTTATTTAAACGCTCATAACACAAAAACGACTGAACGGATCATCATGATTTTTGGTATTTAGATAATATGTGGTCTTAGGAGTGTCATAGACTTTTTATCTTGAAATAATGCGAGCGAAGTCGCGGGCGTCCACTGGTACTAATAGTATCTATATAAAAAATTACAGTGATCCTTACCAGCGCTAAAAAGGAAAAAAAATCATAACATGCTTCTTTTAACCTGTAGGTATGATGAAAGCGTATTAATTATATCATAAACTAGCTGTGCCTGCGACTTCGTCCGCGTGGAATAGTTATTTTGGGCATTAATTCTTTGAATTTTGAACCGTTTTCGCAGCGCACGCAACGAAAGCCCTCAAAGATGAATAATTTTCCCCGTTATTTGCACATTTTCCATTGTTTCTTCGCTCCTATTAGTTGCAGCGTGATGTTATATAGCCTAAAGCCTTCCTCGATAAATGGTCTATTCAACACAAAAATAATTTTTCACCAGTAGTTCCTGAGATTAGCGCGTTCAAACAAACAAACAAACTCTTCAGCTTTATAATATTAGTATAGACACATATATACAGCAGCATATATATACAATCTCCAACATCACATGGCCCAGTAACATGCTATACCTACATATTATTATGGATTAGAGTAGATATCAGTAATCCAATTAAATGTGAGCTAGTTAACTGTCCCGGCGCAGGGTAGTTATGATAATAGTGACTAATTACTGAACTGAATTACGTAAAGCTGGAGCTCTACTGGAGACTCGTTTTGTATTAGGGTGTGTACTCATTCGAATACAATTTTTTTAAATAAATATCAATTAACAGGTCAAAATGTGATACAAATTTGTATAATTTAGTATTTTGATTTAAGAAAGTCATCTACTGAGTAGATTGTTTTACTCAAAAGTAACAATTTCAATTTTGTTTTATATATGTCGTAGGATAATTTGATACTTCGAATCTTCGCGGAAATCCTAGGGGTTTTGCGAAAACGCGGATAATTAGACATAGGCGAAAAATTATCAAATCTTACTGGACAAAGTCAGGATTTAAGTCCTGTTGCAGTGCAAGTGGTGGACTCGAAGTCACTTGTCTTTTTTTTTTTTTTTTTTTTTTACGTGGGATAGGTTTACGTTTGACTACAGCCTGCCTGATGTTAAGCATTGCTGCAGCCTAGGGTGTAACACGTTTACCTAGAAGATACCTATTAACTCTAGATTTGAAAACCCCTGGATTGTAGTTCGCAGGAAACACAGCTTCTGGTAAAGTGTTCCAAAGCTTTGCTGTCCGTACAATAAACGTTGAAGCAAAGCGCTGTGTTCGATACTTCGGCACTTGCACCATAAAACGGTGTCTACCTGCGGACTTTCTGCTTGTTCGGTTATAGAAGGGAGCTGAGGGAATCAGTTCATGTAGCTCCTCTGCACACTCTCCGAAATGAATTCGATAAAAGACCGACAGACTGGCCACCTTGCGGCGATGATACAAACTTTGGAGTTTTGCCTTCTTAATGGTGGTTTTACCTACTAACCTCTTAGCTCGCGTCTCAATCGAATCCAACGCCTCTAGCTGGTATTTTGCTGATCCAAATGATTTTGATGTCTGTGACAGAAGGTAGATTAGGTTCGTTAGGTTGCTTTCTACCACGCACATGCGACGACGAGCGAAGCGAGGAGGAGCCAACTTCTTTCAAAACATGTCTCTTTTCGCCTATGTCTAATTATCCGCGTTTTCGCAAAACCCCTAGGATTTCCGCGAAGATTCGAAGTATCGAATTATCCTACGACATATACATTGGGATAAGCAGCGTTCTTGATATTATCGGGCAAGTGTTTGTATACAGTCGGGCCCTCCTACGTATACCGACGACTTAACCAGTGAGTGTATGAGTAGGGTCGCTTGCATAACGAATATTAATCATATTTAGACATTTTCTTGCTAGGTAAAAGTAGCTTTAAATTTTGTTTTACACTATTTACATATGATTTTTATATTTTTGATAAAAATAGGATATTAAAAAATGTTTGAATTTGACAACATAGATTTTACCTCTATAACTTATCCTTTTGCTTATCCTTTGAATAACTCCTTATTAGACATTCAATTTTATTATTATTGGAGAGGAGGTCTATGCTCCGCAGTGGGTGAACACAGGCTGATGATGATGATTATTTATAAAAATTATGAAAATCAATACACTTTTCATGGTATTTACAGATATACGTAACGAAGTAACAAAAGAAGTAAGTAATGTCAGAGGCCCTTAGGGTGGTTTGAAAACTCGATACCAGAGTTGGCCACTCTCATTCGATAAGAAGAAGAAGAAGTAAGTGACCTAATTATTTTCATAGTGAAGTAACCAGTGTACGCAAGATCTTATTCATTAACCTAGTTACGTTTAGGTGAAACCTTATTAAGGTGGAACGTAAAATAGTCGTTCGAAGGTATTGTTTAAAGTTTTGATGACTTAGATTAACCTGTCTTTGCTAACATTGTGACGGAAATCAGTTTCATGTTTAATGTTTACGACTTACGCAGTTTAAAAGTGGTAGGTGAAGAGTTGGAATATTTTTGAGCATTTTTTGTAGCTAAAGTGGAGTTTTTGATGTAGTTTTGTTCATTTTATTAAAATTTAGGCATTTGATGAAACTCCATAAAAATGCTTCCAATGACAATCTCCTGGCAGATTGCAGGATGACTAGGAGGATAGCTGCAACACCACGCTACTATATAGTTGATCAACAAGACCAACAACAGAATAGTAAGAAATTTCAGAAAAACAGACTAACGGTTCCACTTGACTATGCGATAAGCATAATAGGAAAGTTACAAAAATACTACTAAAAAGTACTAACTATAGCTATAAACTGATTGTTTATCTATTTAAGGGACCATTATTCTTTTTCCCATAGTTTTATTTGCCAATAACATTAATAAATAATTTAAACCTAAATCGACAAAAATTTGTGGTAATACATCGAAACGGTTTTAAATATTAATAAATCCAGTTACACAAATTTAAATAAATATCAACAGCATAAAACCGTACCTGCATAAACAGCAGTAGAGTTATGCTCCGGGTCGTACGGACACACAGCCTGTCCAGACTTCTCCCGCTCCATGTGGTAGGAGTCCCGCTGGACCCCGTACTCCCGGCAGAAGGGCCGGAAACTGTTGGTGCCGCAGACCAGGAGGCGGCCCGGGCCCAGCGAGACCAGCACTCGGATGTAGTTCTGGCAGCTTTCCTGGAATTTGAGGAAGGTTATTGTTAGTAAAGAGTTGGTAACAATGTGAGTATTTTTTTTGTTAACCTATACTGTCCCACTCCTGGCCAAAAGTCTCCCCCAACTCCCTCCATGAGTCCCGGTTGTAAGCCTCCTCACGCCAGGCACCCCGAAACCGGTCGAGATCCTGACGCCAGCGGGTCTTGGGCCTTCCTTTACCATAATGAGTGTATATATGTTTTAATTTTTTTATACCGTTTATATTGATTAAACTGGGATGAAACTGCACCAAACTATCAAAGAGTGTCAATTTGCTATAACACCTTACGTTGCCACATCTCGGCACAACACACTATTATTTTAAATATAAAAGTTTGTATTATACGTAATCATATATTTGTTTTTCCTACACATTCAAACAGGCGAAATGATTTCAAGGAAATTTAGTATAGCAACATAGATTGTACTCTGGATTAACTCAATAATTAACACATTCATATTCTACTGTAATGCCGAATAATGTTGGTAACCGCAGAGCGCCGCTAATGTATCACAATGTGTCAAAATTATTGGTCAAAAGTACATTAAGAATCCTCTCACTCAGACAGATATTAAAAAATAATAGACAATTTATTTAACGAAGCCTTGCAACTTAGCTGCATTGTTTGCCTAAATTAAAGCTCGCCACAACCATTTTCCTTAATCCCTAAATGTCCTATGAGACAGTGTGTGCTAATCTACTTCTAGATGTGATGTATGTACATAATATAATATGATTACGTTTGTATGCAACGGTGGCTTGCAAAGTGCAGTGTGCATACTCTCATATTTAGAAGTCGATAATCATAGCTGTTAACTTATTCAACAAAATTGTAAACCTCAATATATGACTTTAGGTATAATATTTTCATGTCCATCAAGTCACGTTTAAAAGCAGATCAAAAATATTTATAAACGTGTTCTACACAACTGCATACCTCAATATATAACTTTACTGTATTATTTTCCACCTAATTTAAAGCTACTTTCCTTGGTCTCTAAATGTCCTATGAGACAGTGTGTGCTAATCTATTCCTAGATGTGTCAGATATGATTACATTTGCATGCTGGCGGTGGCGTGCGTGTAATCCATGGAGTGCTCAGGGACGGACCTCGGTGGTCACCACGCGGACAACGGGTCGTTTATGATTATGAAGTATATTAGTGGCAAATGTTTCCTAAAACGGAACGTTTCCCGTTTTTATAATTATCAAACAACATAATGATTATGATTGATAAGCCATAATTCCAACAAAAAATACGTAAAAATCGGATAAAATAGGGTTTTATAGCCAAGAGCACACAAATATGAAGTTAACAGAAAATGTATGCAGGTAAAACAGACACGCACACTACGTCAATATTATTGACTAAAAAGGCAAGAAATTTTAATCATAGCATAAAAATAATAGATTTGCTTATTCTTTTACTCCTGTGAGTATTTTTTACATACATAGAAGTCAGTATGAATATTCACTAAACAATAAATTCTAGTACCACTACTTCCATCCTCACAAAATACAGACGAAACTACTAGAAGTAGAATAATCAAGCTCTACTTTAGCAAAACACTAGAACGTGTTCACTAAAAACAGAGAGGAGGTTCGTACGGAGCCTGCTATATTATACAGAATGTCCTCAGTTGGGCTCAATAGTGGATCTGTGTTCTAGCGACAGCTGGCCCATTACGCAGGCGACGCACACCACTATTCTTGCTAGGGTTGGCAGTAGGAAAAAGTAAGGTATTATTTAGCATTTGTTACGTCGCATGGGTTTAGTAGCTGGGTAGCCATGTCAGAGACCCTTTCGGCGGCTTGATGAACTCTCGACACCAGAGTTGGCCACTCTAATTCGATATGAAGAAGAGAAGATGAAGTAGGTGGGTATAATATGACGTTTATTAAGATCCATTTAATGTATAAAATGTGCATAATCCCGTTGGAATCAGAACTAAAAACCCATGCTATTTTTATCGACTGTTCAGATGGTGAATAATAGAGAACAAATATAAAATAAAACATTCAAGAAATGGGTCGGTATTCTAGTTTATTTTTTGTGGTTTTGTGGTAAAATAATCTACCGCAGTATTAAATATACATATTTCAATACACCATAAAGTAATGTGTAATGATTTTATTATTTGATACTAAACATCCCGCTCAATTCAATCTGATAACAAATTCTAAACAAATTTCTAGCCTATTTGTAAAAAAAAATAGTACAGTAAAAAAAGCTTAACAGGCATATAAAAAACTTGTCATACACAGATAATGGTCTACTATATTGTCAAAGCGACGATGACGATTCATTTCCTAACCTTTGTTCCACTAAAACACAATACCCGACACCCCTATTCCCTTCCTATTACGCTTGTAACAGTTCAGAGTATAGAAGCTTTGTAACGATTTCGGGTCGACGCTTCTGTCGCACTTGACCAGTTACTTTCTAATTCAGCACACCCTGTGAACGCACTCAATGGATTGGACCTCGGCGTTGATTGGTCGAGAGATGGAAACGAAAACATGGAGACAAAGGTATTGAAGGTTTGGTACAAACGTTGGCTGTTTGAAAAGAGTTTGGGTTTGTTTTGATGGAATTTTTGAATGGTTGCTAAGATTTGTGATTTTGTTTTTTCAGAATTTGGTAACCAAATAATGCAAGAGATTTAAAATATATACCTTATCCGATCTTACAAGTACGCGTTAAATCTCTCTCTCTTGACGACAGATGATTTGATGCCACAGTAGCTTGGCTTATGTGGCACAGATTTTGTAAAAGTGCTATAGCAAATACTAGTGGAACGTATCTACATTATTTCGTATGAAAGTAGGTATATTTGATGTTTAAATTTTGTTCAAAGTTATAATATTTTTGTACATATTTATTTCTATACCATTCTAGATAATTCTAGAAGTGCGTGTGTTACAGTGAAAGCTGGCTGCATTCCCATGTCCCTGCGAGAGGCTGATTGGACGCGCGCGGGAGTATTCACGCCTCGAGTGAACGAACGTGGTGCATTGTGGGTGGTGGCCAGCTCGTGGGTTGTGGGAAGATATTTTGTGGGTGTTTTTAGGGAATAACAACATATCATATAGTGGAACTCCCTGCCTGACTCCCTGTTCCCCGCGGAATATAACCTTGCGATCTTCAAAGCGAGAGTGAATCGGTTCTTACTGGGTAAGCACTAAGCACGTTCCATCCTAGACCGTAATGATTGCTTACTATCAGGCGAATTACGGTCAAGTGCAAACCCATTCCGTGTAAAAAAAAACAATTGAGAAAGCAATGATACAAAAAAATGAATATAGTGAATTTAGAAAATTAAGCATTACATACATTACGTAGTAAAACTGTCAAGCCTCTAAAGATACTTCTATATTGTCCTAGAACACTATAGAAGTGAGAAAATGTAGTGAGTATGTAGGTGAGTGTCCGCGAGTGAACGAACGTACCACAGTGTGGATGGTGGCCAGCTTTGTGGGATATATGAGGATATTTATAGAAGTAATTAATGTTATTTTGTTTAAAAAATCTATAAATCAAAAGCTTAATGTAAGCTTATTCGAATCAAATTGACTTTTAATTTATAAATGTGCATAATATATGCACTTACTATGAAACTATACACTAATTAGTAGACGATTCAATAATTCTGTTCTTGTTAGTACCACCACCGCGAAAGTGGTACCTAGTGTTAGATGAGTGTATCTACGTAAACGTATGTATAACAATAATACGTCAAACGTATAGTCATTAAGTTGTGTGAGTTCGATAGATTCGTTTAAATTATAGTAAAATGACTCCCTTTCATTTTCAATGTGTACTATTAACAAAGTGGATATTATTACTTATTCTTCTTCGTATCGAATGAGAGTGGTCAACTCTGGTGTCGAGAGTTTATCAAGCCCTAATAGCCTCTGTCATGGCTTAACGACTGCCGTACTAGACAAACCGCCGGGACAATTATTATTACTTATAATGTTATTGTATTAAAGTAATAGTCTAGCCAGGTTTTTCAAAACTCTTGAATAGACCTGATAAGCTAATACGTTCTTAACACTTCGATATAACATTATCCCAAAAACTGCACAATAATGGTCTCCCTACATGTAGTACATGTCATTTCACTTCCCCAGAGCTAGACGTGCTGCCTCCCCTCCCTAAACAGATTTCTACGATTCCAATGCCTTTCTCTAGAATTCTCGGGAAATTTCTGGAAATCCTTAGAAATATCCCCCTTTGGGGTAACTGTTCAAAGAATGTGACTGAAGGCAAACGTTTCAGATGTGCGTTTATTCTAGTTTTGTGTCTGCAGCTATGATAGTTTTATTTTAAGTTATGTTCTTCGTGTATATTTTTATGTTACTGGATGACTTAGGATTGATTTTAAAATTATTTGAAATGATTTTTATTTCAATAACCTGACCCAGATGAATACACATTAAAAACAATATCCAAAGGTTCGAATCCTGCAAATATTTGGTACTCCCAGTTTTAGTGAAAACTTTTTCACAAAAAACGTCACATGAAAAAAAATCTACATCAATGTTCCATCTCTATCTAGTGTATAACTAAAATACCTGTTCTAGAAACCACCATACCTATGAAATGAATAATGGATTAATATTCCTGATTAAAATATTCACTTAACCTGACCCACTAACCCACACACTAATACGATTTAATAAAAAACCGTACAAGTCTATCTACGGTAATGTAATTTCGCGCACGGCAAGACCGCCTGCTAATCGTCTCTCTACCGAGTACTATCGACATAGCATAGTTATAGAATGGTCTAAGCGTACTATTTTGTAAGCGCACGGAGGAATTCTCTTTACAAATAGTATTTTTTTTCAGATAGATCGGAAGCCGACTTTAGAACTTGGATAAATAGTTAAAAGGAATAACACACATATGTACTTTTGATTGAGTTGGTGCTCGTCGTGTGTGCTAATTTTACTCCATTGCCGTACTTAAGATTGTTTGACACTGAAAAAATCATTCTTTTCAATATTTAAATAAAATTACAGTATCAAAATTTCAAACTCTCTTCATTAATACTGCAGTTAAAATTTTAAAAAGTGGTAGGTATATTAAATGTCTCGTATTATTAACTTATTAGACTTATGAATTGATACTTTATTAATGAATCACTTAAATTTGTACAAGACCTGTCTTTTCCGTTACAACGTCTCCACATCTCTCTACCGAGTGCCGGCAAATTAAAAAGCCAATGGAGTGGAAAGCTGGAAGATACGAGTATATGCTGGTTATTTTAGTAAGGGTTAATGAGGCTGTTGCACAGGAGATTGAAATATACAGGGTTACTTGGGATTGGAGAGAGGTTGTGGGTAGTTTTAATATAGCATCGATGGTAGTTATTATTCACTGTATTATATGATATGGTAGTTATTATTTTTTACAAATAATTGAAGCAGTATCAACCATTAATAGAAACTTCATCTAGTTTGTAGTTATATGAGCTTTTTTTTTATTTAGTACTTAAAGCCAATTATTTATCGTGAAAGTTTATCTCGCGTTAATCCGAAATAAAATGCAGACTGAGTATATGCTAGTACACAGCTTTATTTATTTCCATAGCAACCAAATTTTATTCAAACTGGTTAGTGAAGGAAAAACTGATAAAGAAACAGATAATGCCTATGTTACATAGGCAAAAGTATGTCAAATGCATCATTGAGTAAAGCGTTTTATTAAATTGAATTTCTTGGGTAACCATCTAAATCCCAAATATATTTGTTTAGTATTTGTGTTTAAGTTTGTATCAATTCTTTTCTCGGAAAGTCTCGTATAACAGAGGACACTAACAGTTTTGAAGCAATCCACTCTATCTACAATAAAATCGACAACCTCCTATTTAGAAAGTCGGTCAATTCTGCCATGCATATCCAAATAACCCCGACTTGTTTGTAGTTACACCGCATCTCCGTTATTCAGCTACTACGCCTGACCATAATCTTATATCTCGTAGCGTCGTAGCAGGCCTACGCCGTAGGCTCGTAGCTCCGTAGCACAATAGCCAAATCTAAGCTTCACAAACCTAGCTAATGGACTGGGGCAAGGTAAACGCTTCGGAGCGTAAACTTTAGAGGTGGAATAGAGCTAGATATATTTTCTAAGGAAGATATGTATGTATGTGTAAGATTGTTTCGATACTAGATGAGAATTGATAGGTAAGTGAAGATTGTTATAAAAAAATATGTATAACAGGTAATCATTCGTTAAAACTAAGATATCAGCCAGGCACATTTGTATTTGTTACAGCAACAGACAGCAATAACTCTTGCACCAGATTTTAGGTAGCTTAAGACATTTTATATCACACGAAAGCATACATAATGAATGAGATTGTCAAACTCTGGAGACTTTTTGAATCACCTTAATGGTCTTTGATAGGAAAACCATACTATATTTAAGAAGAACTTTACCGCAATTAACAGCTATGACTTAAAATTTCACGTTTTTTCTTCTTCATACCTACAGCACAAAATATAAAGCTGTTTTTTTCTTTTTTGTTGCATAACTTTCGACCAACCATTACATAATTTCAAGATTTCCATTTACTTGTTCAAAGTCCTTGTTTCTATTTTAATAAATCTAAATTTCTTCTAAACTATAATAAATAATGCCTCACCTCGTCCTTCCCCTTGACGACGCACATCTTGACGTCGTTCTCTGGCGAGTACCACACGAGGCGGCGCTGCTCCGTGAGGTCTGTGAGGCTCAGGTTGTATACCACGTTCCTGGGGACAAGGAAAAAACTGTTAGAACATATGTTAGTCTATGGTATTCGGTAAGCGAGTGTGGCTCAGCGGTTCCAGTGTCGCCTTTCATCCAGACGCACCCTGGTTCGAATCTAGTCCTACACCAATGATATGAATTTTCAAGTTATGTGTGGATTTGCACTCGCTTATCGGTGTAGGAAAACATCGTGAGGAAACCGACATGTTTGAGGACAATTTCCGACATATTGTGTCTTCCGTGACCTGGACGCCCACCACGATGTGTCTGCCCAAGAAAACTCCCCTAACGAATTAATTCTGCGGAAGAGTCACGACCCTCAGTCACGAGGAAATACGACGCAAAAGAGAGATGGTATTCGGTATATATGGTATATTAGGACTATGTAAGATTTGACAGATTTCAAATTGCTCCAACGGGATCAAAGGGGCTTCAAAACTCTTAACACGTTCGACTCACTCATACGAATCTACTTTTGGTACAAGTCAATTTAACACCTATACAGTATAGGTGTTAAGTCCTCCTGAAAAGTCCTCCTGGTACAGTCCACAAAGGGCTAAGTAACTAGTATAGCCTTTTAGCTACTTAGCCCTGTAACCACAATGTGGACTGTACCAGGAGGACTGTTCCAGGTTGAATGGAAATGTTCCCGATGCAATTACTGGGCATTACACTTTAACAATTATACCATGCAATGGCAAGAACACTCCTATCAAGTATCCTTTAGTAATAGTATTTAGTACAATTTTATTATGAATTACGTTTAATATTTCAATGTGTACATATTAATAAAGCTATAAAGTATGTGTACTTAGGTTGGCCTCTGACAAAAATAACAATACAAAAAAGTACAACTGAGCGTTTTTTGCATTAAAACTTCATTGGCAACGAAAATAAGCTCTAAAAGTCTGACTCATTATACCCCATTTTCTACATTAAACCTAGTGCAACCACATTGAAAAATAAACAACAACAAGCATCCTACCAAATCCTGGTAACAATTTAAAAAACTTCCTAGGAAAAGAGGTGTATAATAAATTCCCTAAAACATAGTTTTTCCTGCAGTTAGTTTTATTTACACTGGGCAATGAGTTTAGCCAGTCTAAAATTAACTGCAGTTTGGTGTCTGATATAAATTAAAATGAAAAAATAATATGACTGTACATATGTTTCGTAAATTAGGCATTGTATTTCAACAAGAACATGCTGCATAGATTTATTTATTTATTTTTTTATAATGGTACACAAAACAGAATGTACATATACATAATCAAAAACTTTCAGAAGACTTGTAACCTTCTTTTTCAAAAGTCGGTTAAAAAGAATTTTATCATTATCCATATACCTACCAATATCGGTTGAAAATCTTAACTCATGCACTACCCACTTGCCCAATTACTTTCCAAAACCAGTCTAAGTTAGTCCATTCTAGTGTTTACGTCTAGAACGCTTGGTAAGAGTATCCAGAGTCCATTTTATAGTGGTTCCAAGTCATAGTTTGTTACTGGAATGTTTGTTAGCGGTTTAATCGCGGCCGAGTACGATTCAGGTGAACTTGTCCGTAATGAGTGTGCTTCTAGTTTGGGGAGCGATATATGATGATAGAGACGCCTCGTTATTATAAAATTCCGATATACATAATGTCAAACATATGTAATTTACATACGTATTTTGACAATTACCAAATCATATTTAGCAGTTCAGCCACATTCAGTAACTCAGCGTTGTATCTTGCCAATTTTTGTATTTATCGTAAAAAAATCAGTGAATTTACCGGGAATGAGACTTCTAAATCTGTATCTCGCGATTATAAGTGAAGAGTAGTTAAACATTGTGTTTTGAAATTCAAGACTGAATATGTTATTATTGTTATATGGCAAACGTGACTCTCACCAGTGAGGGGACCTTTGGCACGTCTTATCATCTGATAGAATAAAAAAGACACGCAACACATAAGGCGCATTTGACAAGTTATTGAAAGAGAGGCATACATTTTATTTGGGTTTTGACCAGCGTAATAGATAGAGACAGTTTCATGAAATAAGTCCTATGGAAAAGCTCAAAACTAACATTTTACACTTGTTATAATCACGCAATAGTAGCGCCTCAACTGAGGGAACTCTTACGTGAAATGGGTTCTAGTTAGACATCTCTGATTAAATTGTCTATGACTCTGACCGTTTATTTAGTGGGCTCGGGCCTCCGTAGCGTGTCGGAGGTTTCATGCGATATACCTCAGGTGTGAAGTTGGTCGTTTGTCTCAACTGCGCCTGTGTTCATGCCACTGTTTTTGGGGAAATTAACTTTTGTGTGCTTTGTGTTGACGATTTATTAGGTGGTTGTAGGTTAGAGACTGCTTTTTAAAGGATTTAAAAATGTTTAGATACGCTTGTTCGTTGCAGTTGGTTGTACGTTGCAGTTCTGTGAATGAATGAAACGTATTTTTTATGATTTTTGACACTAAGACTAAACTAGTACATGCTTCTCTTTCATCTTAGATGGAACTGGCTGTTCCTGTTTTTATAAATGTTAATATTAAGCAATGTCGCATTGCAGCCTGCGATATAGCACGCTTGCTTAAAAGAAGGCGATCATCTTTCAATGCGAAAGTAATTTTATAGCTTTGCAAGCCATTAATAATTTAGAAACAACTTTTTCTACATTTTTAAAGGCTTCCATTTTAAGTCGTGTTATTAACGTATAAAGAATAACTATCACATATTACCCATATTTCCAGGTAACTAATGTGTGTGACATATACAGTAATATCGAAATGTTATTTCCCCAGTCAGTACGTACGCACTGTAGAAGTTTGGGCAATTCGTTACCCCTAGAACCACTGCTTACGGTAATTGCAAAACTCCATAGCCGTTAATTAAGTTATTTAGACAGAAATTCATAAAAGAAATTATGGGACAAACTTAGACAATTATAAACCGAGAAAAAGCCGTTTAAAACTTAACGACGCAGTTGCATAAATATTTTTGTTATTTATGTACTTTTGGGGTTATGCTTCAACTCTTTAACTCTGTACATTCAGGGGTGATTTAATAATGTTTTAGATATTATATTTCAACTTTTCTATGCCATTTTACTCATCTATTTCCTGTAGAAAAACCCGGAAAGACCACTCTTAGCAATAAGGTCAAAGAAATTTTAAGGCGTTAGGAAAGAAAATATCAATATGTTTATTGCGTGACTTCCCCGTCGCAATATACGCCAGTAATAACATCATTGAAAAAAAATACACTGAAAATAATTTTGTTTTTGGCATAGTGCTTAGATATCTTCTTCTTCTTATCGAATGAGAGTGGCCAACTCTGGTGTAGAGAGTTTACGAACCGTCCTGAGGGCCATGGCTTAATGTCTGTCGTACTAGACAAACAGCTTAGAAAATATGAATAAGTAATATGTGTGTACTAATAACAGACATACTCGTACAGAACAAAAGAGTTCTTATTAAACCATCTAAGTTTTAGGTTTTAAGCTATTTAAACTTAAAACTTGAGCTATAACTGCTTATTTAATCGACTTAAGTTTTTGATATTACATTAAGAATCTTTAACGATCGTTCCACTTAGTTTTAATAGATCTTGTTTGTTTGGCTGACATGTTGTTCACTTATGAATTTTACTTATAAGGAGAAAATCATTAATATCAATTTATTGAATGAACTTTCAAACCATTCCCGTGAATTTCAAGCAAATAATACGAAGTAGAATAACCCATTTCATAGAATTTTTGTACCATATTAGGTTATAGGTATATTTTTAATTGGTACAGTTTCATTTAGAATATGATCATAAAGAGGCATCTGAAAAACGAAAGATACGAAAAGAAATACGTTAGTAGGTATAGTACAAGCGACATACGTTTTGGGTCTTATTACAAAACGTGGTTTAACTAATTAGTCCATAACTTTGCAGTCCGTTTTTTATTCGAAATTTGTCTGTCTACTGTCATAATAATCAAACTGTCAAAATGTTACTAATGATCAATCAACGTCCCAATTTGAAGTTGACATTTGATTATTTGTATGTGATTTTTGAACAACAAGAACCGACTTTTTATTTACAACGTCAGTCCTGGACTAATATTTATGTCGCGTTTTGTAATAAGATGGATTATGTCTTTCTAGTAATATTTTCTTGAAATTAAAACAGGATTGCTCATGGCCTCGTTTGCCAGATGGTAAACAATAGCTAAAACTAAAATCTAAACATTTCAACAAACTGAATTCCATTCAAATCGGCTCAGCTATTCAACTGCAAGGAAAGCCAGTCGTTTACAGATAGCAATGTAGATTAGGTATAGTAGTACATAAAGCAGTATGTGTAATAATAGAGAGCAAGTCGAACGCATGATCATTGGATAATAGGATCTTGCCAGTTACGATCACAATAACATTCCACCGACACGCCCTTGGCCCAAATAATCGCAATAAACGAACCAATATCTTGCGGTAACAATCATAGCATTATTATACGGAAATACCCGATTACGGAAAACCCGAAATAATTTGCTTTTTGTCATTGCTTCGTAATGGTAAGTATATTTTATTATTTTAATCTCATCGATTTATTCTTTGACAGCTGTGTTGGAACTCATGGACACTTAATTGTAACAAAAAGGTAAAAAACATTCAATATATGTTAGTACCTACTTATAAAATTTGTGTCAGGGAGGAATGTTCATTCATAAGTTTCCTAAGTTACGGTCAAAATAGCTGGTCGAAATTTTAATTTTCTCCTGCACAGGCTAGTGGAAATATTTGGAAGATTCGATTCGCAGGCCTACAGCGGTGCTCAGCTCCACAAAGATTGTATCCTTGTATATCCTTTGTCAATTATTCGCTTCAGTGAGCCCCGGCGAATGGCGGCGGCCATCTTGGGATCCTGTGTCCGTAGTTTCGGTCCCATTGTTCGGGTTTCGGCTTCCTCGCCCAATGTTTTTGTGTGAGTCCAATTCGGATAGCCTCGCTGATTGATGATGCAAAAGCTACAATTATTTTCGTGTTCCGCTGTGATTATTTGTTTTTGTCTTCGGCCTAGAGGATAGATTAATCCGCCTTTTTGTTGAGGACTTTTTAATTACGTGCCTTAGTTATTTATAGGTCACGGCGCTCAAAGATTTGTTTGTTTTCGTATTGTTTTCGATAGCTTTGTGTCTGGATTTTTATAGTTTGGCAAATAATGGACTTCAAAAGGCTGTTATTGTTTAGACTAATTTTCTATTCGTAATTGGGCATTGCTTTATTGACATTCCCTTTGAATTTGTTTTTCGTCTTTGTTTAACTGGAACGAACTAATTTAGTCTTTGTATAAGTATGAGTTCAAACTCAAACAAACTTCTTATTTAATTCAAACAGTCAGTAAGCAAAAACGTTTCCCCAAAACAGATAATTTGATTTATAATACATAGTTAAGCATGTTGTTTGAACTCATTAGCAGTGTTATACTAAAACCAGCTTAGTTGTGAATTCCATACGGGTTATAATTGCAGTAATAGTGCACAAATACAATAGTACATGATATCCCATAAATGGCAATGAACACTAACTGTCCTGCAGAGGCAATCAGAGTCACACTCATCAATAAACATGACACGTTGCCAATAATCGAATCCAAATGAAAACGTCAAACATAGTGGCGATTTTAAAGCGGGATTTACATACAAAATAAAATTATTGATTTAATTGTCGTACGTTTTACCGGACGCGCGTTTGTATTCGTTATGCTAGGCGGCGTGGTAGCTTTTTAAGGATTTGAGAGATTATATGTAACTGAAATTATTTGTGTCCTTTTTATAATATGGAAACCATTGATTTCACAAATATTTATACTTATACAGATTATCTATTTGACGAAACTATCAAATCTTACTTCTCATTTTTTTTGTCATGGATTTAGTATTTTACTAGCTGTGCCAGCGACTTCGTCCGCGTGGAATAATTATTATCATAAAAACGGTTCTAGTGAGTGAATCTTAAAAGATAGACATATACTGTTGCAGACATTTTGTTAGATAATTTCAAGAGGAATAATTCTTCATACATATTTTTTTTATATCTTGAACCATTTTTGCAGCGCACGCAACGGAAGACCTCAAAGATGAATAATTTTCCCCGTTTATTCCACATTTTCCATTATTTCTTCGCTCCTAGTAGTTGCAGCGTAATGTTATATAGCCTAAAGCTTTTCTCAATAAACGGTCTATTTAACACAAAAAGATTTTTTCAAATCGCACCAGTAGTTCCTGAGATTAGCGCGTTCAAACAAACAAACACACTCTTTAGCTTTATAATATTATTAGTACAGATTTTAGAAAATTAGAAACTAACTAATAATAAAAGAAACCATGCATATCTTAGCTATGGCAAGGTTTCCCAAAGATATTTAATGTTGTAATGTGAATCAACAAAAAAAAAACAAAAAATAAAATAAAAAAATAAAATAAAAAAAAAACTATAAAATAACTACAGTAAGAGACAGACGTACCTGTACGATTACTTTCTCATGATATTTTTTGACTCAATCCAGAGCAACAACAAAATAACATGTACATTTATGAGGTTTATTAACTTCGAAATGGGTCAGGTTACAACCACCATTCCAAGATATCAAAATAAATATGAACATTCAAACATAACGGCGTACATCGATAGATGAAACAACAAACCATCAATATTTCCACAATACTGCCTCCACAGAAATTCAGGAGGAGCGTAAAAATAAATAATTCAATCGTTAGGGATATGCGTTACGGAATTTCCCTTTCTTATAGAGGAAATCTTGAGGATATGTGGCCTTAAGGACGCCGAGGGATTACAGGGGGTCCATAAAATGTCTCCTAACTAGGTGCAGTAAAGCAGACAAAGAAAACAACGGGAGTACAAATGTTGTCACATAATAATGGTGGATACAGAGTCCGAGGTTCAGCTTGACTATACTACTCGTATGTTATGACGAAATTTATTAAGTGCTAAACCTGCACTATGGTTGTTTAAATTCAACTTTTATTGGCAGCACAAGTGGCGCCATCAGCCGCTCAGTCTGAAGTGTATGGAAATGAGTGTGGATTTTCGCGCCTGGCAGTTAGTAGACCGTAGCCTAGTTGGTTAAGGCGTTCCGGACGGTGATCGGAAATACGCAGGTTCGAATCCTGCCGGTCGTGATTATTTTCGCTCATTTTCCAATAAAAGTTGAATTTACTCGTATGTTATCTAGTTTGTGTCCATTTAATCATGTTGCAGATTTTCTTGGCTTTTTCTAATAATGAGTGGTAAGTCGTACGTAATCAGGTGTACAAGATAAGATGATACGATACTTTTGATGCAGTTACGAGATAGATATATACAAGTAAGATTTCGATACACAATTTTTTTACATGTTTTCTGTGCCTTTCTGAGTCAAATTTTGTGTTGTGGTAACGTTTTTCTGAGAGTATTGGACCCACCACAGTTCTAAATCTCCATAAAAGTATTTTTTGTACGTACATGAGTTTTACCTTATAACAACAGATGGAGTACGGTTACTATAATATGTATTCTGTGCTATTATTCGTAAAATATACATATCTACATATACATATGTCTATCCAACTTTTGTCCAGTAAACTATACCTCAAGTACTGTCAGACTGCACCAACAGAGTTACTGCTAAGATGTCGCCGTCGTCGCTAGAATAAATTATAGATAGCTCGACAAAGTGACTTTATCTCGGCGGGAATCCCCCTCGGATCTATGTATCTATTTGTAATCAGGAACTGGTTGTTTCGACCTGTGTTTTTGTGTGTTTGGGGACGCAGGTGGTTTGTATTGTCAAAATTTCAATGAATGTTTTTGAGGAGTGCAGAAGTGTAGAAGGATGCTTTTCTGATTTCACTCTGTCCATCAAGTAGCAGCAGAAAGTCATGATTAAGTTGTGGATTCGAATAGGTTTTACACACCGGTCAATTTATTTATTCACTTAGGTGACAACTGAACATAAAATACACTTACGAATATCAAAACAAGTGTTGCCAGAAAAAGAAAGATTGAAACATACGTACTACATATAAAATTACAGGACTTAAACTTATACAAGCGTTTACCATAATATTTGAGAACCAGTTCTATGTCTATCAAAAAACACTCAGTGTTAAGCCATAAAGATTTTAATTTTGCTTATAATACACGTTGATAATCTTTGACCGGCATCATAAAGATGTGATTATCAGTGTTGTAACATTCAAAAGAATTCACAAAACTTATCAAAAGAATCCAGTCCCTATAAAGCAGGCTAGCCTTATAGGCATTCCAGCAATACGTCACCGGGTGATATAAGCGATGGATGTTGTTTGAGAACAATTGCAATAAATCCAGCACATGTGAGGCGCAATCTCGGAACTTTAGCAATATTGACGCGCCGCTCGTCGACCGCTCTCTGCATGTAAAAACGAAGATGGCGTCAGTATCTGTATGCTGTACGTGTGTGTGTGTGTGTGTATTCATTTTTGTGGGCTTGTGACTTATAAAAATAATCGAAACAAACCCTCCTTAGACAAGAGGCATATTTTAGTGAGCGTACCTACTGACGCTCGCTTATGGGATAGAAAGACCAATGTATGGGGGTGACGTAGCATGCCAATCGTCGCGATGTCAATCCCATACATTGCTCTTTCTATTATATAAGTGAGCGACAATACGCTCACTAAAATACGGCTCTTGTCTAAGGGGGCAGTAATGAAAGTGACGTAATTTCCCCCCGCGGAGCGCGTCGCGATGTCAATCCCATACATTGCTCTTTCTATTCCATAAGTGAGCGACAGTACGCTCACTAAATACGCCTCTTGTCTAAGGGGGCTGTATATTTAGGTTTGTGAGAATTCAGTGGTATCTGGGAAAAAAGTATTTATATAGTAACAAAAGAGGCGAAATCTTCGAAAATCAATTTTATGAGACTGGGAGATTTTAATGTACGTGGCAACCATAAGTTCGACACGTTATTACGTGTGGTTGTATATTTAGTGGGCTGTTGACTTGTGAGTGTTTCAATTATTCCCAGGATAAATTGTATTGAACTGTAGTGTAAAGATTTTTTGTAAAGTGACAGTTTATTTCTATCACACGTTTTTCAATTGGCCACAACAAGCGTGTATTAGTATTATTCTAAACGTATCCAGCAAAGTTTTCCAATATAACGGTCGTGTCAACTGCAAGCCGACAAATTGTACATGTCCTGTTGACAAGCATGGGAAATACAACATTTCCACGTGAAGTTTTACTAGAATAAACAAAGGCAGGTTAGTTAAAAAATAAATAACAATAAGTAGTTATTTATATTTCTCGTGGTTCCTATCGATTGGTTCATATTACCATACATATCTACTTATAAAAATCTCCAAAGTCCGAAAATCAATTTGCCTACTCAAATACGGTTTTCGGATTCTCTTGATGAATTTTTTTACTACTTTGCGTTTTTTTTCTTCATTTTATTTGTGGTTAATTGTATGTCGATGTAAAAGTTGTCAATTGTACAGGCAGTGGATGGGAGCGACCACAATGGATTGTATGTTTGTGTGCGAGAGACTGTTAAAAGCTGAAACATAAACCGTCGCTTTTATTGGTTTAACGAACCGAAATGAATACAAAATAACACACGACACAAGCCAATATGCGAAATAGCGTTTGCATATGCAAATGAATTAAAATTGTACAATTTTATACGATTTTTCGTTCCCTTTTTCTGGAATTGCGTAACCTTCTCTCGCGAAATAAGATACCTGCACCTTTTTCGGGTGGCGACCAGGTAAGGAAGAGCTGTCAGCGCTATTTACCGAGTACGTAGTTGGTTGCGGATTGCGGGCGCTTTTTGAAGTGGTCGGTCGGGTATGCGGGCATACAGAGTTGCTACAAGTTCTTAACATTTTAATTAAAAGCGCTCAAAGTGTTCAAAATACCGACCGCAGTGAGCCGCTATTGTCGTCTCATTCTGACGTCACAATGATTTATGGTACGCACAAATGAGAAGGGGTTGCTTTCATCTTTCAGCGAAAATATACGAAATTTGTCATTTTTGTGCGGAAACAACGTGGTGGAGAAGTACTCGGTAATGCCGCGTGATGCTCTCAAAAGGATTCTTGAAAGATTTATCTAACAATTTGTCAAATCACACGTTGTAAGAGTCGAGAGAGTTAGAGAGGGAGTATGTGCTATGGGAGACAAGTTGTAAGTACTTGGAAGTGACAAGACACAACCATTAAATGCATGTCATCATTGAACGGTTGATATATGACTTGTTTACTTAGTTGATATAAAGGGGAAGCAAGCAGGTCGATACAGGTTGATCCAGCTGAATTACTTTGACTTATCGTTAAATTTAGTAACAACATTTGATCAAATTGTCGTTATCATTGAGGACTGTTTCAAATCAAAATTTAAATGACGGTTGAACAAAACTTACTCCGATCCTATGTAATTTCTTAAAAAAAATTAAACAAATAGATAAACTCGTACAACAGCCTACTTCCATTCCAATACCAATATAATATTTCCACCTATCCCCGTGTCCGGTAGCAGCGTTACTCAGACAGCTCCAATATTTACCGACAAACATGTCAATCACTCATATACCGGCCAAGGTACTATAATTACCTTACCAATACAGAGTTAGTAGCAAAAACATACCAATAATGCTTCGATTACATGTCAATCAAATGAGGTCTAAAAGTTTGATTAAAGTGATGCTACAACGCTAAAAGCATTATTTTTCTCTCACCTGAATATATAACAAAAGTTTTATTAAAGCTTATTTAGATCTAAAAAAAGTCCAGTCTTCCTAAGACTATGACAACGGTCAAGACAGTTACATATTTTATATGAGAAAGTAAAAACGACTGTTACAAGGTACACAACGGATCCGCCTGTGAAAAAAATTGAACATATGAAGCAAGGCAAATAATTATATCCTTATTAACATCCTTTAAGAGTTGAATATTTCGAAAAGTTGATAGTAGTGTTTATATCTAGTTTTCTAAGTATAAGGGAGCTCGTATATCAAATAACCACCATCATATATTGACGGACGTTTATTAAGGGTAGATGAACACAGTATTTTAATTATGTACACAGTATTCTAATTATGTACACAGTATTCTAATTATGTACACAGTATTCTAATTATGTACACAGTATTCTAATTATGTACACAGTATTCTAATTATGTACACAGTATTCTAATTATGTACACAGTATTCTAATTATGTACACAGTATTCTAATTATGTACACAGTATTCTAATTATGTTATGTCATAATGCAATATTTCTATTAACAATTTACATTTACACAATTTAATTTAGGCTGCACAGAATATTTACATAACTACATAAATAACTACATTTTTATGTGTCCTCAGAATATGGGGGTACACGAATAATTATATTGACATCTGTCATTTACATACACAACAATATCATTTTTACAATTACATTTTAGTTTTATTATACTTAAACCATCGTTATTAGATAAAGTGCTTTAATGAAGGTACCCTGTATAATGTAGTAGGCATAATTTCCTTATCACGTTAGGCAGGTGCGGTAAATTATTAGTTAGCAAGTTAGCGTGTGAATTAGAGACGAACTATGTATTTGATTACACTGTTGTAGCATAGATTGTTTCCTGTCCCAATCAGTTGGGAGGAAATTGAGTTGTAATATGTGGGTATTAAGGTTCTTTTTTGTGTTAGGTGTGACTGTTTCGAATGACATAAATGTATTTTATACAGATATGTTTTGTGCAGACATTTTTTTTGTATTTTCCGTAACCACTCTTATTACACCCTAGGCTACAGCAACGCTTAACATCAGGCAGGAGGCATCTTTATGAGGATTCAACTAAAATGTACACAATCTTACCTATTTGGAAGTTTACACACAAATATTGAACGATTCCAAGTTGTTGCAGTTATATAACAGGTTAGTGGGCCATACCTGCTTTCAAACGCGCTTGTTTACAATCTTTTAACAACAACCTAAAATGCTTTTAAAGAAACTAGTTTTTGCTATAGTAAGTTTGTGAAATTCAGGTTTTAAAATCTAGTGTAAATAAGTACCTTCTAGATAAGTCGTGTTCACCTTAGGCAACAGCAATGCGGTCTGTAGTCAAACTCGAATCTAAACTTCGTAAAAAGATGGCGCTAGTGGTATTCGTGAATTCTTTTTTGACCCAAATAATAAACCCACCATTTATCACAAATCACTTGTATATCTCATATTTTTATTCTTATTTTCGGAATCCAGTCTCAGAGTTGACTCGTGGTAAAAAGGAATGAAGCTAATCACAGCATCAATCACTCTGGAAGCCTCCGGGGAGCTGTTTACAGCAAGAATATATTACAGACACCATCGCTGCGATTTATCTGCAGATATTATATAGGTTTGTATAGAATCATTGGGGACTGTTTAATTAGTAATGGCGTCACGTTGGCTCCGTTATTGTGGTAAAAATGTAGTCTACGAATCTTTTGAATCTGTCTGTGCTTTATTTTTTTTTTCTAATTAAACGTTAATGACACTCACATTGATATTCTATAAGGATCTATTTTTTTTTTGTTATAAAATGCTTTATTAGCAGACATTGAATTGTATTTAGTAAGGAATAAATGTATAAAACTGTGAAAAGATGGAAGGTCATTAGTTTCATTTACTACAGATATAATATGTGCTTAATTTGTTTATGTTATGGCGCCAGAAATTAGTATCTGTCATAAAGACGATTAGCATATATGTATGTACATTAAATTCATATTTTACTAGTTTCATAAGAGAATTCGGGTATTAACAGATGAATTTGTTTTTTCCTATCACTTAATATGATTTCGAACTCCTTTTATACGTAGTTGATTTATTTACCTCCCCAAGCATTGTGACTCAAAGGCTCTAACAACAAAGCGCGGAATCGATGGTACAGTCCCATTAAATACCAAAGCGAAGCACACACTACACCCATTGCATACATTAATAATTTATACTTACGGACAACAGCTAAATTAGTATCTATTGTGCAAACAGGGGCTAGGGTTGTTCCCTTCAATTAGAATTAGCGAGGGGAGTATGAAACTTCCACTTAGTATACAAAATAACATAAGTCAATAGTACAGCCCTATGGGTTTCAGGGGTGAATTGTATGGAGCTTTCAAGTTGCAATTGGACTTGTTAAAGTAATTTGGAATTAGGTAGTTTGTGTGTTCAAAGGAATGTGGATGTACATATGTACATATATTATGTTTATGTATGTATGGATGTGTGGCTTGTTTGTTGTGCTCGTATATTTATATAAATGAATTTTGTTAAATAAGCTTACAAGTTATTGTTGTTGATTGGGTACAAATAAGTTTTTTTATAAGCTATGTGTCTGTGATCCAACCATCTAGAGGTCTTCAAATCTAAGGTTAACAGGTACCTTCTAGGTAAGCGTTATATCTTAAGCTACAGCAATGCTTTGCTTATCATCAAGCCTGTCAAAGTCAGGAAAGAAAACCTAACACGTTAAAAAATGTTATAAATTAAAAGAAATTGTAAACAACCATGTTTATTTGACAAAAACAGATCACAATAACGTAAATAAATCATGCTAGTTACATAGGCAGTACACATATTTATTGTTTTCAACGAAAAGTTACAAATAAGTGAAACCACAAATTTATTTACAAACAAGGTAGCAAGTAAATAAAATGGTTTCTATGTTGATTCACAGCGAGCATTATAATATCGTACGTTCGTTCCCTTGCGTTCTTTTGATTAAACAATATACAAGTTGTAATGTGAATAGAAAACCTCACGCACTTATTAATAAACGTTTGTTAAAGAAATGTTTATTTTTGGCTTCTATGATCGTGTTTTCTTGAGTATACTTCATTTATAAGTATACATTTTAAATTCAATTCGGTATATTCTGATATAGGTACAAATTGTTTCATGTTAATGTATGAAAAAGAGAGAGAGAGAGAGAGAGAGAGAGATAGAGAGAAAAAGAGAGAGAGAGAGAGAGAGAGAGCAAAAACTGACAATCTATTAGGAGCTGATTAGTAAAATTTCATACTAATACGTAAACTAAATATTTAAAAAAAAATAACGACTCAAAGACAGTTATATAAAATCAAGTCGCCTACACTCCATCCACCAGAAAATACTCGTAATTGACGACTCCAGTTACCCCAAGTAAATTCCGACTGAGTAACTATTTGTAGTGGCCTAAACATTGATACCAACTGAAGCAGAGTTAAAAAACCGTAGAACCATTACTTGACGATAACGGAAGACAAAAAAACATGTTAACGTAAAAATCCTTCGCTCCCTAAACTCCCTCAATCAGCAAATAGTTGACGACTCCAGTTTCCCAAGTTACGACTGAGAAGCTATTTGTTGTGACCTAAACAAATAAAGTAGTTACAGATCTGTTAAGTTGTTAAGTACGACCACCTTGAGTGCCACGATCTGTTACTAATACGTTAAGGATCTTTTTGATATTTAATTGGATCTTCGTGTGATTTGTCTTATTAAAAAACTTGACTTTATTATCAGAGAATTAATCAAAGACTACTTGAAGACAGTTCTGTCTATTTCTACCAATGAGAGAAAAAAACAAATTTCTTCTCGTATAATTTGTGTATAATTAGTGTAACTACGTTCTTATAATGAAAGGTATAACTGTATTTATTTGTGTATATTGTATATTTGTGTTGGTATTTCTTCTATGGTTTAATATTATGTTAAAAGCTTGTAAATAAAAACAAATGATGTAAGATTTCAATAAAATATCCAGTTAGTAAGTACGGATTAACTATATAGGCTTTTAAATGCAGTTATTTATTTATAACCATTACGTCAAATTTTCGTGAAGTGATGTTCCATATTTCTGTGACATTCATAATCATACAGTTGTATTATTAATGTTAAAATTATCCATTTATGTAATCACACTTATAAAGTGACTCTTAATCAATATTGCTGTATTTGATTCAGGGTCGTCGTTAGCTGCATGGCGGCACCACTACTCAAAGATACAAATAAAAATGCTATTATTTCACGCGTTCATACAGTCGCACGTATTGTATTTATTGGGACGTTATCAAAATTGATTTTCCGTTCCAACACGAGAATGAATATCATTAATTAGAATCAGATTTATTTGTTCAGGCTTTCATGCGAGAGCTTTACTCTTTTTTACAAAAGCTTCATGTAAATGGGCCGGATGAACGCAATGCTTTATTTCTACCGTATTTTTATGGTTTTTCTACCTGCCAAAGGATAATCAAGGGCTTTTGATATTGTGTGTTTGAATAGATTTTGTATGCTTGCGTTTTTGAGGGCTTCCGTTAATATTAATGTGATCGTTAGTGGGATGTTTGGATTATATCGCTTGTCGACTCTCTATTATACTTGTGATGTAAGGGAATAATTATAGGCATCGTATTCACACATATCAACGATTTACATAATTATCTATAGTACGTTTTATTTCCTAGATTTATGACATTGAGGTTATATAATCGATAACAATTTTGAAATGAGTCATATTAATACCTACTACATAGCCATTGGAAGAACTTTATCAATTACGTATTTTATTAAATAACTTAGAGCTATAATATTATTTTTAATTCTCATTATACACAATAATCACCTACAAGCAAAATTTAACGTTGTTCATACATTTTGTCAGTTGTATGATAATTTGTGAAGCCAGATTAAAATACTGCATTTAGGTGAAACTTAAGTTGAGTCTACAAAAATTCAACAGGGCCCTGTTTGCTGGTCGTTACTACAAAAATGGGTCTCCAGTGATAAGGTCCCAAGTGCGGCCGTTTCCCGGCCTCTATGCATATACATATAGCTTGTGGAATGTTGGCTAAGCGATAACGCTTATGAGGTGGCCTTTTATAATGTGTGTACTTAGCTTTATAGTGAAATTGGGGCAAAACAGCAGCGTGTTTTTGTAAAGTTCTGTAGGTAAGATTTATTTAAAAAAGAAAATGTAATATATAGGTATATCTTTTATTTTGCATAGTTTACAGTGTTTTGTTTAATATAACCCTATACCACTATCACAGGCGTAACTGTGTCGTGGAAGGTAGTTATTTAGCGATCGACTCATACTGCATATTTACATTCATTTAAACTATTTTTAAGGCACCATTTATTTATTTTATTAAACGCTAAAAACATAGGATAGAGAACAATACGCCCACAAGCTTGACCAGCAGAAGATTTTGAACGAAATTTAATTTTGCATCAGTTTTTTATTCTTTTATGTATTTTTTGGTACAGTATCATATAATCTGCAATCTGTTTAGCACAAAAACCCTTGGATTTAGTTAACCTTATCGCCCCGTTATCGCAAATGGGAGGAACGCGTTAACAAAGTATCTAATGCATACCAACGGAACCCATTCCCGAGTATTCGTGTATTCGGAGTCATTCCTCTGGATTCTGTTAAACAATTGTTTATATAAAAGGCTGCAAGTATTTTAGCAACATAAGCACCATGGAAAAACACGGTTTCAGATATCAACAAGGCTTTTTTTAATCTAAAAATAATAAAAATGCCTAAATTATCGATTAAAACCTAACATCTAAAATATTTTTTTTTGGAATACAATTCCTTAAGTTGCATGCATTCAAGAACAGATTTTTATGAGCTCACTTGCTTAATTAAACCACGTCTTTTAGAATAAATTTGCGCACTTTCGCCTAGAAGATTAATAAATTAATAATTCAAGAGTCGTAGATTCAATAAAAAAAACAAATGCAGAATATAAAGCTAGGAACTGCATTACAATATCCACATAGCCAGGGGTTTTCAAATCTAGAGTAAATAGGTTTCTTCTAGGCAAGCGTGCTACATCTTAGACTATAGTGGTACTTAACATCAGGCAGGCTAGTCAAACGAAACACATTTTAGTGTTTAAAAAAAAATAGCATATCCATTTCTATGTTTTTTTATTAGTATTAGAACTTAAAATCTAAACAAGTATCTGCATAGTTTCCTATAACACTCCTGTATTCTAACCATCCAGCCACTATCAGCGCTCAGAGCCGTGCCCGGAAGGCCGGGCTCTACAAAATCCTTACTGTTCATATATTGTGGTAAAACCGGGTAAGTATGGGAGGAAACAACGTTAATTTCGTTAAAAGGCGCACAAAAGAGGATCAGGCTCGGCCGGAATAACATTTCAGGGGATGTGGGATGAATACGGGTGATACACATTAGCCTGGGGTGGTGTGCGACTTTATTTTGTGTTTGTGTTACTAGCGGGTGCTAGCGGCTTCGCTCGCATTAAGAAGTAAAACTTGCAGTTTTCGGAATCAAAGTAGCCTCTGATACTTTCGGGTTCAATCGAGATCGACAACGGATCTTCGTGTTTGTTGACATGGTGGTAGTATGAGATATGCAGTACCACAATGTTAAAAATATGAAGGACGGTGACTCCGTTGCGACATCGAAGAGTCATAAACAAACCAAAAGTCTCACTTTTGTTTTTATATAATGGTATGAGATATGAGATTAATTAGGTATGTCTTACATTTGTCTGAGGATAAGCTACTCTTAACGATTTTTTTACGATTTTCAAATAGTTTGTAAGTATACAAGTGGGTGTTCGCGGCTTCACTCACATTAAGAAGTAAATTTTGCATTCCCTATTTCAACCCTTTAAAAGTGGCATTTCTAAAAATCCTTTCTTAGCGGATGCCTACGTCATAACATCTACCTTCATTCCAAATTTCAGCCCAATCCGTCCAGTGGTTTGGGCTGTGCCTTGATAGATCACTATATCAGTCAGTCACCTTTGAGTTTTATATACCTATATATAGATATAGTAGAAGAAGATTATTTGATTGTGTTTTGTCTACAATCACCTATAATATAAGTAAGCGTAAAGCAGATCAAAACTATATTAGATGTATTTTTGTCGCAAAGAATGAACATCGCATCATAGGAACGGTCAAATCATATAAGAAATGGAATAAACTTTATGAGCATTAGTAGAAAATTCATGAGCATTGTGTATATCGACTCACTGATAGAATTATAGTGCCATTGCTAGCTTCAGTTTTCCGTGAAAGGACCTGGATACGATGTATCTGCTCAAAGTAAACTTTCTAATTAAAGAATTTCTAAAATGAGTCAGTATTTTCAATAATGACGTATACTACTAAACACAAGCTAGTTTTCATTCGGTAAATACATAAAGTAGCAACTTTTTACTACAATATTAATGTCGTGTCGTATTTTAATGTACGAATTGTCTCCTAATGCACACTAACCCTAAAACGCTGCTCGGTAAGCGACCTTATTAAATTAAGGGTTACACAGGACAGACGGGTAGCGCCTACTAAAATGACCTGATTTTAGATGAATTTGCAGATTTTGTTAGTTTTAATAGAAAACTAAATTTGGCGCTTTCAACTAAATTAACAAATATATAAAAAAAACATTTGCATACCTTTTTAAAAGATTCCCGGAATTTCAAATAATATGTACTATAACATTCTGGTCGGATTCATTCCAGAATTTACGTGCCATTTTTGTAAATTATTTTGTTCCGTAAAATGGAATGTTTTGGGAATTTAATAAAAACTTGTGTAAAAAAACACTTTTTCTATTTTGGACGTGCAATATGACTGAGTTATTTGAACGCTCATAATTATCAAATCGTTGTGGGATAGTTTTGCGTTTGACTACAGCCTGCCTGATTTTGAGCTTTGCTGCTGCCTAGGGTGTAACACGTTTACCTAAGATATACCTATTAGCTCTAGATTTAAAGACCCCTGAATTGTAGTCCGCAGGAAAAACAGCTTCCGAAAAAAATATCTTTTTTATGTATTGTCACAATAAACAGTTATTGTTTATTTGTTTTAATGATGTTGATTCATGCCAGTACAGATATAGAACTGGATCTGAAACGAGACTTACAGCACACACCTTTAGGCGCTTGGTGACAGATTTTTTTATTTATGTTAGATATTTGAGAGTAACAAGGCCGTAGTTGCCTAACTTCAAGGGTTACATAGAGTACCCTACCACTCACCAAATTTAACGGTTAATTAACAAAGAGTTTTGTAAATGGCAGCCAAAATCATTGTATCTTTATTGTACAATAGAGGCCCATTTACGCTAAAAGGATGGAATGATTTTGGCTGCAATTGATAAAACTCTTCTTTAATGAACCGGGTTCTATCCACATACCTACATAATAATTCTACAAATAAATCGCTGTATAATGCAGTCATTGATATAAATAGTAGCTCGCGCCGGCAGGTCTGCGTTGCGTCACAATCAGAGTAAAGCCTCATTGCTCCCTGGAGAGCCTTCCTGAAACCTGTGATTCATGTTGTGAATCTGTGGGTTTTGTCATTCAGTTATGTTGGAAGTGAGTGGTATATTGTTAAAATGTTTAGTTTATGCTTGATAATGTTCACGTGTAAATGATTACGATGTAGTCTTAGTGTGAATATAAATTATTTAAACCTTAAATCTTATGATATTTGTAGAGTTGTTGTATTGAGATGTATAATTTTCTAGAGGATGCCAGCGGCTTCGCTAATTGTTTCGGAATAAAAGATAGCCCATGTCATTTATACTATACCTATATCAAGGAACACAATAATCCGTAGCTACAGTCCGGCGTGAAAGCGAAACAAATAAACCGACAAATAAACTTTAACTTTTACGTATGATTTGAAAAAAAAAACAAGTTGTATTGAAACGATTTTTTCAAATGAAATTCCATAAAAAAAAATGCATTTTTATCAATATAATGATATATAATCCTTCCCATCAAATAACTGAATATTATCATAGCTACTAATAAAGTCATATCTTCATACGAGGTCTTACACCCCAGAAGGAATTCCACAAGAATAAATTGAACAACATTCTGACAACTTGCAAGCTATCGACATCATATCCAAAGGACACCTCATTCGGACAAAAAAATAAAAATTAAATAGCAAATGGATAGTTAGACGTTCTGTGTAAATCTAATATGATATATCTTATGTTCTTACATTACATAATTATGTTGATTTACACCAGTAATTATGCTGTATGTTATTTTTCTACGATTTTTATTTCTACTACAAGTTTTCGAATCCGAGTATTTCGTCGATCTAACAGTGACACTTGACAATGTAAGTTAAGTTTTTCTTTACTATGTATTAATTAATGATTAGGATAGACATGTTATTGGACTGGATTGTCAAACCAGAAAAAAAACATTCACTTAACAGTTCGTATAGAGCACTACCGTTGCAAATATCTCATCTATCTCCACTTTTAATTTGCTTTAAATCGATATATCAGTTTGAGCTTGCTGAAAGAACAAACATTTTGTTATTTTACAAAGCTCATAATACTATTTAACTTTGTTTTATATAAATATATTTTATATAATATTTTGATTGTGCAAATTTGTTTTAGTAACTTAGTGCTATACTTAAGCCTAAGTAGAGGTATTTAGATTAACAATCACATTAAACTTTACTCTGTTTTCATATCATTAATAACCAACAAATTAAAAGCTTTATAGTGGCTTACGTGCTTGGAAAAAGTGTTATGTAAACTATTATTAAGTAAATACCACTAGGATACATTAACACTGGTGCTTGTATATACATTGTAAATAATTTATGCCTGAATAAAGATAATTGAAAATTGAAATTGAATTATATAGGAGTCTCTGAATTTTATTGCCTGCGATCCAAGGAGAGTCTCGCGCATAATTTCAAATATTCATCTCAGGGAAAGTTTGCATTTCTTTCCAAATCTGATTTACATGACAATGGTCATGTTGTCCGATGAGTTTTCAGCGAACTCTTGGATTTATTAAAGGGAGAAAAGATGTAATAAAACTGACGTCGGTTCTGAATGCGGTTGGAAAGAACAAGTTTTTTGAGTCGTGATGCAATGTGATTGAACTGGGGTTGTGGTTGAAAGTGATTATTTTTTGTTTCATGCAAAATTATGAAATATGCTGTAAGTCTTAGAACGAAATATAGTCTCCAAATAGTGTAAAAACTGTAACCGAAACTGAAATGTTTGTATGTGAGTGTGTGTTTGACCCTTTTTCAAATTCAAACTGCAAATTGATTTGGATAAAACTTGGATTAATACATAGGCTGTACCTAATACCCGAACTTGTGAATTAACTTCCTTAGTGATATCATAAAGAATAGAACGCTACGATGTAAAACGTAGCGTGCCTTTGCAATAGGTACTACAATACACACGTTGCATACAATATTATTAGCAAAAAAAGTGAAGATTATTTATTCATGTGCTATTATTTATTTATGCGTGCTACATCTTAGACTATAGTGGTGCTTAAAATCAGGCAGGCTATAGTCAAACGTAAGCATATTTAATGTAAAAAAAAAAAAAAAAAAACAGGTAAGTGATTTTTTTCAGCTAACTGTAATCTGTGCATATAATAAAGCTAAAGAAGGTAAAAATCTGTACATAGAAGATATTAGAAAATAAGTTAATTGGGCATACTTTAAATCTATGACAGAACACGTTTTAGCAGTTATAGATTTTTTGTCTGTTTCTACGTTTATTTAAACGCTCATAACGCAAAAACGGCTGAACGGATCATCATGATTTTTAGTACGTAGGTAGTATGAGGTTTTAGAAGTGTCATAGGCTACTTTATATCTCAAAATAATGCGAGTGAATCCGCGCGTCTACAGTAAGAAAATTTGTAGTAACAGTAGAGATATAATACTTTACGTATGCTACAAACATATTTCGTTAACGCTGTCAGCTGCATCGCGACTGACACTTCATTACATTGTGCGCGTTGAGCTCTGATTAAACTTTACACTTTAAAATTTACGATCCATGTAAAAAATTAATTAAACCAGCATTTTTCCGTTTTTAATCAAATCGCGTGGCAGTTTTTAAAAGAGCAACGTACTTTTATTTACGAGGGCGCAAAACTTTATGTCTTACATTGTGACTGCGCTTTTATTACGCTGTACAGTTTATATTATAAGCTTTAGATATTATAACTCAGAGACATCTAACTATTCTTCTAGGCATTCTGTTGCCATATGCCATATTTACGCAGGCTAATCTAATCATCATCTTGCTTTATCACGCGTTCATGGTGGTGAAAAAAAACAGTTTCCAGATAATTGACATGATATTTGTAACTAAACTATGGGGATTTTTTTGTAATAATGGATTTGTCTATATTGTTTTAGATAAAAAATGGTTTTTCTGTCTCTTCGTTGCTTCATAGAAGAGATACAAAATGGTAAAATTAACACTTTCGAATTCGTTCCAAGGTATACGATATTTGTGCAATTTATTTTCATATCATATCCTCCTGTAAGCATTTAATCACTCACTACTGAGCATAGGCATCTCTTCTTGTACGGCACTCATCCATTTCAGCATTATGAGGCATCTTTTGAGTGTAACATCGTTGCTTTGTACCACAGTTTATACGTATTTTTACGCGAAATATTCTCGAATACGAGTAATATCTCGAACAAAGCCGTATTTGTGGCACGAAGCCTGGAGATGACTTGTCGCGGCATCGGAAAAGAAGTAGGGATGAGACGGTGGACATCGATACGCGTATTTTATAGAAATCCTCCTTCTTGAGTCGTATTTCCTTATCACTGAAGGCTTATCACTGACTGCAACATAATGAATTTTAGGGAACTTTTCTTGAGATCTCAGTTCTTCCACGTGTTTGGATTTTGCTTGAAAAACAAGTATTTATTGCATTACTGGGATCAAACTGACGTTTATACTATTATGTACTAGCTGGTGCGCGCGACTTCGTCCGCGTGGAATAGTTATTAGTGTTGGTTTATGGTTTAGTGAGTTAACCTTAAAATATAGACATGTACTGTTTGGGACATTTTGTTAGATCATTTCAAGAGGAATAATTCTTTCATACACATTTTTTTGATATCTTGAACCGTTTTCGCAGCGCACGCAACCGGAAGCCTTCAAAAATGAATAATTTTCCCCGTTTTTTCCACATTTTCTATTGTTTCTTCGCTCCTATTAGTTGCAGCGTGATGTTATATAGCCTAAAGCCTTCCTCGATAAATAGTCTTTTCAACACAAAAATAATTTTTCAAATCGGACCAGTCGTTTCTGAGATTAGCGCATTCAAACAAACAAACTCTTCAGCTTTATAATATTAGTATAGATAAGGCAGTCGAGTACTCGCCAGGCAACAATTACTTTTATATATTAAATGCACATTTTTTTTTGTCATTACTGGTATATGATAGGCTACATCAAAGCGTATTTCGTCTTTAGGATATTTATTCTCGCAAGTAATAAGTAACAAAAGCATATCCTCGATATTCCAAGCCTGATATTACATGCAGTTGCAATAAAATGGCGGCTGTAGGCTAGCGAGCGCGTGTTTTTAGGCCGTCTCCTCTACCAAACACAAGCCAAAAATCTTTATAAATGCAAAAAGGACGGCGCTATATAGTAGTCAAGGCGTGAGAGTAGGACAGAAATAGATGCATCCGCGTTAAGCCCGTGACACAACAATGTCAGTAACGCAATTTTGCTGTTTTGTTATGTATTGTTGCTCTGATTAATAAAGTCGGCAAGCTTATAGATTAATAAAATATTAAGCTTCTACGTAAATCTATTAAACAAATTATTATAAATTTCTTAAAATCAATTAATTAAAGTTTCACTAGTTACGAAATATTTGTCGTAATATCAGAACAATTGTTGATAGAGTGGAAAATTATTTTAAAAACTAATAAAATGCAAGTGCATTTCTGTCACTCATTGACATTAAGGTACAACATGGCTAGAACTTTTAAATTCCAATTGTATACCGTTTCTATTTACACTTACATTTGTTGCTATTTATATAGACACACCACATGCAACATACGAGAATTACACGCGAGTGAAAACCGTTTAAGTTAACATATTGATAAAATGTCTCACGAAAGTTTTAATATTAAATACCACATGTAACGTCCATAAATAAAAGTTAAATAATCCCTACTGCAACTATTGCACCTGCGGTCTAAAATAGATACAGCACGTTTCTTCCTCGCGGTTAAAGAACCCCCAACTTTGCAGCGAATTCAAGAGGAGTTGGCAAAACAAATAACTAAGTATCTCATTTGAATATCTCTGGTCTCCTTTTAAAATGAAATAGGTGTACAATAACTAGCGCTGTTTACGGTGCTTACACACGTTTACCAGAATTTACATTAAGTTTGCGTGTTACGTATTAGCATTTTGCTGGAGTCTGTTTTAATGTTAGCTGGTAAGAGTGGGGAACATTTTGGACTCCAAATATTTATAAATAGGGAGAAAGATTTGTCTATGGTTTTGCTAAGTGTTGAGTGTCGAGTCATGGAAGTTATATCCCGCCTATTTGTCATATTGCGGCAGTCATTAAGACATCTCAAATCCTGTAGTCAGTTTGAAAATTGTTTACTCCAGAGTTGGCCACTCATATTAACTTACTTACTTTATGGAGATTATAAAAACCAACAAAAGTTAGTAGATATGTTAATGTATGATTTGCACGCCGTAGCGCACGTTTCGTTCTAGTCTTATCATTTCATTTAAGAAATGTGCACCAAATCGGGTTTTTACTCAGATAATTATTTCTTTCTTTACGTATGACTCACCTGCCACCAACTAAGAGGTAGTTTCCGTCTCTCAGTAGTAATCTGAAGTAGTCTGTGTGTGTCTCGTTCCCCAGGAACTTGTGCGTGTCGTCTACACCTGAAACAACGTAAAAACATAGATATTAGATAAATTAATAGAAAAAATTGTAAGTACCAAAGAAGTAAACAATTTCTCTTTTAATTTGCCTGAATTACAACCACTCCGAGTTCGGTGACCAGTCCGGTTCAATTATTGTACAGTTAGCAAAAAGATGTTCACAGTTTCTTATACATTTTGTTCTGATTAGTATATAAGACCTGGCTGTTTGAAATAGTACGGCAGTTGGCAATTGGCTCTCAGACGATAGCCATACCATTTGGTTACATATTTTGCAAAAAATCAAAGTTAAGAGACACGAGTGACACGAGATAAATTTTAAAATTTAATATTTGGTTGAAGTTGCAGCTTAAATCTGCTCGCATTTTAGTAAGAACACGTAAACATTTTAAATTCAGATATCTAAATATTGCGATATATACTACACATATGATGATAAAGACATAAAAAAATCTATATCCACTAAGCACCTCGTTGAAGCCAGATGAGCAAGCCCTTAATATATTTGACCACCAAAAACCGGTGAAAATCCCGTAAACTCATCTCAAAGGCTTAACTGCAGAACAAACGAGCTCAGAAATGACGGGTGTGGCTCATTACCGCCCTTTTGCCATAACCAAGCAAAGCTCTTTTGACATTCGATTCTTCTATATAGTCACCATTGGAATATGTACCTTGTCTGATGGACATAAACTTTATTTTGCTCTGATCAGATTTGTAAAGGTTAGGTACAGAAATCCTTGCAATGGAGTGTCTAAATATATTGTTATAGAGATATTGTTTTATAAAAAAAAGTGTGGGTTGTTTTCTTGTATTCAAATAATGGCCGATGTTAATTTATACATTATTATTATTATTATTTATACATTATTACATTTATTTATGCTGGGAACGTTGCCTACAGATATGCTTTTTTTATAGGTGTTTTAAGTTTATTAAAAGTTTTAGTTTATAAGTTAGGTATTAATTAGTTAAGTTTTTATTTTTAATTAGTAAAATTTGTTTTGAAAGTTTTTATTAAATAAATATTTAGATACCCTGTTTAGCAAAAAAAAAAAAAATTATACACATTTATATATGTTGTAAATAGTTAATTTCTCATCACTCACATCACATCATCTCTCATAATTGTTTCACTTTTATGCAGTAGCTTATCAACAATTCCTCATAATATAAAATTGCTCGACCTTGTCTCCAAGAAATCACTTACTTCCAACTAACAATGAAGTATCGAAACCCATCAATCTTAAAAGATAAAAAGACTCAACTATGCGTAAAACAATATACATAAAAAGTACGTTTTCCATTCGAGTGCCATAAAAATTCGAGTGTAAGATGACAAGCAAAATGCTTCGATGGCACGTACGATAAAATCGGCGATTACTCAAAAAGGGGCCTTTTTATGTCTACGGCAGGGTCACGACTTGATTTTACATTGATGGCTTCAATGTGTAGAATTCACACATATAACTCTGCAAACGGATAAAAAGCGAACTAGATAATATTGACATGAAGAACAAAACGTAGCAGAAATGCTGCCATTAGTAACGTACTAAGTTTTGGTTTCCTCTAGCTTCAGTCAGCTGTACGTTTGTGCCCATTTTGTGCCTAAAAATATGTGAAACGTATCTTTCGGATACGTGTTTGTGACATGAGGAAAATAAGGCGTAACCAATTGTCACGTAGTGTTCGATTCTCTCACAAAACGTGGTAGATAGATAGGTATAGATGTAGGTTGGAGGAAAAATCACGTAAATACCTATGAGAAAGATGATATTTTCGAGGAATCTGATATATCATTTACGTGTCTGACTCAGATATTACACGTGATATGTATTATTACTTATATTTCAGAGAAATGAATGAATTGTACCTAAATTTAGTAAGTGAAACTATTTTTATAGTTCATTCAACATTTCAATAAGCATATATCACTATTTTTGAAATTTTGTAAAACTTTAACTATGAGGAGACCATTTAACAAAAAGCTCAAGAAAAAAAGATTAAGTTTAGATTACACATGACAGTCAGGCATTTGATCAGCAAGTCTCCTGAAAAAAGAGGAAACTTGATTTAGAAAGTAACGATCTATGATATGTCTAGTTGCTTTAAAAATAGACGCACCAACGAGTGAAAATTTCTCATGCTGTCTGAACTTGCATTGTTATTAAACAGATTTTTTTTTCAGCATACTGTCATGTGTAATACTTTTTTTTTCTTCTTTTTGGCCATAACTTGGTATCGTTCCAGTTCTCAAGTTAAAGACTTGTAAAACAAGTTTGTCAGTAGATCGGTTGACAGGTCACATTGTAGATCCTGGTTATCATATTAAGGCAGCTGTTTGACCATCTCAAAGGTTCCTTAGGTGGTTTCTAAACCCTCAGTACTCCCTCATACGACCATACTTGTAATCTAATATTTCTAGTTAACACATAAACTTCTTACATTTCGCAACTATGCCTGTACACCTACTACTAAGCAGTTAATTTCCGCGGCACCGCCACCTATCTGCCATCTGATTTAATGCAGCGCCAGAGGCCATCCGTTTCTGCACTGGCGGCCATTTTGAAAGATATCTGCTTAGTTTTTATTTACTATATAAGTTTAGAACAGTGTGAATAATTCATATAGTAATAGCAAACGTAGCACAAGGGTTAAAACCAAATAGTATCATTAAGTAAATCAGTATTAAAGTTACTGACTCTGTTGTCGATAGTTAATTTTGAAAACCATATTATGTCTGGTAAACGTAAATACTTATAAGATAATGAAATCAAGAATGTATTGTGATGGTGTTTTTATAGTGTTGTCCAAACTAGGTTACCTGGAAGAGATCACTTTAGTGATAAGGTCGCCCAATGTCTCTGGTTACCTTCCACCTTTATGTAAAATATGTTCTTTTTATTTGGTGTACAATAAAGTATATTTGATTTGATTTGATTTGATAATAGACATGCGCATATACAATCGATTAGTACCGCTGTTGTTAAGATATCATTTGTTACTAGGCTATTGATGCTACCAAACCTCTTGATCAATAAATTACATCATATTTAAATCTATTCTCGTAGAGTCCGAGACAAAATAAATAAAAAATTAGATCATAAATTCAAATAGTCCTCGCAGACAAACCGCTTTGAATTTCTAAAGTCTAACAATCACTTAGTGCTTTTAAATTGAAATTTGATTACAGATACCATTTCGTAAAGACAATTTCAGTTCTAAATATTAATTGGATTATTTAAAGGCTTAGTCATCTTGAGGCGAGATAACTAACATCTTATTCAATTTAGTTTAATTGCGAAATCTGCTGAAAATAATTTTTAACGACTTAGTAACTGCGAAATTAATTAGACTTTAGTTACTAATTGCAGTCTTATCTATACTAATATTATAAAGCTGAAGAGTTTGTTTGTTCGTTTGTTTGTTTGTTTGAACGCGCTAATCTCAGGAACTACTGGTCCGAATTGAAAAATTCTTTTTGTTTCGGATAGACCATTTATCGAGGAAGGCTTTAGGCTATATAACCGTTTTTTCCACATTTTTCATTGTTTCTTCGCTCCTATTAGTTGCAGCGTGATGTTACATAGCCTAAAGCCTTCCTCGATAAATGGTCTATTCAACACAAAAAGAATTTTTCAATTCGCACCAGTAGTTCCTGAGATTAGCGCGTTCAAACAAACAAACGAACTCTTCAGCTTTATAATATTATATAGTATAGATGAAGATAAAAAAATAAAATAAAAGTTTCGTAAACTAATAAACACTTAAACATATACTGTGATGAGTTTATAGGTATATAGAATCACGCTAGACTACAACGTTGTTAAATATCTTAAGTAAGATAAACCAAGTTCACAAAATGAGAAACAAAATTACAAGCCTCCTCTGAAGCTAAATTAAAATCCTATTCTCAGAAGATGAGAGTCTTACACGTAATGAAAGAAAAACCTTTTCATCTTTAGTTATTATAGCATTGTAGTTTACCAAGCTGTACGTTTCCAAAAGTAATTATGAGCTTCGGTCACATAGGTGACATTGTGGCTCAGCGGTACCTGTGTCTGCTTTTCATCCAGACGCACCCTGGTTCGAATCCGGCCCTACCCCAATGACTTGTATTTTCAAGTTACGTGGCTTTACACTCGCTTAGCGGTGAAGGAAAACATCGTGAGGAAACCGACATGTTTGAGGACTACAATATCCGAGGACATTATGTCTTCCGTGGAAGGACCTGGGCGCCAACCACGATGTATCTGCTCAAGAGAACTCCCCTAACGAATTAATTCTGCGAAGGTGTCACGACCCTCAGTCATAAGAGAATACGACTCACAGAGAGGTGACATTGAGGTCGAATAGCTTTTGTTGTACTTACTTCACCCAATTATCGAGAATTGTTATGGTAACGACATTTACTAGGTGTTCAGACCATTATATTGTTGTTACTAGCCACTAAACGGTCTAATGTTTTTTTTAACATGATATAGGCTTACGCTTGACTACAACTTGCTTGATGTTAAGCAACGTTATAATCTACGATCTAGCACGCTTGCCTAGAAGAAACCGGTTTACTCTCGACTTGAAGACCGACAAATTATAGTTCAGGGGGAATAGAGATTCGGGCAAGGAGTTCCACAGTTTGGCTGTTCGCACGAAAAATAATAATGAAATGATGTGAGAAACAGGTAGAATAGAATAGAATATACTTACACCATAAAAACGCAAAAATTACAAACATAAATAAACATACATAAATTATTAAAGTGTTGCACATTGGGCGGCCTTATCGCCTTAGGCAATTTGGTATTGTGTAAAAGTTGCATTATTATAATATTCGGTTGTAAAAGTAGGTAACCATTTTGTCAACGTCACACATACGAGTATTTATATAAAAAGGTTATCACATAAACGGCGCTGAATTAGTTATTATATAATTCATTATTTGAGTTTTTTGTATCTAAATGGATATTGTATAAAGGTTTGTCAGAAGGAAGGAATATCATAATTCTAAATTTTATTTCGTAAATAAATTGAACATTGTATATTTTTATGGAGCCCATAGCCATGGGAAATTATGTGGTTCTGACCTGCTAGTTTTACTCGAACGCTACTTAATTATAAAAAGGCTTTTTATTTCAATTCCTTTATTAGCATAAATGTATTTACATTTACCCTGTTACGAGGGGACTTAGAGTGTACTTAGCTAAAATTAAAACTAAATATTCTAAAACTTAATATAAAATTTAAAATCTTAATATGTATTATCTTGAATCGTATGGCCTGTGGTTAACTAATTTTAATAAAATAAGTAAGTATCCTATCCTACTTCAATTGTAAGTTTAGGGGGGCATATTCAACATAATATGACATTTTTTAATCTTATATGTGGTATAAGAAAGCGATTAGCGATTCATTGTGAATGGTGTCGTTAAATGTATGATCATTCAATTTGGACCCATCACCTAGTCGTTGCAAGCCCAGCCCTGTCAGCCGTCAAAAGGTGGCTCCGGCCCAGCAGGGATATTAGGCCAAATACCTGAAAGACTATGGCTTCTCGCTTCTAGCGATATGGCTTTAGGTCTCGGCCAATCCCTGCAAGGGCGGGTGGCCCTTTGAACGGGGCTGGACTATTTTATTATCAGTTTGTCTTTAGTGGTTGTGGGACTATGGGTAGTGGGTACTATTTGTCTTGTATTTGTGTCTATCAAATAATATTTTTACAATTCTTATATGTACTGGAGGGAATTTGAGCCCTATTAACACTAATTATCTCAATCAAGGCACTGAAGGGACTAAAACAGTATATTATTGTTGCTTAAATAGATTTTTATTATACACTCATCACTAACCATCAAAGAAATCTCATGGGAGATTCAATAGTAGGTATGCCTATTTTTACAAATTCATTTAGTCCACACGCCAGCATCATCACTGGGTCGTCTGCCAGTCCCCAAGGGGTTGCTGGTAGAGCCTCATCGAGATTGCTCTCTATTGAGGGCTCCAGGGCACGCTGACCCCGGGGAAGTCACGTCGAGTCGCTCTGTCCGGCGGCGTTCCAGTGACGGTCGGCGTTGCTCGACGTGGTGATGTTGGTGGTGAAGTGCCTGCCGTGGCAGCGCTTTTCTACAGCACCGGGACGTCAGGCGGTGGTTCCTGAAGGTGGTGCAGGCGCGTCGACCTCCCACTCGGGAGCACCAGCACCACGACCGGCGCACGAAACCTCACGCACGAGAGGGAGCGGCTATTGCTTCGCCAGTCGAATTATCCTTTTGCGTAAAATACTTTCCATTCTGCAAAACACTCACGCAAAGATAAATACTAAAAGCAGCTTTTAAAATAGGAAAAAAAAAATTATTTACAAAACAAATTCTACAATTGACACTGACAAAACGAGTAAATTGTTCGTTAAAAAACCATAGTTCAGAGATTTTATTTTAGTAAGCAATAGTGATTTTGTAGCTTTTTATTATAATTAATGTAAACAATCAAGAAATTGTGTATTATTTTATGGTTTTCTCGACCTTATCAACTTTGAATTAATAAATAAACGCTCACATCAAAAACCGCAATTTGTCGAAAAAACCGGAAAGAAGATTTTTGAACGAACACGTGTAATTGTAACTTGTCATAGACAACCTATCGTATGGCTTGTAGAATACCATTTAACCGTGTCTTACCGTGCCGTGTTACGATAAAAGTTAAGATGTCGTAAGACGTCACGCGTTTGTGGCAAGACAAGCCTGGGCCTTACAGAATTAGGGCCCAGTATGTACTAGGCGTCACACTTTTTATAGCTGTGAAAATAAAAACACAAAAAAAAAACTTTTGAACAAATGTCACTGTCAATGTCGCGCCTGTAGCGCCGTCCTCCTGTCAAACCTCATTCTTTACTTGTGTGCGGGCGTCGCAACATCATAAATTTCGTTGAATTTTACTATTTGAATTTTTCATGGAAAAAAGTGTTTATTTCATGTGTTCAAGTGGTAAATTAGGAAAAGGAGCATCGGAATTTTAAAATAACGTCGAAAATTCGACGTTTGGTACAAAAACTAAGCAATTCATCAACCAGCTCAAAGGATAAAGGTTAGTGCAACTACTAACTTACCAAAGCAATCTTTCTGCTTTTATTCATGATCGATTTTAATTTTCTGGGTGTAATTTTATATATTTTAAAAAACTATACCGAATAGATCGTTAATAAAGGTTTTTTTTTCAACAACTGATATAACGATCTTTTTTTGATACTCACATTTTTGTAACGTTCTTTTTCGATTTACCGACATATTTGTTGTTTTTGTTACAAATAAGTGTTTTTTTTTGTGTTTATATTTTCACAGCTATAAAAAGTGTGACGCCTAGTACATACAGAAGTGAGACTACATAGTTAATTAAGAAATCTCTTCGCATGTAACGTCGTCTCGTATAGTTATGGTCGAACTTCACTTAAGGTAAGTTCGTTTAACCATTAGGTAATTAGGTATTATTCTTATGGTGAGTAGTAGTTTGAGATCTTGTTGAGACGTAACTTATAGCTCCATATTACTCTTTACAAATTGATTATACGTTCTTCAAACTTCCAAAACGATTCACGTTTTCTCAGAAAGGTTTTCGTTTTCACGTTGTCGCACAAAGAAGGGGAATAAAACTCAAGTCGATGTCTATTTTCGGAACAATCAAACGTAGAGCCCAATTTTACAGGTCTCTTTATTTTTATTTTCGGCAAACCGGAGTCTTTTAACGTTATCAATTGTGATAGTAGAATGAAACTCGTGAGCCTTAGAATTCTTGGACCCTCGAAACTTTGAAGGTTCTTTTTTATCTGATAACTTCTTTTAGCAGATTTAATCGCAGTTGAGATGAAAGAGATGTGCCTTTTTGTGGTAAACGAAAAAGACGTTTTGGGAGCGGAGAGTTTTTGGCGGATAACATTACATTAGTGAGGTGAAATAAATCAAGCAGGACTTGTATATAGGACATACATAATACGAGTACAGTATATACTTTTTACATATTTTTTACATTGTAAACATAAAAGTTAGTTAAACTGTAAACTTTAAGATCACTACATGATAAAACTTTCTGTAAATCTCGCTTGTATAATATGTAGGACGGAAAACACTAAGCCAAGTCAGTGAATTTGAAAAACCTTGACACTAGAGTTGACCATCACTATGATAGTATAAAAAGTAAAAGCTGAAATGAGCATAGCATGTTATGTTTTGAAATTAAAAACTTAAGTCCCTGCAACAGATGAAATCAGGAGGTATCTATCAAATATACTACTAACCTGCTTTGTTAATTAGGTAAATGTAGCATAGATTAATTAATTGTTAGCATTGTGTTCAGTAGATTGGAATTCTTAGTTAAGAATATGGGTTGAAATCATAGCAATTTAAAACACAAAATCTTCGATATTTTTAGAACAAGGTTTTCTGGAAAAATCGTAGCAGCAACGTTTCCACGTTTGTTTTAAAATATTTGCAAACAGAGAATCCTTTCAGACAAACTACAATGGTTAAAAAAATTTGGATTTCTCCCAAAACTGAAAACTGAAATATTCCGACTCCATTGAAATTCAGTAGCTTGGTGGTTGTGTACGATTCAGCTTTGTATTTTTGTATCTTCTTTTGGCCGCGTCTGTGTCGAATATGTAGCAAATATGGCCTTATATTTAAAGTATAATTACTTTTTGTCAATATGCAATCCTCGAAAAAAATATTTGTTTATAAAATATGACGGTTTAGAACAGTAACTCACTTTTGTAGACCGCACGCTTTTCTTACAGAAGTTAAACCTCTATTGGCATGTGTTATTTCTTATATCTTGTTCAGACCTCTGCCACGTTAAATCTACATTTTAAACAATATAAAATCAAAAATAATTTATTCAGTGGCAGTATAATAATGATGTTAATAAGGTTAATAATGGAGATGGGTCGACGACATTATTTGAGTCGTGGGTTTTTTATGGACGAGGTTTGCACAAGATCGACACAGCTGGCACATTCAAAGAGAGGCCTATGCCCAGCAATGGGATAGAGAAGGCTACGAATGATGATGAAGGTTAGTAAAATATACAAAATATAGGTCAAAACGAATTGGTGTCGTTTTCGAATCGACCTATAAACATCCCTCGTACACGCGTAGTGACATGACATTTGCCGCCCCACTTTCCGCTATCGATCGCAATATTCAGCAGTTATATAGGTATAATATAGTTATATCATAACATCCCATCAGTTTATTTACGTTGATGATAAATTTCCCAACAGTGAGCAGTTTAACTTTTTTTATCGCCGCAGCTCACGCGGCGTGGCGTGTTACAAAGCGCTCTTTCTAACTTTTCATTCATACTTGGTTTTTATAGCATTCAACCAGCGACATCATACTCAGTATACGTTTCAGGAAGCAACACAATTCAAACACATTTAAGCCAAACCATGGAATACGAATAATTAGTAGGTACTCTTGAAATTGTATTTTTTAAGTCTGTGACACATGCCCAATATCTCTCAGCACTTGCTATTTGATGACATATTTCTGGTTGTGCATTAGACTGTAGTAAATACGGAGATCTACGTCATTCATAATCCTGTAAGTCTTAATTAAAACCTAGAGTCTTCAAATCTAGAGTAAATAGGTTTCTTCTAGGCAAGCCTGCTACATCTTAGACTATAGCAGTGCTTAACATCAGGCAGGCTATAGTCAAACGTAAGCCTACTTCGTGTTAAAAAAGTCTCTCTAAATTGAATAGGTAAGCTACAATTGTTTCGAATACACGCTGATTGGTTGGTCTATTCTTATGTACATGTCATATATAAGACTTAACGTTGATTAGACCGTGCCATATACTCGTATAGTAAAACGTCTTGATGTGTGTAGATGATAGAAATCTTTGTAAGTAGGCGTCTTTGGCTTATATTTACAATGTTTTCAACGTGTTTACAGGAAGAGATAATTTTTCTCGTAAACGCTTGAGATAAACTCTGTAACGTCCGATGGTCGGAATAGGTATTACATTCTCGGGGAATGGGCGGTGAATATTGTCTTTTGTATGGAACTTGTACCTGAGAACATTGAAAAGGTGCTTTGTTATGTTTTTGTATTTTTTCCCCCGATGACTAGATTAAACAAATATTGGTATCTTTATTTACAACAATAAAACATAAAAAACAAGGGAAGAAAAACTAAACATACTACTTCTGACTACAACATAAAAAAGGACATTTAGAGAATCTTTAGAAAAAAAAAGCCTGAAGATAAACTTAGTGCTCCAGCCCACTGCCAGAGGGCAGCGTGCCCAGCATACTGGCCGCATTACCACACTGGATGGAAAGGTTTTGGAAATTAGTGTGGGCTCCCGGACCCCACGGCCCCAAAATCTCGACTCCAAAAGGATCGAATATGTAACTACGGCTGAGGTTAGTATACTATGTATGTGAATAAGTCCATTGCAATGTTGTCATTGAAGTATAATGATGTCTGAGATTCATAATTTGAAAAGAAAGAAAGAAAGAAAACATTTATTGTGGCAGATTTAACAGAAAAACAAACACGAGTAGTTACATAATAAACAAACATGAAATCTGCCACAACACAGCCCCAACTCAGCATAATGCTGGTTGTGTGGAAGCCACCAGCGCTGATCTTCCGTTGGGGCTGGCTGTGACGTCACGCACGTACAAGAAGGCAGGCAAACAAACAGACAAGATGAGACGTATACAAGGAGGAGCAAAATTTTGTCTTTCAAACTCATATACCCATTTATACATACATATGTAAATGCAAGCGTAGTAACGTGTTGTTGCTCGCGTTAAACTATGATAGAAAACTTTTGTATTAATTCTGGTTTAAACCTATCTTCCCCATGCCCGATTTTCTCCAAATCGATTCAGCTATTGGGCGTAAAATGAAACAAACGTATTACTTTCATACTCTCACACTTACAAACTTAAGATTTTATAATATGAGCGTGAAGAAACATACTATCAAATTACTAAAAATTAACAATTAACTCCCTAAAATAACATTTCTTTTTTTTACATGAGATAGGCTCACGCTTGACTACAACTTTCCTGATGTTAAACAACGTTATAATCTACGATCTATCGCAATAAAGATTTCTCAATTTTTTTGCTTTTAGTCATGGTAATTTTTATGCTACAATTTGCTGCCAATTTTTTTGTAGATAAATTCCACTTAGAAAGATTCCAAGCATGTCAGAACTTAACGATATTCACGCTCAACCAAGCAAGACAACAACATGTTAGTCTAGACATAATAATTTATGAAACACATAAAACTAAGAAAACGAATAACTATATTATTGTGGGCTTGTTTTTCTGTTTGTGACACGTTACGTATTGTTGCCCTGTTTTATTATACTATCAAATGTATGCTTATATTGGAATTGGTGCCTGAATAATCTATTTCATAGCATAAAAGTAATCCTTAGATCAGGTGAATTATACTTCATCAGCCGAGGTATATTTTTATGTAAGCTCACGCTGGACTATAAAAGACAATAGACACTTTAAATATCTGTTAATTACCGTTCCAGATGGTCAAAAAACATAATTATCTACTATTTTGAAACTGTAACTATTTAGAAATCATATCATAAAAAGCTATGAGATACACGAAAGCATTTAAACTACTTCACAACATTAATATCATAAGAAACCCAATCCAGTTAGTTTAGTCCGTGCAATTTATCATTGTTTGAATCGAGGTTGTATTTAATCTACATAACCAAGTAAAATTATAATCTTTTTTATACCATACCTACTACCATACCTAATTTTAATGTCCATTTCAATTAATGTAACAAATCTTATTTCTTGATTAAATTTCTATTTTCGCTTAAATTATGTCTTTTTTCGTAGTCATGGTATAAAGTATAGTATGCAACTCCTGAATAAAGTACGAATTTATATCGAGGGCCATGAATCACTCGCGTCTTCAAATATCTTAGCCTTTCTCTATTGTAATACGTAATATTTAGTACTACGTTAATATTTTTGTGATTGTACCAGTGTTTTTTGGCAAATAAAATATCTTTATCTTTATCTTTATTCACTAGTTGCATAATATACTATTTTTAACTTGAACGGGTTTGAACTTGGCCATAGTTTACCTGATAGCAAGCAAAGGCTATGGCCTAAGATGGAGCGTGCTTACCCGATAAGAACCGATTCACTCTCGCTTTGCAGATCGCTGGATTAATCTTATTATTAATAGGATTAATCCAGGTTATATTTTAGTCTATAACAAGCACTCAACTCTGTTAACCACAAGAGCTCGTTCCATCTCCTTAAAATAGTCTAGTTTCAGTCAAGATGCGGCAAAAACCGATACAAAATGCCCTTGTATCCGTCTTCATTAGGAGTACAGTCTCGACCACAAGTGGGCGGCGTAATAAATAGTCGGAGGACAGTTGGACAGCAAAATCTTTGCGGTCGGGTGTACGCTGAGCGTAGAGTATAATGTATTGAGTGAGCTTTATAGATATGTAGTAACTTTGTGTAGGAGTGCCAACTCTGTTGTTAGAGTTTTCAAACCGAAATTTTATTTAACTGTCATGGTTCGAATATAATATTGGACTCTTATCTTTATCATCGCCCACAGTTGCTCTCTTCCCACTGCTCGGTATAGGCCTCTCTCTTGACATGCCAACAGTCACGGTTCTATACCAATCTCGTCCTGGTTCGGCCCGCGACTGATACTATGCCGTCAACTCATTTTGCTGCTGGACTCTATTATATACTACATAATTTTCTTTTCTCCTACGATTCTCTAGTTTTTTTAAACTAATAGTTTAAAAAAGGCCTTTTTTAAGAATTTTATTTGAAGTTTTTTTTGAGTCTGGTCTTTAAAAAATATGACTATATGTGCTATAAAAAGTTTTCTAAAAAAATGCAAGAAATAAAAAATAAGTTTACTATATTATACTGCCAATATTGGTCATCTACATCAACATTGTTCTAAGTCTCAAAGACAAAATCTTTGTGGTCGGGTGTTCGCTTCAAATGTCGTAGACGGTGGGTAATGCTGTTTATTTTGTGCGAAATGGTAGCGAACAAATAGGGCTTATGCTTGTCGTAAGGGCTTTATGAAGAGTAACGATTGTGTTCTGTTTAATATGAAAAGAATGAAGAATGGAATTTAAAAGTAACAAAAATCACAAAGTTATAACTTTTTTTTCATTGACACTTAGGTAATGGTCGTCTCAACTTTATGAGATTATCTCCACTATTATGCAGAAATGATCGAAATAAAATAGTGAAAGATTTTTATGCAAAAAAATGAAACGTGCCAAATTCATGCATGAAACATTTTGTACTTAAATGCTTGGTTGTATAATATAATGCTTAATAAATATGTTTAAATAGTGCCTATAGCAATTTTTTATTCCAGCAATATTAATAAAAATTAAAAAGTATAAAACTACATCAATCTTTACAGTTTTATATGAAATAGGTTAAGGTACAGAAAACATAATGTTATAAGTGAACGTACCGACATTAAAACTTATGACCTTCTGGAACTGCGCCAAAAGACTTGGCGCACTTCGTAGCTGATGCAATTTGTTCTTCGCGAACGAAATATTTGTATACTCAGGAAATGTAGGGCTACTGTCGATAAGCTTGTTTTGTGCCAAATTACAACACTATTGTTTGGCAAAATGGATCTTATTTAACTTCAGTTTTTACTTAGTTTTACCATAGTTGATGATTTCAGCGATTTCTCTATATCTTTGTAGGAATAAAAAATTGTAGATTAGGTAAACCATGTCAGAGGCCCTTTGGGCGGCTTGATAAACTCCCGACACCAGAGTTGGCTACTATCATTCAATAAGAAGGAGAAGAAGAAGTACCTAAATTAGGAGCTGAAGTTTCGTATGTGAAATTTATGCTTGACGTAAAATAAATCTGATAAAATACTTACTGAAATAAATTTAAAAATCAAATCATCTAGTACTCATTCCATTAAATAGTTATTGTAATCAAAACGTATCGACAGAAATATATACATAAACAATTCAAACATCGAAAAACAATCTCTGCATACAGAAGAAATACAACACTAGACGGGTAAATGTGTTCACAGTCGTTAGGCCAGACATGTTGTCTTGTTTCAAGTAGGTAATAGTAGTTTATGCAACTGTCATATAATGAAGGGTATTAAAACACGAGTGTGAGTTTATGAAACGAGCGCAGCGAGTTTCATAATAGTAACGAGTGTTTTAATACCCGTGTTATATGCAGTTGCATACACTACTTTATCTTCACTAATTTGCTATCCATTTTTAACTTTTAATTTATTAAATCAAATTCACGCGTACGTGTATTGTCACAGTGATTTTGCCGCCATTAAAATCTAACCAATGAGAGCGCATTGCGCGCATCAATAAAACGCGACCAACCTGATTGGCCCTGCAATTAGGTTGGTCGCGTTTTATTGATGTTATAATGAGATATTACGATATCGATGTGGATATTATACCATCATGTGAAATTGCTTAAATTGAGTGTTTTGTTGTCTGCGCTATAACAGTAGTAATTATAAGTCAAGTATTGGAAACATAAGTAGAATGTTACAACATTAGTGTAGATAAAAACAGTTTATTCTACGCAAAAAGATGCCAAAATGACTCTTGCCTTATATGTGCAACGAAATAAAAAAAACATTTGCCAACAAAAAAACAAAAGCATCTCATAATATGCAAAACAAAGACAATGGCAACGTATTTTAACATCAGGGGAGTTGTAGTGAATCGTGAGTCAATGAAACGTTTCTTTTACGTGGGATAGGTTTGCCTTTGACTACAACCTGCATGATGTTAAGCATTATTGCAGCCTACACACTTACTTAGAAATAACCTATTAACTCTAGATTTAAGGACCCCTGGATCGTAGTAACAAAAAAATATGTAAACGTAAAAGAACCTATTCAAATATCGATAAAATACTCTTCATACAAAAATATACATCACTAGTGGACAGGGTAAAAGTGTCCACAGTCGTTAGGCTGGACATTTTGCCCAGTTTCAAGTGACTGCTCGTTAGCCCCGTAATGGTTGCGAATGTATTTTGTATTATTATGTGACTCTTCTGTTGTTTTCACCCAGTTTTTTTCTGTGTGTAAAAGAAGAATGTGTTTGTGGTCTGAAAGATTGAAATACTGACTATGAATGAAGGTCAATAGCTTTTTTTATGGAAATGTTTTATGAATAAGAAAATAAAAAAATAATACTTTAAAGAATGTTTCATTTTATCAAGTGAACTAAACCCGCACTATGGTTGTTTAACTTTAAACCTTTGATTGGCAAACTAGCGAAAATAATCACGACCGACAGGATACAAACCTGCATATTTCTGACTAGCTGTGCCTGCGACTTCGTCCGCGTGGAATAGTTATTTTGGGCATTAATTCTTTCATACATATTTTTTTGATATCTTGAACAGTTTTCGCAGCGCACGCAACGGAAGCCCTCAAAGATGTATAATTTTCCCCGTTTATTCCACATTTTCCATTGTTTCTTCGCTCCTATTAGTTGCAGCGTGATGTTATATAGCCTAAAGCCTTTCTCGATAACTGGTCTATCCAACACAAAATGAAGAATTTTTCAATTCGCAACAGTAGTTCCTGAGATTAGCGCGTTCAAACAAACAAACTCTTCAGCTTTATAATATTAGTATAGATTACCAGCCAGAACGCCTAAGCCGCTAGGCTACGTCTACTAACTGCCAGGTTATTGCCTCACATTTTCCAATAAAAAAATTAAGGTAAAGATTGATGTCATATTTTTTAAAATGATATAATCAACTCATTTGTTTACTCCGTTTTCTACCAACTAGTTGATATGTTTTATCTTAAATTAAAAAGAGCTTAAAAGCTAACGTACCGCTACCAAAACAGTTTCAGATTATTTCAGCTATTAATAGTAGCCATGTCAGAGGTTTCTAAGGCAGCTTGATAAACTCTCGACATCAGAGTTTGCCACTCTCATTCTATAAGAAGATTTATTGAAAACAAGCAGGTATTACGCAATAAAAGATACAAATAGACATTGCTGTATACATATTCTGTACATGACCTTATTTACACATGACCGATTTACAAACATTAAAAGAGGCTTCCGAGGCAGGCTCAAGTACTCGTGCTTTGAAGTACGCTCACATAATGTCAAAATAATTACAGAGCATTTAGCAATGTTACTATGTATTCTAATATGAATTGAAGTATGATTCAGTTACAGGTATTTTCAAGTCATGTGTTATTAGGTATCTATTCTAATTTTTCTTAGATATATATTCTCAAACTTTGCTGTTATCATGTAAGCTAACAGTATACTGGCGCAACCCTCATCTCCAGAGGCTAGCCAACTTTACGAACTATACAATATAGCTGTTAAGTTAAGAAAATCTGTTTGCTGATTATTTTGTGTAATGTTACAAGGGTGACATTTAATTAAAACCCTGTATAAATTAATAAATGATTAAAAAAAACAGGTAGGCTATCAAATATGATATAATATCCAATAAAGTAGCAATTTAACAAAAGACCCATGCTATGCCTTCTCGTATGAAATCTTTATTCGAAGCGTTAGTCTTCATGGAACTACAAAATATCTCATGATCCTACATACACGAGTAGTGAGCATCAAACAACTTGTTCCGAGAAATCACAAGTATCAAATACGAGAAGGACGATTGTCGTATAACAGTCATATTATGTTTTTAGTTATGTCAGAGAGCTTTTAGGGCAAAGTGGAAGCAAAGTCTACATTTAGGATATTATACTTAATTAAAATATTTCATTTTTATTATTTCCTAATATAAAGCTGCTGTTGATCCGTGAAAAGAGTATTTTTTTTATACGTGAAAGGAAAACGGCGTAGTTTAAAGTTGAAGGAGAAAGATATTAAAATTGACCTTATTATTACTAGTGCACTGAAAAACGAAATTACCGTATCGGAATGTTTAGAACGCTTGTGCAGGGTGAACTTAATACGTTGACTTGAAAGTGCCAAGAAGCCTTTATTTAAAAAAAATATTAATAAATGGTTTAATTAATTATTGTGGAGTTGTCTGTACTTTTGCCTTAAAGCGGATCTGTCATAAAGCGATTCTGCCGTAATGAGAATCTGTCATAAAGCGAATCTGTCCTAAAGCGAATAACTGGACGAAATGTGTACTATATAAATTCTAAGATTTAACAGTCATACTAATTACCTAATTATAATACCTACATATGATAATCATAAGTCTCTCTTTCTAATCTTTACAAGCCACGTTAGTATAATCCTTGTCTGAACCGTAGTCTTTATTCCAGTCTTTCTTGAAACTAGATAGTAGTGAGGTGCTTGAAGTTCTCTCACTCGACGGGGTAATACAGTTTAGACTGCCTGCTATTAACCTGAGACTTTAGAGACACACTGTTTCAATTGTTGGTGAATAGTTTGGTTATTTGAAAAAGTAATGAAAAAATAACTGGGTTTGGATGTTGGTTGCAAAGTAGAGTTTTAAAGGACGTTTTTCATTTATCATATCAATTGACAACTTACTCGTAGAATAAAGTAATGAAACGCAATAAACATGAAACCGTTGAAATAAATATCTATTTCAAACAACTTTTTCTTCCGCATGTACGAGTATACCTCTTTAAATGTACCTCAAATTACACATTCAAATTAAATCAGCTAAACAGCTAAGATTTCATGTATCATTTTTTGACACTCATATTTTTTTATAAATAAATAAATAAATATTACGGGACATTGCACACAGCGCCAAGACACAAGAACACAAGAAGACTAACACTATACACAACAAGATATTAACAAGGACACAAGAAGATATTAACAAGGGTATTTTTACTGAGTTTCAAGTAACACTCGTCACGATAGGTTCCTATGTATGTTTTTAACTTCAGCACTAGTAACACCGCGCCGTAGGTGAACCTACCTCAAATCCAAATGCTCTCTAAGCTACGTAGCATTATGTCAGGTGATACGTGCTATGGCGTTAGAAACACTATCCAGCTTACGCGAGCTTAAGTTTGGACAACACTGGCGATTATTCAAGACAACTTAACCCTAGTTTCATGTTACGCTCTATTTCAGACTTATTAGATAACCTGTGCATAGGTGGGGTTAGTTTAATTAAATCTTGCAAAATATAGGTAACAGTAACAAATATTTTTTTTACATGAGATAGGCTCACGCTTGACTACAACTTGCCTAACGTTAAGCAACGTTATAATCTACGATCTAGCGCGCTTGCCACGAAGAAACCGGTTTACTCTCGACTTGAAAACCGACAAATTATAGTTCAAGGGGAATAGAGATTCGGGCAAGGAGTAAAATAATGAAGTAAATAGGGATGGTAATTTTTGGGAACACAAGTTCCCAAAACTTACTATCAAACAGCTATCAAGCAAACTGGCTTTTATAATGTTAAGCATATTCTATCGTAAGTCACAAGGCAAGAACGAAACCATTTGTTCACATAGTAGTATTGGAAAACACCTGTAATAGTTTACCTATATAAAAACATGTTTATGTACTTAGTACTATTGAAAACTAGTAAATAGTGTACTTAGATATGAAGTACATAGTGAGACGGGCACTTGCCACCGTCAAGTGGAACAGTACAAGCGGCAGGAGCCGCGGCGGATGCAGCAGAAGAAGCCAAGCGGCGAAAATATACATCATTATCGACTGTTTATATTTTCGTACCGCTTGGCTTCGAAACTTTTGGTCCGTGGGGTAAAAGCCCAAAGTCTTTTATAAAAAAATTAAATAAAAGGTTGAATGACATCACTAGAGACAAGAACGCTGGCTGGTTCCTTGCCCAAAGGATTTCTATAGCAATCCAGCGTGGAAATGCAGCCAGCGTTCTTGGCTCCATACCGCATGTGGATGTTTTAAATTAAGGTTAAATGTACAAAAACTCTTTTTTAGTTTAGTGCATATATGTGTTATATATTATTTATTATTCTTAGATATGTATAACGATTTATATTTATATTTTTCTTATGGACAACTGAAATAGAATTTTCAGACTAACGAATTAAACATTTACATTCACAAAGGTTGTTTCATAAACGACTTCAACAAATGAATAACATATTTTTATCAAAACCTGTATAGATAGACTATTTAGCAACCATATAGTATAGTATTTGCGGCAGACATTACTAAAGATACCTATTATGGTCCGTCCATATCTTTGACAGAGTATCCCCATTCATTAGACATTCCAACTCATCTATTAGTGAGACGTGCTCTTTGTGCAGATGTAGACTTAGGACTGTATTTACGAATAATTACGGGTATATTGTTGGATGTGCGGAAAATTTTAGTTTTGGGCATAATAATAAGCCCCTATTTAGAGCCCTTATAGTGAACAATGAAATACTTTGATTAGTTTTGGGCATACTCTTAAGTACCTGTTTATAGCTCTTGCGTTAGTAGAACCTTTTTTCTTTTCAATTTCACAAATATCCTAGGGAACTGTTTAAACAATATGTATTGTGAATAAGATATTGACTCGGGCGTTACTTTGCGGAAATCCATTGTAACTGAAACTCTGGAGAAATATTTAGTGTTTTTCCGCTGCGACAAAACACTACATATTTCTCCAGAGTTATTTTTTTTTATTTTTTTTTTTACATGAAATAGGCTCACGCTTGACTACAACTTGCCTGATGTTAAGCAACGTTATAATCTACGATCTTACGCGCTTGCCTAGAAGAAACCTAGTTTCATGCATTGTGAAATTGCAATAATTTCATTACAGCTACACTCCTCCTCCTTTAGTCGCTTGCTCACTGCTGAGCATCGTGATGGCTCCGACCCACTTGGTGGACCAATAATTGCCATTTATGTCGATCCGTGTGCCAGCTACACTATAGGTGTTACAATGCAAATAATTGGGTTTTATTACGTACGCATATACTAGTCAAAGTTTCTTCACAATCAATTCGCCTCTAAGTGAAATATTGGAACAGAATCCAAGCGAACGATTCTTTTCAACTGACAATTGTGAAATCCACCTATTCTTTAAACCGAGTCCATCCCTGCTTGCAAACTCGGAGGTGCAAGATTAATCGCCGAGTTCACTTGCCAGTCCCGGAAACGCATCAGTATCTGTCCAGCCAATAGTACATCCTTAGTAAATATGTACGAGTGCAGTGGACAGGGGAACTTACTCGGGGTATGAAGGATCGAGTCTTATTGTATTTCTGAATCATGCTTTCAATACATTCAAGTTCAAATTTGAACTTGAATGTATTGAAAGCATGCTTGAAAGCTTATTCATTTTACAAGAAACTTAGAAGGTACGTACATTATGTACATTCAATCAATTACCTGAATTTAAAATTATATTTGTGCTTTTAATTTCAAAGAAGAAATATTATAAGGCTGTTTTTTTTTTACCTCAGTATGCGCTAACTTTACCTTCAGAGTTGCTAGTGTATCGCTGTATTAAATTTAAAAGCTTGGCTCTATCATAATACGTTTAAAATATAAAGAATGCAGTTTGATGGCAAGAAAGATATATTTATATGATCTGACTGAAACCTACCAAAATGATGATTAACCACGATAATTGCGGTAATCATGAAGATTTTTTACAGCGAAATTTCTTTAGTCTTGCACAATACAGACAAAAATAACACTAAGAGAAACACGCCAAACAACGTAAAATATAGCTTGCGAAATCGCAATTCGCTACAAACATCGGGTAAAAAAGTCGCAAATTGGCAACCCTACAAGTTAGGGCTGGTAGCCGTCATTCGCAGTATGACACAACTTGTCGACAAGCTTTATCTTGGACGGAGCTTTTATAAAGCTTATGCGCAGTAAGATCTGGTACAGATAAAAGCAGAGAGGATTGTGAAGTCACTTGTTGTTATCCGTTTTTTTGTAGTTTGTAAGCTAGGATATTAGAGTGGCAATCACCACATTATTTTACTGCATAATAGGTTTACATTTTTTTTTGTGTATGATATTAAACAACGTAACGTTAAAAAAAAATTTTTTTTAATCATTTTGTAATCTAACTGAACATAAATATTGCATACTCGTATCTTGACTTTGCTGATTGTCAGTAAGAGAATTTTTAGATAGTGATTCTAGTAAATACTGAAATTTTACAAATTTGGCAAGCTTCATACTAATGAATTAAAGATTTAGAAAAAAAAGAAAAAAAAAACGAAAAAAAAGGATGTGTGTATTCAAAAATTCAAAATTATTTATTGATGTAGAAAAATGTACATATATGAAGTGGCGGCTCTAGATACCAAACTAGGCGTTAGCCTGTATCTTGGTACCTAGTCCTTCCCAGTAGAAACATTATTTGTGTACATGTTACATAAAATTGATAATAAAAAATAATTTAGCACAGTCTACGTGTATCGTACTTATATGAAAATTCTTACAATAATTTACAGTAAGAGTCTTACTATTCGCATTTAATTTATCATATTTTCATTGTATACTTTTTTAAGGTTCTTATTTTTAGTAATCTTTTTATGTACAACCATTTCATTGTATTTTCACTAAACACTTCATTCCCAACATTTAAAATCAGTTTCTTTTTCTTTTTTTTTCTTTTTTTTTCAATTATTCATAAATACGTCAATTTATATACATATAATCATGTTCATTATATTATATTCAATTCTATTCACTTAAATTAACATCACAGAGTACTTTTTATATACGGAAATAGAGACGTCACTTTACTGTCAGAGCTGGTCGTAGCACAGTGGCGCTAACTGTATTTGCCTAACTGTAACTAAAGTCCATGCTATACATACATACCTACGTATATAGCTATCTATACGATTTACTATACCTATAACCTACCTATATTGGGTATCTATCTATAGCTACGAGCTTGCTTTCTATAGAAGGAAATGCCTGCAAAATTTTAGTTTTTGTGTTCGAACTTCGGAAAAGAATGACATATTCTGTTGAGATTATATACAAAGATGATTTTATTTTATATTTTCAGATTGATATGTACATAGTGCCGGTTATATACATTAGTATGGTAGCTGGCACTAATACTATGTCCATAATATGTGAATTATTAGTATGTAGATCAATATAAAATCGTAATAAATAGATACTAATGCACTATGTACATATCAATCTGAAAATAAATAAATAAAATCATCTTTGTATATAATCTCAACAGAATATGTCATTCTTTTCCGAAGTTCGAACTCAAAAACTAAAATTTTGCAGGCATTTCCTCAAATATAAAATCGTAACAAATATATATATATATCTATTTATTACGATTTTATATTTGTCTGATCAATACCCCAGATTGATGAGAAGATTGGTGCAATCTGGTAGCTAGGACTTAGCGAATTATGTTTTAGCTTTTATTGTAATAAAACCATTTAACATAAAAACAATTTTAGTTTATTATTTTGTCACAAAACATCCAATGGTGCTATTTGCAGATGACAGCACAGTTATTTTTGTTGGAGACAAAAATATAACCCCAGAACCAGAAAACAATATGACTTAACATGATTTAATATAATGGTTGACTTGCAATAATCTGGCAATTTAGAAAAGTCAAATACATATTATGACACTTTACAAATACAAAACAAATACATCCAATATTCAAAGAGCGTCTCACCATTTTTAGGGCTCAGTTATTTTTGTTGGAGACAAAAATATAACCCCAGAACCAGAAAACAATATGACTTAACATGATTTAATATAATGGTTGACTTGCAATAATCTGGCAATTTAGAAAAGACAAATACATATTATGACACTACAAATACAAAACAAATACATCCAATATTCAAAGAGCGTCTCACCATTTTTAGGGCTCAAAAGAATTAGAGTATATTAAATACAGAGAGTATTCATGATTAACATGATCAATTTACCATTAAAAAAAATATAAAATAAATTATAAAATATAAAAATTATAAAATTATAAAAGTAGTTTTCATATATACGTAAGTATTAATTTTGCATGTGACGTTTCTAATAGACCGATCATGAAATTCATAACGCCTAAGCAAATGTTCAGCCAGAAAATGTCCTTGACTTATGTTGAGGGAAACAATGGTGGAACGACAAAAAAAAAAAGATTTAAATGCGTAAGACTATTAAATACGTATTTACTTAAGTCTCTGTTCTTGCCTATTCTCGAGTTTTCCACCACTACTCGGGTAGTTTTTATGCTGCCTGCATGCAGCGCCTGTAAGCCATCCCGGGAGGGTTTGATTAGTGCTGAGCTCTGTTAAGCTACAGCTTAAAAGAATAGCATTGTTACAAGAGCAATATTTAATGTGAATCTCTTGTTGTGAATTGTAGACTATTATCCTCAGATATAGCACGGTTACAGTAGCAATACTCAATGTGAATCTCCTTGTTCTGAATCATGGACCATCGTCTGTTACAAGTCGCAAAACAATGTTGCAAATATGCGCAAAACGATGGAGCACATCGAGTTAAGGAACCGTAGTACTTTATGAAGTAGAATAAATAAATTGACTGAAATGCACCTAAAGCGGTCTTGAAATCTTAAAACCTTATGACAATTCAAATCACGCATTATAAATAACTAGCTGTGCCAGCGACTTCGTCCGCATGGAATAGTTATTACCATAAAAACGGTTCTAGTGAGTTAATCTTAAAAGATAGACAAATACTGTTGTGGACATTTTGTTAGATCATTTCAAGGGGAATAATTATTTCATACATATTTTTTTGATATCTTGAACCGTTTTCGCAGCACACGCAACGGAAGCCCTCAAAGATGAATATTTTTCCCCGTTTTTTTTTTACATTTTCTATTGTTTCTTCGCTCATATTAGTTGCAGCGTGATGTTATATAGCCTAAAGCCTTCCTCAATAAATGGTCTATCCAACACAAAAATAATTTTTCAATTCGCACCAGTATTTTCTGAGATTAGCGCGTTCAAACAAACAAACAAACTCTTCAGCTTTATAATACCTAGTCAGGTCATAAATTCTGTCACATATTTAATATAAAATAATTGAAACAACTTTATTCTTTATGTAACCATTTATATACCAAAATGAACTTAACAAAACATAGATTCTTATGACAATAAAGTTTATTCAAAATGACCTCCGTGATTTTGAATACAGGCCTTCAATCTGCGCGGCCAGTCGTCTATCGCTGCACGAACGAGGTCCATGTCAATATCGGCGGCTGCCTTAATCAAGGATGTCTTGAGTGACTCCAAATTGGGATGAGGCTTTGAGCACGCCTTTTCCTCCAAGTGTTGCCATATCTTGTAATCTAACGGATTCAAATCTGGACTGGAGGAGGGCCAGTCTTCGTGCCGGATGAAGTCGATTTTACGCGCCGCCAGCCAGTCTTGTGTGCTCTTCGCTCTATGAGCTGGCGCCGAATCTTGTTGGAATACCCAGTGCTTGTTATTGAACATGATATGAGAAACAGGTTCCACAAGGTTCGTCAGGACTGTATTTTGATACACAACTGCATTCGTTTTTACACCTTTCTCACAAAAATGTACCTCTGTTAAGCCCCAATAAGAAACTCCCAACCATACCATGAGCGAGGATGGAAAATGACCTCGTTGGACACGCGGAATACGTTTGCTCGCTTCTTCACTACTGTGTGCGTACACCTTATCATTTTGTTTGTTGTAGCTCTCTTCTACGGTAAAAATTTTTTCATCCGAAAAAAGAATTTCCCGATATTTTTTTCCCGCGTACCGCTTCAACAAAGCGCGGCATCTCTTTAGTCTCAGGTCCATTAGACGAGCATTCAAACGATGTTCTGTTTTTCTTCGATATGCCCGAAGCCCTAAGTCTTCATTTAACACCCTTTTCACCGTGGTTCTGCTTAACCCCATCTGAAGGGCCAACAGTTTCTGCTTACGTTTGGGATTTCTTTGAATTCGCGCCTTCACAGCTTTTATCATTGCTGGAGTCCTAACAGACCGAGGGCGACCACTTCTTGACCTGTCATCTACACTAGAGTCTTAATTGTATCGTTTGATGGTACGATAAACGAATCTTTTGGTTATATTCAAATTTATCAGTATGTCAAAAATTTGAATTGGCGCGTAACCGCAACGATGCAATGCAATAACTGCAACAAGGTATTCTTTAAGCGTCCACACCATATTTTAAAAATGAGTAAAATTCTAAAAAGTATACATTTTTATTTTCATAAACAATTCGAAATTCGAATTCAATAAACTTTTTTGTGGCCAGCATTCTAAAAGAAAAGTTTTTACTGTGTGACAATACTTATGACCTGACTAGGTATTAGTATAGATTAACACGTAATTACTACAGTCGTATTATGAAGAAGAGCTAAGAAATAGCTGAGAGCCAATGATGGTATTAGTTTTCATCAAATTTCCTATCTTCCTTCTACACAAGTTTACAACTGCTTAAAGCACTACGTCTCTGTGGTATAACTATATATAACAGCTATATATCGTGGTATGACGGAACAAAGAGCCGATAGTTGCTATCTCAGCAAAATGGCGTCAGCATCTCACCTCGTAGACGACTCATGGCAAACAATTTTTTACATATATCTTATATTTTTATGCCAAAAGAGTTTACTAGAATTAATCTACATACAAAAAAACATACTCTGTAAACATTGTAAAAAAATGCTTGGAGTCGTGATTTGATAAGATTTACTTTGCTTAGCTATCATAGAATACAGAATCATTATAGTTACAGTTTAATAGCCCTTTTTAATGCTTATTATGAATAACAGTGACTTTAGGGAGTTAGTAAGGAGTCTCCCTATAATAATATCAACACATTGGATGCTCTCACTGCACCCGGGGACAATTAATCTTGTACTTTATTTCGTTCCCCTCATACAGCCGCTCCCGTTGGCTCTACGATTCACAAGCCAAGTATAGATAACATAAATATTGGTAATCTTCTTCTTGTACGACTTTTTTACTTTCCATGGCAGTGCAAATAGAAAACTAAATATATTTTAAATTTGTACGGCCCTCTTACTAAGTTTTTTCACACAATTCATCCAATCAAGAAGTAACTGATTTTTTTCACTGTATATCAACTACAGAAGGTAAGGTATTCAAAACGTTATGTAGAGCTAACATGTGGCTTTTAATTGTTCTTGTACTAATGATTTCAAAACATTATGGAATACAAGAACAAAATATGACAAGTTAAAAAAAACGTATGTATAGGTGCTATTCAAATTAATTATTTCATTCCTTCCACTACCAGTATGTCTAATTTAAAATTTTGTTCCTCTTTGTATACCTACGTCTTTGTCTTTGTTTGTTTTCCTGCCTTCTTGTACGTGCGTGACGTCACAGCCAGCCCCAACGGAAGACCAGCGCTGATTGCTTCCACACAACCAGCATTATGCTGAGTTGGGGCTGTGTTGTGGCAGATTTTTATGTTTGTTTATTATGTATTTACTCCTGCGTGTTCTTCTGTTAAATCTGTCACAATAAATGTTTTCTTTCTTTCTTTCTTTCAAATTATGAAAATTAGATAAAATACAAAAATAAACTGCTTTCTACCTTTGTTCCATTCCAAGAGTTCTTAAAGATGGATCCAACAGGAACCTTTCTTGGGCCCTCGGCAAAGTTCCTTATTACGTTGCACGTCGAATTAGAAACTTGGCGATCGGTCAGTTTGCAACGAACAAGTTTACGAAATTAAACAAGAAAGGACCGATTATATTTTAACCGATTAAATTAGCGATTCAATACAATAGTAATTAGTAGTTTTAAGAAAAAAAAAATATGGTTGAAATTTCAGTAATATTTCACAAAACTTCTATTTTACAAAAATAGTCAATTTAGATGTTACATGCTGCAAATTTACAAGTAAATAAAGCGTTAATGTAGAAATTGTTATATAATTATACAATAAAACACACAATATTATCATATAAACGTGACCCAACTAAAAATGTTGGCGTTTTAAACTCTTTTAGAATAATGTTTTTCACATAGTGTATTTATAATTCGGAAGCTCCAAAACTTAAATGCAAATGTTGTTACTTATCGAAGGACTGACTGTTTTGAACTTTTGTTGCTTGTTTCTATCAGCATGAGAATGGAACGGAACCACAAACACTACTGAAATATTATTTTAGTTGCTAGACTGTTAGCTACATTATTTTTCGTGGTAAATAGTATTTGTACCAAGGAAATGTATCTTTCCATTAAGCCCATGCAACTAATCCCCACATCAACAAGTATCATTCTACTAAGTCCGTGTTCCTAATCCCCACATCAACCAAGTACTTCACCTCCCAAATCTTGCACCTACATGATAGTGCAAGCGTACTCACATAATTCCACTGCACTTTATTAAGGCTGCGAGTATACTGCATAATCTAGGAGATGTTGAACCACCACCGTCTTATATTTTACACCGGGAAGGAGTTAAGGCGTGAATGCTTTTGAGAAGTGTTTATTATTTTATTATGTTTTATTGTGCTGTTTGTGCAGTGAAGATCGTGTATGATGAGTTGTAATTATAAATTGAAGCGATTTTTTTAAAATTACTATCAAGTTAAAGACAAAATAACAGATATAAATATTATTTGGTAAGAATAAAAGGTAACGATTGAGGTAACAATTATTTTATCATTACTTACAGCACAAATATGACGTATTACTATTTTATTAAGGCTGCGAATACACTGCATAATCTAGGAGATGCTGAACCAGGATCGTCGCATAGTTTACACAAGGAAGGAGTTGAAACTAGGAGCGAATGCTGGAAGAATTACGAGTATGTATAGTGTGTATTGTTAAAAGATGCTTCATTGTGTGGTTTTTAAGAAGATGATGATATCGTATTTGATGAGTTGTAATTGTATATTGAGGTGAAGAAAATTTAAGAGGAGGATATCTGAAAAAATATTTTCAAGGTTGATTATTATTATATATGAGAGAGAGAGAGAGAGAGAAAGTTTTTGAGAATAAGACGGAACAAAAAAGTTTACAATTATTGTCATTTTTAATAGCTCAATAGAGATTTCTTACTCTCATAGTAGTTTTATTACTTGTTTTACAAAAATAATTAAAAACGATGATTTGTTTTTGCGTCAGCGTAAGAATTCATTTATATTACCTATGTGCTTTTGTTTTCCCGTCCTCTTCCAACAAATACCCTCTGCGTTGCAGAGGCCTTTTTTAAGCTTTGATTGAGTTTATTTAATTACAATAAAGTTTAGATATATATTATATTACTAAAACATTCTGATTTTCTTCAATAATATTAATCAATAGAACAAGGTCCAAAACCTATCATTTTTTTTTTTACAAGAAATGGGTTTGCACTTGACCGTAATTCGCCTGATGGTAAGCAATCATTACGGTCTAGGATGGAACGTGCTTACCCAGTAAGAACCGATTCACTCTCGCTTTGAAGATCGCAAGGTTATATTCCGCGGGGAACAGGGAGTCAGGCAGGGAGTTCCACAATTTAGCAGTTCGCACTATAAAAGTGGAATTTTATAATAAGTACAATGTTTGTCTTCTGGTTAAAAGCTAAATATATTATACGTTATATTTAGAATAACTTATAATCTTGCAACCTAACCAGGATAACATCTCTAAATAAATAGGAAGAGATAACTTATAAAATGCATCCAGATCAGCAAAACTAGGTCGAGCGCATATATTTAGGAGATACGAAATACGTGTGCGAGGAATATTTTTGGAGCAAAACTAAAGTTAAAACTTTCAACTTACTCCAGGAAGTGTCGCTATCGCATTACTTAAAGTAGGTCAACTTTAACTTGAGCGTTTTATGCTTAAGTTTTATATAAATACCTATTACGAAACACTTTATAATTATGATCCGAGTAAAATGTTTAACAAAATAACAACAAAAGCCCGTGTTTGTAAATTACATCTCACTGTTACTTTTACTAAATGATTCATATCGGTACTATTAAATGCAGTCACACATTATTGTATTTTTTTATAATAGTTTACGATTAATTGTATAAGGTTACTCAATTTTGATAACAGTGATCTCTTGATAGTAGTTGAAATATTAAAATCTGATCTCATATTGCAAGTGTATCTGATTTTAATCCATTTTGAATTTGATTTAATTATAAAAAAAAAACTTAATGAAATAACACGTAGTATGTTTGTCACGTAGCAGAGCTACGAAGTGCTACGGTTGCTACGCCCACAAGCTCGTAGCTATATAGACCATACTCTAGTAAATAATATTATGTTACTATTGATCCATATAAAAAAACACGATTTCTTTAGGTGATTTTTCGAAACAATAGAAAAATCGACACTATCAAAGTTCATATAACGTACAGTTAATTTCTCAGTAATTTAAAGTACACTTTCATAATATCATGCAAGTGATTTAACTAATAATGTTTATGTGATTTGATATCACGCACTCACTTATTTTGAAGATTATATCCCTGCCAGATTGGTTGCCTGGAAGAGATCGCTCTTAGCGATAAGGCCGCCAATTAAGACGCTAATTTTAATTTGCTATGTTTTTTTGTATTGTTTTTATATGTGGTGTTTTAATAAAATATTTATCTATCTATCTATCACAAATAGCTTCAACTTTTTGATTAAAATCACTTATAAACAAGTTTTTGGTTAGTTGAACAAACAAAAAACTTGCCTTTTTTGCTATTAGGATCTCAATAGAGCATAAACCTCTATCACTATATCTCAGCTCGACACATGTCTCGTCTAGCCTAACTATAACTAAGTAGGTACATACAGTAATATGTTCGTCTGAAGCAAACAAGGTCGCTCTATCATTAATTATTCGGAGGACTGTCTCGCTGTCTGCCTAAAGCTCTGCTTGGAACACTTGTCTAAGGTTTTTACTGAAGAAAAAGTCTGGAGAAAACGTATAGATCGTATATATCTGTCCAAAGAAAAAGATTTTCTAGTAACTTGTTAAATTAATAATGCTTGTTGTATAAAAGTGCCTTTTAGTGATATGGAAATAACACATAACGAAAAGAAAAAATACTATTACGGGTGTACAGTTATCCCTCGTCACAAAAAAGTTTTAAAATAGAAGTATTACTAACTGATAATTCTACAGGAAAACAATCGTAAAGATAAAAATAATGTATAATGAATCTGTGATCGAATGTAGAGCTTGCCTGCACTTGTTTAAAACTAACTCTTAAAAGAAACACCGTGAATCATAAATTAATCTAATAACACACCGTAAATTTAATTAATTAACAAGCTAACCTACATAAGTTATTGAGAAAACTTGGCATACTAAACATAAAAAACCTATTGATGTGGTGCTGCGAGCTAAACTGATAAAGATACTTGTACTTAAATTCGTAAGAAGTTTCAGCATCAATTTGTTAATGCCCAAGCATATTAAAAAGCTGACATTTAAAACGCTGAGATATTTAATAACGTCATATTTCTCAGCGAAAATCCGTCATTTACGAGCACCGTTAGATTCCCAAGATTGCGGCGTTAATTTCGCAAGAAAACTCGCACAGGTGAACGGAGGCTGCTTGCATGGATGCAGTCAACGTTGTGGATTACGTCGTGATGTTTTTTTTTGGCATTTTTAATCCCCTTTCCCCTGTGGAGATACATGGTGAGGTTTAAGACTAACACCCCCCCCCCCCCCCCCCCATATCAATAATGCCTAGAGGTAAGCAGAAAGGTTACAGGACTTGCAGATTGTTTTTGCTTTTCGGTTGAATATCACGCATTAGTCGAAAAAATAAATACACGTGATATGTTACTACACCCCCCCTCCCCCCTCGTGATCTTTCATGACTTTATTATGGACCGCTCCCCCCCTTTAGAGCCTCACGTGATTAATGGACGGCCCCTTGGATTACAGTTAATGTGAACTAGTCTAATGTTAATCAACGTAGTTATTATTAGATCTAGCTCGTTAGTTTAGAAGAAATCGGTTCCTTGTGGATTGAAAACCGGTAAATTGTATAACCATACGAAATTAAAATATACAAAATTCTTACTTCTACTATCTAGAAGAACACTTCTTGATTAAAGGTGGGAACAATTTTTTGGAATATATATATATATATATATATATATATATAGGTATATATATTTAATCTTCAAATGACTTTTTTATAAGAGAGAGCAACCATGTTTGTTTCTCTCATATAGCACCCCAAACTCTTTTATTCCGAAAAACATATTTTAATTGTTACCTACCAAAGAAATTATTCTAAACAACACATTTCCAAGCTCCACGGCTCTGAGTAATGTGATTCTCATTATTTCCAACTGCCACTGATTTTAATTTCCTGCATACGGGTGCAGGCGACGGTGGCGCCGCCAGCGACTTGACGACGCGATTTATTTGGCTAAATTCACAACTTCTTTTGCGATAGACGCTTCATTAAAGTGAAAAAAAACTCACGTAATAATTAAATAATTAAGTCGATCGAAAGTCAGGTTTTAGATTTGTTTCTTATTGGTTTATTTTCACGCAGCAATGAAGCCAATTGCATATTTTTTTAAATATTGTTTAGTGTAATAGAGTATCATAAATAAAATTTTATTCTGAAACAACGCAAGCGAAATTTTAACATTAAATATATCTAAATATTTTTTTTTACAAGGAATGGGTTTGCACTTGACCGAAATTTGCCTGATGGTAAGCAATCATTACGGTCTAGGATGTGAATCGGTGCTTACCCAGTAAGAACCGATTCACTCTCGCTTTGAAGATATATATATGTGTGATAGTATGTGACCGGCGAACAGGAATAGAAAAAAATAAATGATTACGTCAATATCAAATGGCACGCGATACATTTTGCTAAGCCGTGCAGGATATTATGTAGTTCGGAACATTTTTATAGCGAATGAATGCATAATTAGTAGTCTCTAAATAATATGGCCAATGGACTAAATAAATATAAAGCGCGAAGCTTAACGTGTGTGAGGATGTAATGAATGCAAGCTCCCCTTTCTTGTGCCGACAAGTGCTTCCGTGAGTCGGAAGTGATAAATCGACGGGATTAATGGCTCAGCTATTGATTATATTAATTGATTTGCATGTCATAAGGTCTATTATGTGTTCTATTTACTAACTATGTAATTAGTTACAAGGTGTATCTTAAGATGATCTTATGGTATTGACGCTTTTGAGACGCATTCAATACGTCAGAGTGTGAAAGAAAAAAATGACACAATCAAATAATATTTTTGAAAAAAAAAACACATCTACTCGATGATGCTCATAAGAAGCAGTGCTGCTATTCATAAAAGTATCTATCTATCTATATATATTCATATAATAAAGAGGGTCGAAAGTGAATATTAAAGATATTAATAAAAATGGTTCGGACATACTTAGAATTGATAACAGAATTTTTTTTGTCTATTTATCTGTTTTTCTGTTTGTCTGTTTATTTAATCGCTCGTCACGCAATAACGGATCTTCATGATTTTTGGTAGTAAGTGATCCCGGAAGTGTCAAAGGCTACTTTATGCGGAAATAACGCAAGCGAAGCCGCGGGCGTCCACTAGTATCATAATAAACGACTAAAGTTTGTAAATAAGCGGCCGTCCAAAACAAAATTGGCTTTGGTGATGGATGATGATAACTAGTAAACATACAGTAGTACATAAACAATATAGTAGGTATATATTTTCTTTTGTAACTTAAATAAAGAAGTACCTATAGACCTCGTACTTGTATGCTAATACCACGCTGCGTACCTAGAAAATGCCTGTATTTTTACCTAAAAGCTCCACTATACTAAGGTAAGGTATTCATAAGATTATGAAATCTTCCTTGAAACGGGCGCCGTAATCTTGTATCTGACACGAAATGTACAACAAGCTCAAGGCTAAGCTTAGTTTGCATAAAGGACAATGATAATTATGTATTTGTGGGCCTGAATATTGTGAACATTTATGTTGTATCTTGGTTTGATGTGAAAATAAAATTTCATTAAACTTCCTCAATTATTAACGGTCACGATAAAAATTTAAAATAAATAACATTTAGACATGAGATGATCTGATAGTAAATTTACTCGTAAGTGCAAAAATAATAAAAAAAAACGTAAAAATGCTACTAATAAGTCGTTTTGAGTCACGCAATTTGTTTTGTTTGGTTAAGTTTCTCATACTGAACTGAAACGTAGATCAGGTTACTAAAATGTCTACTTATACACACATGTCATAAAAATTCTCGATCAATTTCCTCCAACGCAGTAAATGCTTGCCAAATCTTCTAAAAATACTCCGTCGACATTCTACAAATTTTACAAAGTAAATGTACATGAACGAAAATGAAAAGTTGTTGAACTACAAAACACTTTGAGCTCGCTTGTTTCAGATTTACAATAGGTAGTGTTTCACAACTTTTCATGAAGGTAAGTAGGATCCAGTTCTGTTCATAAATGTACGAACATTGAAGCAACTTTGTTTCGGTAAGCTTTGGGATACAAAAGGCAGTTTTGTTTCAAAAATTGAGCGCTGATTTTATAAAGTTGACGACGAATAGTTGACCGAGTGTAAGCGAAGCATGAACTAAGAATATACTGCTTCACTTCATGTATTATGTAGACGTGTATTATTTAACATCATAAACATAACATGTTTGGAAATGAGCGAAAATAACTGCGACCGGCAAGAATCAAACTGGCTTCTTTCTGGAAATGCAGGGATGCTTTAGCCATTCGGTCATGATAGACTATGTATTAACTTGTAAAAAAGTCACCCCAGCAGAGTATGTTTATTCAACTCTTTATTTAGCGTGAAAGCAACATAAAAACAAAAAGCACAACCTTGTATATCAAGTAAATTAATTATATAAAATATACGTAGTATAATTAGTTTATTTCCAATTTTAACCACGAAATTGCGCAAAAAATATTGACCATTCAACAGAATATGTATATAATTTTTTTATTCACAAATTAAGGTTTTTGATATCATCTCAATGGGTTTATTTATATCAGTAGGTACCAGGACTTCAGGAAGTGGCCTCGGAAGCGGCCGGAGTGACGTTATCGGGACAAAGTTTTGTCGATACCAACCTCATTGGTCGACCTCATTGGTAGGCTGATTGTAAATATTTGTGGCTTTGATTCTATGCGGAGAGAGGAAGGACGGTGAAGGGTAACTTATCTACAATTTAACGAAAAGAACAATATTGTAAGGACAGAGAAACATTAAATAAAAAATAGAAGGTCGAAAATGATAACAGCATGTTACAAAAATAATATAAAAGTAGGCAAAGTTATTTTAAATCTATCAATTTTAAGTAATACATTTGAAATGATCACATCAACTAGTGGTTGACTGCTTGGGTCACCCACTAAATGTCTTTGTGTACGAGTAAATACCTAGTTTAAAAATAATCAAAACCTGGTAATATTGATCTATTTTCAACAATTAAACCAACCGACCAAGTTACATAATAAGTATGCAAATATTTCATGTTTGTATTCAGTTTCAACAATGTTCGTAATGCAAAACTTTATGTACGCATATTTCACCAAAACTAAATCAAATGTTAAATCAACATCACAAAGTGATTGATTTGGGCTCGATAAATCAGCCAATTCATAATGAGAATTCAGTGTAACATTGAAACTCGGATTGCGCATAAATCCAACTATTTTCATTGTCCGATCTCCACACAAAAAATGGCTGCCGGCAGAGGGGGTTACCATTATTTTTAGATATGTTTATTACTAGTGGACGCCCGCAGCTTTGCTCGCATTATTTTCAGATAAAAAAAGCATATGACACTTAGACCTTATACTACCTACATATAAATAATCATGATGATCCGTTGAGCCATTTTTTCGTTAAGATCGTTTAAATAAACAGACAAACAGAGACACAGGTAAACAGAGAAATATTCTAAAAACTGCTGAAACGTGTTTGGTTATGGATTTAAAGTGTACCCAAACAATTTGTTTTCTCATATCTTCTATGCTATGTTCAGATTTTTTACCTTCTTAACTTTATTATATGTATAGATGAGATAGATAGTATTCTAGTTAAATGAATTGAAAAGTTTATCACACACTATTAAGGTGTCTCAACATTTCTGTGATACATTTACTATTTAGTAGTACACATATCTACATAATGTTGACGCATCTTATTCAATATTGTTTTAATTAGTATTGTAAGATATTTCGTGAAAAAACAAACTAAAATACACATTTTAAGAAATCAACATTCTCTGTATGTTTGAGTAATCTATTATTGAAACCAGGATGGTTCACGTCCTCATAGTAACCACACGACCCATTTTATTGGTGAAATGTGCTCATATTTTCAAGCTGAACTTTTTTGCTGACTATTTGTGCTGGCTATAAGTTTTGAACTGGACATGGCAGTCAAGCGCCATCTGTCCAGGCAGGGTTAACAAAAAATAGATTTCGGTGAAATATATGGAATAATGAATTAATCAATGATTGACACAGAAAAACATACAATTAATCTAACAGTGTTGTATATAACTGTAAGACTGGTATAAGTTATTATTTAATCTCCTTACGTTGTATTTTTTTAAATTTTTATTTCGTGTGTAACAATTAAGTGTTTTATTTCTTTCTATCTAAGACTAAAAGTATATTTGTGAAATTACTAATTGTAAGTTTCTCAAGGGCATCAATTTTGAGGGCTAAGTAAATCACAAAATCCATTTTCTTTAGAAATAAAACAATCAAATCTTTTCAATGATTAGTTTGTTACTTTATAAAACAACGATTGGATACATATTCATAATAAATTATACATAAGATAGCGCTTTAAATCTCCAAGAAGTGTACTTAATCTACGCGCGAGTTACCTAAAGCGTAAAGAGCGTATAATGACTTTCGCTAACCGTAGAAACAATTAGAAACTTTTGTGATTTAATTTATGCTCATAATAGACCGGGACATGACGGAATACGCGATGATATTAAAACTTTGCCAGCATTAGTAGTATAATACTCTCAACTTATTTTCTTCAACAAAGTTGGGCCATTCATTAGATCGAGGTAATAACAGTAATTAGGTTTAGATAGATTTCGCAAACTTCTCAGATTTTTTGTGTGATTGAATAGCTCAGTTTCTTAACTTTTAATTGGTAGGGTATCTAACTTTGAGAATTAGGCAGATATAATTAAAATTTTCTAAGAAAATACTAGCTAAATACATTGACAAAATGTGTTTGGCATTTAAACTTTTAATGGGGCTGTTATGAAAATTTTTACTATAGCGATTAACATAAACATTGTGCCAAAGTGAAGTATGAAGTATATTAAGCCATTTTAAAACAAGCAGTCAAGAGCAAACGGCTTTATAAAACCTGTAATGGCGTAATAACGCAAAATATGTGTGAATAAGCCATATTGCAACACATGAAAGTACCAGGGCGGCATAAAGTGGAGGATATGACGCGGGCGACTCGCCAAATGCTGGCTCATTTAGGTCAATGCGGGGCCCGATATCGATACCATACTGGGGTACATCTTACCAGACCATTTTAGTACCATACATACTAGTATTTACTACGTATTTGTAAATGTGCGTACTATGTTAGGGTTCTCGGTATCAAAAGTAATGAACACAATACAATAATTATACTTTTTTTATATGATTATGACATACATTTGTCTCAAGATATATCTCAAATAGTTTTTATACTAGTGGATGCCCGCGGCTTCACTCGTATTAAAAATTAAAATCTGCATTCCCCATTTCAACCCTATAAAAGTGGCATTTCAAAAAATCCTTTGTTAACGAATGCCTACGTCCTAATATCTACCATGCCAAATTAATCACTATGTCAGTCAATCAGTCATCTGTGAGTTTTATATTTATTTAGATTTAGTTCCTACTGACGCTGTCGTATTTATATTATAATAATTGGCACTAACTCTGTATACTGATACTAAGTCGAATGTACAAGACGAATGCGACGATATCGTGAGCGATTTTTAAGCGCTCGCTAGAACAGTAAAGTTTTGTAATAGAAGACTTAGAGTAACTTGTTTGCAGTACGAGTTTAGGATCACTTTGTTAAGTTGCCGACTTAAAGCAATGGGAAATGTTATGTTGTTTAAAAATGTGTCACATGTATAGTAGAAATGCATTTGGACATATGTGGTAATTTGAAAAAAAAAAAAACAGACAAGATTATTTAACCGATTTTCATTATATTTGCTTTTTTCGAAATGAACTTGAAATCCGAACACAAACATACACTTTCTAAATATGGTAAATGTATGTGGAATTAGTAAAATATTATAATACCCATATTTTAAATTCTGAATCTCGAATACCATACGAATAAATAATAAATTTATACAGGTGAAACAGATAAACTTCTACGTATTTAATTCAGGATAGAATCTTTCTAATTGTACCATTATTGTATTCAATGGGAGCATAAATAGTAACACCTAATTCCTGGTTTATTTACCCAGTTTATATCCAAAACACGAAATAAACAGGAACCAGGTGCGAAAGTCCGATTAGAATCGAAATACAGCTCGATTTGCCTCTAAATGGTGGCCTAGGGAATCGAATAAAGTGTTTTTAGAGCGACTGTCTAATATTTGGGACAATTATTTTGGTAAACACTCGTTTTTTTTAGATTAGTGAGTATAAGCATGGTAAAATTCGTGATATGGCAAGTTATTTTGACGATAGAGTGTATTAAGATATAGTACTGGTAAAATTGTAGGTATTGGTAGATAGGTACATAGATCTTCTTGGATATAAACTTTATTAACTTGGTGACAAAACTAACAGAATTTTAAATGGTATCTATTCACGACCTACATATTTAGACAGGTTGCAATACAAAGGCAACATATTCTAAATTAGTGGGTGCTCGCGGCTTCGCTCGCATTAAGAAGTAAAACTTGCATCCCCTATTTCACTCCTTTAAAAGTGGCATTTCCAAAAATCCTATCTTAGCGGATGCCTACGTCATAATATCTACCTTCATTCCAAATTTCAGCCCAATCCGTCCAGTGGTTTGGGCTGTGCGTTGATAAATCACTGTATCAGTCAGTCAGTCAATCACCTTTGAGTTTTATATATTTAGATTTATGTTTCAAAATAGTGTTTCTGGCGGATTTTTTACTCATTTTTATCTTTATACATAACCTTCTCGAGAAGTGTAGTGGAGTTGGTTTTTTTCATAAGAGTTTCTTGATTTACCTGCAAAAAATAAATAAAAGACGTTGCAGATTACTAAAATTAACTTTGTGTTTTCATTACTACAACGTCTAAACATGTCAAACAAACATAATTTCATGCGTATTGTCAAATGTACATAGTAATTAACTTTAAATAGGTTTGGAGTTTTTATGAGTTCTTTACACAGATTTGAAAAGGATCTTTACTATTTCCGTTGCACTCGTAAATGGTTAGAAGTATACTTTTATATGAACAAAAAATCTTAGAAAATTACTAATAGGAAAATGAAAACAAACTGACGATTTCTCAAAAAAGAGTAAAGCCCTGTTACCAAACAATTTCATAAAGATTCAGTGAACTTTTTCTTTGCCTAAACACAACAGCCCCAAAAATAGCAGCCAACGAAAAAATATGAATTGAAAATCGATATAATGTGTATGTCACGGGGCGGCGGAACCGGATGTGGTGCCATAAATCCACTGTTCGAGTCCGCCCAACGAACTTCCGCTTGGAAAATGGCCGCCCACGAGATTTTTTTACTATCGCGGTGCGTGTGGTTATTTTTGTTTCTCTTTTTCCGAACGAGTAGGATTTTATGCATCTTTGAACCTCGCCAAAATAACTAATGGTGAGGTTCAAAGATGTGTCAGAAAAATGCGAAAGAAAGATAGTAAACCTACTTTTTTATATATTAGGTTAAAAATCTAAAACTGTAGGATTTTACTGGGATTTGCATTTTTTGGAAGAAAATTATTCTATGTACTTACTGTGAATACGGTTGAAAATTTATGAATTCTATATTTATTTATTTATTTTTATTATTTATTATCGATATCATGAAGAAATTTATCAATAGCTAAGCTATATCCACGATTCATTTATCATCAAAAAACCTCTTCCCTAGACATAACATTGATTTCCGTAAACACAACAAAACACAATCCAGAAAATATTTGATTCCATTGACCCATGACAAGATAGAAAAGAAGCCCAGAGTATTACTCCATTCGAGAAAAATAACAAACAAAGTTTGCTATTGTCCTTCCACCGTCTAACCGGTATCAAACGAAGATTGATTTCTGATGCCGCAACATCCATCACCGGTTTAGTGAGCATTGCTTGTTGTGACAGCGCCAATAAGTGTCAATGTATACGGAAGAAGACGAGATGTCGATATGAAAGTGGGTGACAGTGTTGTGGTGATGGGTATGCTGTGTTTGTGTTGTTATAGCTAGAATGATAGTGGAATGAAAAGAAGAGGTTGATAAGTTAAAAAATCTTTGTTTTTTGGCAGACACGTTTGAAAACCAGTCTCATTTTAGTACAAGCTTTCCTGGGGCTATTTAACCTATGTCCCCAGAGTAGATTGTACATATTTCACTTTAGAATATATGAAATTTAAAGGCCTCATATTTAGTAAGCACCATAATCCGGGCAAGCCAGTCTGGACGTCTATAATTGACATCAAAGTATAATGTGTTTGAAATCTATTGGCCTGGTATTGCTAACCAGCGAGTGTACAAAATAAGGGCGCGTACAGACGGTGCGTCAGAAGCACGGGGCGGCGCGCGGCGCGGCAGCCCGCGTATCTGTAATTCCCATCTCAGAGCACAAAGCGCCGCTGATTACAGCCAGCGCCGCGGGCACAGCAGTCTACGAGACACAGACAATGTAACTCTGAAACGCCTACCTACAAACTGTGCAAAATGACTTAACGTACGAATGAACTGCTAGTAAATACTAACATACTTTATAGCGCCATTAATCGCGTGAATTAATGAATTAATTTGCGTGGAATTGTATACACTACCTATGTATCTTCTATATCAATTTGACAGTTATATGCAGAGGTTACAGAAGCTAGACCAATCACACGGTACAACCAATGTTATAGTCTTATCACGTGATATTTGTACTTAGCCTCGATTTTATTGTATCTACATACATATGTCTCATTTTCGCATTAATGAGCTATCCATAAAAAATAGCGTCGTTGCATAGCAGCCTAAGGCTCTAATCTGCACGCGCTGTTTAAACTTCTAAAAATATTACGCCAACGTGATCCTAAACGCTTCGATATAAAGTCCAAAATCACCGTCCATTTGTGTTCATGCTAAATTCAAGAAGATGGTAGTACGCATATAGTATAAAGCCTAGTCTGAACGCAGTCTAATGCGTCCGCCCCGCGAGTACTTGCCTTTTTATTTTCGCTTCTTATTTAGAGATCGATGCTGAATTGTGGCGCTGAATGATAATGACCATGTTCTGTGTTTGAAGTTGTGATCGATTTGTGTCTTGGGTTTTACTTTGTAGGCATGGCGTGCAAAAATGGGGATAAAGCTTCGTCCTACTAAACTAGATTTATGTTTTTTAGACACGTGTTTCTTTCACTGTTTTTTAGTGATGCAATTAGTAGGCGTTGGTTAAAACTAAATAATGACAACGAAGTGTTTAAATAATATTAGTTTCATCTGGAATTATAAGTGTTTAACATTTAGTTCAACCACAGCTTTTTAATGCCAATTATAAAACAAGCTACATAGACCCTTTCAGGTACTTGACTTCTCTCTGTGAGTCGTATTTCCTCATGACAGGGTCGTGACTCCCCCGCAGAAATAATTCGTTAGGGGAGTTCTCTTGGGCAGATACATCGTGGTGGGCGCCCAGGTACTTCCTTGACTCAAGTTAAGAATTAAAATACACAATGTGTTACGTCACCGTTACATTTCCTGAAAACATGGATATTTTATTTCATGAAGGACTATTACTTCCAATAATCTAATAAGAATATTCTCAAGAAAATTCTTATTCAGAGTACCCAAAACTGAGTTATCTAAGACCCCACCCACGCAGAGCGTAAGGAAATCCCGATGTTCGCTTCGCAATCAGTTAGAAGAGCGACAATGTCTCTCGCAGAGCAAGATTGATACCCATCGTCGACCATCCATCAAACCGCGCTAACTCCGCTCGAGCCAACAATGACTTAACAACAAGCATTCATAAGCTGGAGAAAAACTGGGATAAGATTGGGTAGGAACTGTTTTTAGTGCAGTGCATTTTTTTCGTAACTATAATAAGCAGTCGTTCATTGAAATAAGTAGGTAGGCTTTGTACTGATTAAAGTTGGATGCACGGGAATCGTTTTTTTACATGAGATAGGCTCTCGCTTGACTACAACTTGCCTGATGTTAAGCAACGCTATAATATACGATCTAGCGCGCTTGAAAATAAAAACTTTTTAAAAGCGATATTAGTTATGTGTAAAGAAAATATTATTTTATGGTAACGAAAACTTTGCAAGTTCTACGATGCATCTACAATCAAACTTATCAAAACAGATGTACGTATTTACAATTAATATAACAGACTAGAGAAATAAAACCATCATCATCCGCAGCTGGTTTTTCCCCACTGCTGGGTACAGGCTAAATAAAATGTGGATAAATTTTTCACGTTTTCTATCGTCCGGTGACGCAGCAAAGGTAGCTCTTAGCAACCAGCTGCATAGTCCTTTAAAAAAAACACGTTTTCTATACTATAATATAAATTATGTAGTATTAAATTTTTTAGTTCATTAAAACACCCTATTTAAAACATGGACTAGCAAGCACTATCATACATAGATTATCCCTAAACTCCCTCCAGTTCTCATTTCGCCGAAGACGCCGAATTACCGCAGATGTAGTTTCCCAGGGGTCGTCAAACGTCTAAGATGATGAATATTCGATATTTTGTTATTAATTTGAATAACAACAGTCGAGGCCTTGTTTATCTGGGGCTGTAATTAGATCGACCGTTTTAGGTTTTCTTCCAATTATTCAAATTCAAATTCAAAATTAGCTTTATTGTGTACCAAAATAATATAAACATACATAACAAAAGGACATAAACTATGGATATATACAAGTAGGTATCTCTTTGTCATTGTACAGTATTAATTTTATTTGTATATTATTGTTTTACTAGAGGCTGCTTAGAGTTTTGCTCGTTTCCATTTTGGGATAAAATGTAATCTAGTTGTCCCTATGCATGAAATGTATGTATTTACAAAAAAACATAAGTTTCATATGTACGTGTTATGTATGTTATCTACTTACGTTAGTTATTTATGACACAAGCGTTGGCTTAGTATATGCCTAGATGGCGTTGTATAAATTACTCCGATAATTGATATTTAATTGTTTAATTTTTATCTCACTAACTTGGCTTATGACGTTATGAACAGTGTTCCAGCTATTTATTTGGAAGCTATTACAAGCATGATCCATCTTAGTCGAAATACTTGACGTGTGTTATAACCACTGTTATCGAAATTTACCCATATGAAAATATTTAATAAAAATCAAGATCAAATAGAAAAGACACAAAAAGACCTTGGCATCACCAGGGACGTTGGAATATACTAAAAAAAAAAAACTTACCCTTATAATATACCTACCACCTTACAATACTGACTCTGGAGTATATTTTAATTTACCACGGACTGAAAAACCATATCATTTCGCCTATCGTTGTGGCATCAAAAAAGTACAAACGCCAGCCAAAAAATATATAAACCAACTTATTTTCGCCCTTATTTAGAGCTATGATTCTATTTCTCTCCGATCTTAATTTGGTTTTTCATAGTTGCGTTTTAGACATTTTATTACCGTCTGCGTTCTTACAAGTTATAACTTAGAATGGTAATTAATTTTAATTTGTAAACTTTCGCATGCATTGTGAGACGGTTTCGTCGTAAATTCGCTTTTGAACAAAGTTTAATTGAATTTATAGTCGAGATAAACCTGCAATAACCTGAGGGTTTGAGAGATATCACTGAGATATTCTGAAATTCTTTTTAATTTTTACGAAAGTGCTTTTAAGGTGTGATTTATGTGCTCATTTTTAATTATTTATATTTGGCTGTAGTAACAAAAATATAATGAAAAAAAAATTTGTAAATTTGATTAGGCAATACAAACATTTATGAATATAGTTATTTAGTGATAGTTCCCGTAATATATATTTTTTAAACTTTACCATGTTACTAATTAGGTTGACGACATGATATCTGTCGCGGGTTGAACCTGGAAGAGACTATTGGCATAACAGAAGGGAGGCCTATACCCAACAGTGGGAAAAACCGACTGTAAATGATGATGATGTTTCTATTTTACACAACACGTAAATTACAACAAACTACATCAAACGACTCAGCATATCAAAGTATGACTATTCAAAACAGCAGTCGAATAGCGTTGCGACAAAATTGAATATTCAATGTCACGAAAATAGCAGTTAGAGCACAGGTGCGAAAACCTAAACATATTTCGGGTTCGCGAGTACAAATTCGTCAGTTTGCAGCAAACATGGGTTTTCACTTTGGGCCGCGGGCGCTGCAAGTTGCTTGCCCACTTGTGACCGAATGTACTAGACCAGTTCTGTAGGAAGCTTCGTTTTGTAAGGAGTGATGTTTACCCTTGCCGTTTTTGCGGCAATTTTGTTTTAGTGGCCAATTTTTTTTCGGAAATTTAGGTTTAGTTGTTGATTCGGAATATGACTAAGAATCATTTCTATACTTACATATTTTTAAGTCTTTAGAATATTTTCAATGACGCGTGTATTTATGCTCGCTTGTTTGCTTCACAAACCAACTGATATGTGATCAGTTGGTTTGTGAAGCAAACAAGCGAGGTAAAGATTTCATACAATTTTGGTGCTAAAATATATAAGATTATCAACTTTGCTGTGAATAAAATTAAAAGTTAATACGTTAATTAGATACGTGACAAAACAAAAAGTTTCATTACAATAGTTATAGACGCAAAACATAATAAAGTTTCTGACTGAGTATAGTGTGACGGGGGCAAAAGCAAAGTCCCTAGTCCGTCTGTTTCCAACTAAGTACCTACTTTGGCGACGACTGTACTATCTACATGCCCAAAACTGCACTAGCACATTACTGTTAGCATTTTATATAGTACAGTTACAGTAAATAGCTGAGACATTATATAAACGTTATTTATGTAGAAGGATCTCGCACTAAAATTGATATCGTAAGTAAAGTAAAGTTCGTTTTGTTTTAAATTTGAAGTACTCATTTACGTAAATAGACGAAATAGTATCTGTATATTTATTAAAACGTTAATTGAGATAACAAACGAACCTCTGTTACGAAAATAAATCAAATGACAGACAATATCTTTATAATTAGTACGGGGCTGGATGGCGCTGTGTGATATGTCCTGATATATATATTTATTTAATTATATAGTCCAAATTTTAGTAACCATATTTTTACATACATATTGTTTTATTCCCATGTTATTTGGTACCTACTATAAAATCATACCTGCCCAAAAGCCACGTTAGCCGACCAAATGTATTTATTTATGCTCAAAGCCGAATTTAAGCCAGAATAAGCCTTGACGATAATGGCGTGCGTCTGCTGATAAATTCACTGCATTTGTAATGCACCACTCTTGTGACCATGTATTTAATGTTTATAGTCACATTAAATTTGTGAAAAACATCATTGAGGGAAAATTGGAAGCCCGAAGAAGAAGAGGAAGGCCGAGAAGGTCGTACATGGGCCAAGTAAAAGAAAAGGCGGGTGTCATGTCGTATAAGGAGGTCAAGGAATTGGCAAAAGATCGGGAAGGATGGCGCCTCCACAGACAAGGGCCTTGCGCTTAAATTTGTGACGATGATGAATCTATCGGAAAATCTAAAGGTGGTTTGTTAAAACTTGACGCCAAAGGCCACACTCATACGATAAAAAGAAAACGTAAATGGTTACTTAGGGGGAGTCACTAATTATGTAGCTTTTTAGGTAGGTTTTCTTTGTAAACAAACTGATAAGGCTAGAGTTTGTATATATATTTTTTATTTTCTTCTTCTTCTTATCGAATGAGAGTGGCCAACTCTGGTGTCGAGAGCTTTATCAAGCCGCCCTAAGGGTCTCTGATATGGCTTAACTACTTAACTACTTACTTACTGGCCAAACAGCTAGGACCTACAATTTAACGTGTCATCCGACCCACAGAAGCGTCCAAAATGGAATGCCACTTTTTCAATGTCTTTTCTTTTTCTTCACGCTGAAGCGATTTTAACAATTATTGACAGATGTGTTACTTTTTATATTAATTTACTGATTAAGGAACAAAATATCCAGAGTCCGCTATTTGGTATAAAAAACCACCAACGTTAAATGTTACATATAAAAAACATAGTTAGCCCTATACCAGCTTTGAGAGATATTAACAGAAAACTTAATTAACCAGTCCAATAAACTAAAGAGAAGGAGTTTCTCACAAATCAAGGAACATGCGACTAGACAGGACAGTCTTGTCTACATACTAACGTGTGGTCACATTATGCCGTCCTTATCCGAACATTAGACTTGCAGATGCAGTGTCAGGCTGAAATATGCCCGCCTAGGTACGTCTCTTTATTTATTACTTTGTACTTCTTATTAGGTGTTTTAGGGAAACATTTGGTTGACTAGAAACTCAAAAATAGTATTTAGCGTTATTTACCAATATTGATTCAGTGAAACTAAAGAGCCAAACATCGAATTATAATGGTAACTTCCAATTTTTGATATAGTCATTAAAACGATTTTTTAATTTTAATAAATTATGCTGTCCAAACTTCAATATTGGACTTGCAGATGTTGTGTCAGGCTGAAATATGCCCGCCTACGTGTCTTTATTTATTACTTTGAACTTCTTTTATGGGATACACTTTGAGAGCAAGTTTTGTTGAGGCTAATGAGAAGTATACAGGTAACTACTAATACTGATTTTGACGTTAAAACAATTCTTAATGAATAAACAATAATTTTAACTTCAAACGTGTTCATTAAGGTTCTATTTTTGAATTTGTAGGATCTATTACTTTTAGTTTCTTTATTCCTAAATAATATCTAATGTTTTGAATCAGTTGCATATGTTAAACGTATATTTTTAAACATTTATATCATATTTCAATTGAAAATAGCCCAGCTAATTTAAATTCATTCTAGTATTTCATTTGCAACGTATTTTGGCTACACAACCTTTTACAAAAAGGCTAAATTTTAATCAAAATCCAGCGATGACCTACAAAGCGGTTACTAAAAACAAAGGAGTGCTAAAATGAATACTTTTCAATTAAATCTGCGGTTTAATTTAACCACGTTTATCTCTCGTTTTGGTTGGATAGGTAATCGATTAGTCGTGAACATGAATGGACGGTCAAATACAAAAATTTGGGTGACATAATAATTTTTGGCGTTAGTTTAATTTTTGGGCCGAATCGACTATGAGTTATTTGGTTGATGAATTTTAATTGAATGTAAGTGGAAATTTAACTGTGTACTTTCTGATAGGAAAATAACTGACTAATAAAAAAAAAGATAAATGACAAATTTATAAGCCTTACTCGTTTCAGAAATGTTAATTATTTAAGTTGTTGTTTATGTTCCCATTTTTAAGGGGACAGTTGCTTTATATCTGTAATATTGCTTATTTCTGCACAAAATCGACGCAGATGGCACAAACAAAGGGAGGCCTATAACCAGCAGTGGGATCCCAAGGGCTGTGGATGATGATGATGATGATTGCTTATTTTGAATCAAGCAAGGCTAAGCAGTAAGTGTTTCAAAAAATTTTTTTTTGTCTTTATTACATCCACTAAACTTCACATAGCATTCATTTTGATAGACTTTGTTTGGTTGAATTTCTGTATAAATAAATAAATACATTTTAGAATAGAATAGAATAGAACTTTAATGTACACCATAAAAACACAAAAATTACAAAACAGAAATAAACATACTTAAATTAAAATGTTGCACATTGGGCGGCCTTATCGCCTTAGGCGATTTCTTCCAGGCAACCTTACTGTCCGAAAACTAGATATGTACAGCACAGATGTGGAATAATGGTAATAGAATAGATATCTTACATTCAGCGCGCTAGTTTTTACCTTATAGGTTTACAGACATAAGACTCTAATTCCGACTGGCGTTTTACGTCGACACCCAATGAACGATATTTTATTGAGCTAAACGAGAATATCTATTGGCGATAGTAAAATATTTATGATCGGAATAAAAACAAAGCGCGCTTGTTTTGGATGGCTGCTTTTTTCAATTGGAACATTTGTTTGTTTGTCGAGTGCATTGACTTATGTAATAGTATTTATTTATATGCACATGTAAATAAATTATTGTACTTAAATATGTACCTAATGCAGGGTAAAAATCAATGTTCTGTATGATATTTGGAATCCGTTATGATGCAGTTAGTTTCAATTAATGTGATAATCTTAAGAAATTAACAAATTTTGGTTTTTTTTAGTCTTGTAGGCGGAATATGGAGCACTTTTTAAATTTATTTTTATATTTAAAATCTTGTTAATACCCATGTTCGCAAAAGAATAAATGAATTATGAATTATGAATGAATTATGAATGTAGATAGTAATTTTTAAATCAGGTCTGTTCTGTATTAATATATTTATCAAGCGTATGTACTATACCTATATATGCGTATGGATGTCTAACTTTTGATAGTAAATACTTGATTTGTTTTTGTTATACTTTTCTAAAACTTTTACTTTATAAATAAATCATTGAACCTTTCATAACTGACGCGTATTTTGAACATAGGTATAGCAAGCAGTATTTATACAAAATCAACTCTTTACATTATCCTGGCGTTTTACTACTACCTTATTGATTGAGAAATGTTCCGAGGTGAAATTTAAGAAATTTTAAGTGTGCAAAGACACGTATTACTCTTACACAGCACCTTAACAATTTGATCTCAAAATTCCCCTTCATCGAATTTAGTCACCGCAAAATGGCTCTCGCATGCGACAAAAAGTTACGCGCGCGAAAATGATCCTGAAATGACGTAATAAACTCGATGAAAATTCAAGGGCCATAAATAGGGAACTTGCCGAACTTGGATGAGTTTTGCAACAGCTAGAATGGGGATAAATGATATGGACGGGAAATTACGACTTGTTTTGCGATATAGGCGGTTTTAGGGGTAAAGATTTGGGTATCGATTTGGGATTAGAATGGTCCTATATTATAAATGTACATAAATGTAATATACGTATATAGAAAACAACGCTCTTGAAGGTACACACTTTGTAAAATTATCAAACACGCATTTTAATACATTATCGAAACTTTATACTTTTTCTATCTCTTTATATTTCATACCCCGTCAGTCGATAAGGAATATTAGATACACTCAGGGCAATTTGAAAATTATCGACACTAGATTTGACTTGTAGGCACTCAATCAAATTTTTTTTTCTTTGTACCAGAGCAGCCAGTTCTAGTGTCACAAGATTTAAAATCACACTTACTTTTATTGCTTTTTGTCGTCGAAGGCTCATAAAGCGGTTTAAAAGACTCGCCACCAGAGTTAGCAATATAAATGCAGACTCAATAAAAGTAGATTCTGATAGAAACCAAATAGCGTCTGTACTAACAACAAAAATCTAGCCAAAATGGCCGAGAGTTCACTGATACAAATCTGCGCATTTATCGAGCTGCGAAATACCCATTGGAATTTTTCATGAGCACACGCCATTTTTTTCATAGCGCCCTTCCGTCGATTGCCTCATTTTTTGGGGCAGGGTTGCTGGTTCTTTTACTTACTACTAAATAGTTCTTTACTTTTTATTTAATATTTGTAATTTTTTCAGCTTTGCTAGAGAAAATTTGTGTCGAAGTTAATAAAGAAATACAATGACTTCAAGACGAATATAATGTAATTGTAATTTATCAAGTAGCTATGTTTTCGTCTAGGTCACAATGATCGCTACTTAACTTATGATTAACTTTGAACACTTTTATTCAAAATGCACTACGAAAGAGTAAAACTGTAAACTGAAACGTAATTTTACATTTGTGTGAGTAATACTTAACTTTAATAAATGTGAATGTAAACTAGCATTTCCATTGTCTCCTAAACTATTAATCGTCGCGTTCGGCCAAACTGCACCAAATTCTCGAATTGCACGAAAAAATGGGGAAATAACTCGAAAAACGGCAAATAACTCGAAAGAACTCGAAATTAACGAGCTCTTTAAAAACTCGCCACACTCGGAACGTCGCACGTACTGTTAAGTGCCTGTAGCATGTAGTACTATTGCATTCAATGTTGATTATGAATCATTATTGGAAGTGTTTAATAGTTTTTTAATATTTGATAGTTTTTTCCAATTTAAAAAAAAAAATCAATTTTTGAGATAACTCTATGAACTACAGATTATATTTAAAAATTTGCAAGGAACATGAACACAGGAACAACACAAATTTTATAAAGTGTCTAGTCTATTTGATTGCGCCTGTTTTTCGTCGAATAAAATTCTGTGCTAAAGTTAAAAACTGTTCCACCTTACATCATACTCGTAGGTAATAGTGGTAAGTTGCAAGATAGGTATTACAATCTTTGACGCTCAAATTAATGAACAGATATGGGCGAAATTCGGAATAGACAAAATCAAATCTGTTTTGAGTGAATTCTTTCATCTTTAATTGATCCTATTAAAAACATGAGATACCGCATCAAAACTACAACCTAGGTAAATCTTTGAAGGCAAAATAAAATTTGAATCATAAAATGAATCACCAACGTCACCTTACTACAGCCAGCACTCCGAATTTATAATTGTTTACGGCAAGACCGGCCGTGACTCGAATAAGTTCGAATTAAAATTCGATTACCGCGCCCAGCTGTATTTTCTGCAGCAAATGGGAATAAAGTGCGCTTGCATTGCCAAGAGATACTGTCGAATCAGACATTGAATGTGTTTTACTTCATATTGATCGTTATTTACCTTTTCTGTGAACAGTGATTTACTAGTTGAGTGTATGTGATTTTTTTATGGTAAAGTGAGGTGTTTCTCGTACAAGTAGAATAAGAGTTATTTGCTTGTATCAATTTTAGATTCTTTTTTGATACATGTCACTGTTTTGTTATCGATAAAATGAACTATAGAGACAAAACTAACAAATGCTAAGATTCAGGTTTGTCATTGATTTTAAGAGCAAATGACTACGTACTCACTTTTTGTTTTGTATATGATTACGATTCAAACTGATATCAAATCATTATGTTATCTCAACATTATTCATGACTCACAATGATCTCAGACAATGCTAAAATAATTTCATCATCCTCATACATCAAGAGTGAATAGGTTTCTTCTAGGCAAGAAGGCTACATCTTAGACTAGACTGCTTACTATCAGTCGGGCTATAGACAAACGTAATCATTCCATGTTAAAAAATATGGAAAAAGTGACAACTTCACTCTGCTTTATTCTCTCACAATATCTATGGAATCATGTACCAAAATACCCTCGACAATACAAAACTATCCCATTCCCACTACAGCTATCAAAATGCTCGAGCAGCGAACTTCAAGAAGATCTTCACAGTACGTAATAGATTCGTACTAATCAGCACTCAAAGGCTTTCTGACTCGCGCCTAACTTCGCGACGAAACTATATAACTTAGTTCTTGAGTTATCGTTGCTGACAATCTCTTTCAATTCGACATACTTTACCTGTAGGTATGTCTATGTATGATGTATATATCACCGTTAGATTGTAAAGATCGTTAGATTACAATCTATCTAGCGAGATTGTAAACTATCGATAGATTGTGAACCGTATCATTATGATTGCAATTTGACTCATTATTCTTCGCTATATTGTAATCTACCGAAGTGAAGCCGTCAAATTGTGAACCGGCGTAGGACGGCATGCAGCTCGCGCTCTATGTTTAGGTATTGCGAAGTCACTTGTCTGTGACAGGAGGTAAGATTAGGTTCGTTAGGTTGCTTTCTACCACGCACATGCGACGACGAAGCGAGGAGGAGCCAAGTCCTGTTGTAGTGCAAGTGTTGGACTCGAAGATGATACGGTTCACAATCTATCGATAGTTTACAATCTCGCTAGATAGATTGTAATCTAACGATCTTTACAATCTTACGGTGACATATACATTTGAATACACTATTTGACGAATAAAGTAAGGTAACGTTTCGTTTATTGTAAATTATTTATGTCAAATAAAGACTTTTTGAAATTGATTGAATAAGGTAAGCAAGTTCGTAAAAGAGTGGCAAACTCTGGTGTCAGAGTTTTCAAACCAGCTAAGGCCTTTTACATAGCTTAACAACTAATTAATAGTTTTGCATTCGGCTTTGTCCGTGTTTTGGGATAAAATCTAGTCTAAACCTATGTCAATTTCAGGGCATGCCAAAAACGCGATGATTCGTTTTGTTGTGACGTGATGACGTCTAAAAGCAAATAGCAAAACATTTTGATTACCACGTAGTTAACAAGTTCCTAAGCTTTTGTCTTATATCTTATCGCAATTATGTTCTTGTATTCCTTTTTGTATTACTTTTAGTAATAGAATCAAGAACATTAACAAGTATACGTAATTAACAAGTACTTCAGCTTTTATCTTATATCTTAACGTGATAGCTTGGTTCTCTTATTTTATAACCCATTTAATACAATTTATTTTAATAACAATAGAAAGTATCTTTCCCTTTCTTTTATCTAGGCAGCAATATGAGTATAATTCAGGCCAACAAGAACATCAATTTCTAACTTTGCCGCAAGTATAGCGTTCGAATACACCTATGCAGTAGAACTAATTGCCACAATAAACTCGAACAATTGTAGTTTGTTTTCTCTATGGCTGCAGATTTAGCCGCTTTAACCGCTGCCAGTTTCCCGCAGCTAATACCTGGGGTAGAAATAAAGCGCTGCAGCCGCTGCGGAATGCACGGCGCATGCGTCTGACCCCTTACGCAGTATAGATAGTAGACAGTAGCGTAAGTCGTGGAGCTCAATTGGCAATAGTTAACACTTATATAAGTAATTGATGCACGAGTACGTCCTAGTTCTGGATAGAAATACTATGGTGGATCGAATAAAGCTTTACGTTCCACTGTTGTAGCTGGGTTACTGTAACTTAGAAGCGCTATTGTAGCGTCTATTGTGCTTCATATACACGCATATTTCCAAGACAACAGTAAGTTTGCAAAATTATTATGTCTTGTGTAGAAGTATTTTGTGCCTTTGCCTGTGCGTTTGTTGGCAAAAAGCCAGGTTTATTTTATTATCATTCAAGTTTGGATACTGTTATGGTTTTAAACGGCCCCACCCCCGGAAAAGTCAGCTGACGCCCACTGGAAACGACGCATTTCTATGCATGTGTGCAGTTTTATATGTGTGCGTAACAGCCACAGTGGAACAATGAAAATGATGGAGCTATTTAAATATTTTGGACAGATTATCCAGCTTCATGTTAAGCCACTGATTTTATTATTTATAACACATTAGTCCAAATATTAGATATATCACTAACTCTACATATAGTTACAAATGTAGTATTATATGCCAATAATTGTTCTAGAAAATGTTAAGCGACACGAGAAATATTTTTCTTTCGCAATTCGGATTGGCAATCTATATGAAAAAATATATTTGATACATCTATCAACGAATCATAATATTATTATTATGTAAGTAAAAAAAAAAACTACATACAAGCGGGTGGTTTTTCTACGAACATACGAGTACATACATTATTACGTCTTCTTCTTATCGAATGTGAGTGTCCAACTCTGGTGTCAAGAGTTTATCAAGCCACCCTAAGGGCCTCTGACATGGCATAACTTAACTTACATATTTCGGTATTTACCGATACCTTAGGGCGGGTTAGTTCACTTACTGTGTCAGGATTACACACTGTGTCATAGCTGTGCAAAGTTCCCTTTGTCACGCGCTCGGCATGAATGGCGGCGATCAATATTTCGGGCTCCAAACATCGACCACATTGCCCAGATACAACTAACTATTTACCTATACTATTTGACATGTATGTATCTATAGCTATAAGTAGGTATATACGCGCGCGTAAACAGCCCTGACGTTCGCAATGTAGCATGAGCGAGAGGTGTGTGAAAGCAGTAATAAACGGACTACAAGTGTAATATGGTGTTTCATTGTTTAAATCTAAGAACATAGCACTATTTTTTACGTGTGATAGGTTTGTGTTTGACTACAGCCTGTCTGTGTCAAACACAAACACACAGATGCAGCTTAAAGTAGTAACACACTCACCTAGAAGGTACCTATTAACTCACTTTTAGAGATGAAACCGCCGCCTTTGGCACTACTTCAAGTTGTGATTTATAACCCTGTTTTTTTTTAATTTGTCATAAAATTAAAGTGTTCATCTATCTATTTAAGTGTGGGGCTAGTTGGCGATGTGTGCAATGTCCCGGAATATTTATTTAAATATCTTTATTTATTTTTTATTTTTTACAAGAAATGGGTTTGCGCTTGACCGTAATTCGCCTAATGGTAAGCAATCATTACGGTCTAGGATGGAACGTGCTTACCCAGTAAGAACCGATTCACTCTCGCTTTGAAGATCGCAAGGTTATATTCCGCGGGGAACAGGGAGTCAGGCAGGGAGTTCCACAATTTAGCAGTTCGCACTATAAAAGTGGAAGCAAAACGCTTAGTGCGAGTCTTGGGAACTTGGACCAGGAAGCGGTGACGACCTGCTGTACCCCTGCTTGTCCGGTGGTAAAAAGGGGCGGGCGGAATTAGATCGTGGTTCAACTGTGGTGTCGAGAATTTCTCAACCCACCCTAAAAGCATCGGACATGGTTTAACAACTTTCGCCTTTTAAAAGTATAAGTCCCAGTTGATTTTACTGACAAATAGCTGAGATCTACAATTTATCTATAACAGAAAAAAAACGTGTTTTTGGTGGTGGTTTGTTATTATATTATTTTCCCTATTTCACCTTGCAAAGAAACATTAGTTCGTCGTGATTTATGGAATGCAATTTTGAAAATGTCTGTTTGACATATGATATTGAGTTTTGTGATACTATAATAGGGTATCTATTGGGTTAATTGTCGTTGGGTCCAACTTATGAAATTTTTAGTAGTTTCGTTACGCCACGTTGACTCTGTAGTTTAATTTATGCAGATGCGCAGTTTGTTTTAAAACTTTGGGAAAATTATGTTTTATTAAGCGTTCCGTTGTACGGATACGCTCGTATTGTTAATTTAGTGGCGAATACTTTGAGATCATTTTACTGGATATATGTAAATGTATGTTTAGGAAAGCAAATGATATCGGGTTTGTAGTGAAATGTTTGCAAAGTATCTTGTGTCGTTTTACGTTGTAACCCATTGAGAGTAACCTACAGAGTAATAAAAATAGTAAACTAACACTTTTTCGCATAAAACTTAAAATATAAATATCTTAAGATTTTTAGGTACTGTCCATCTATAAATATGAAATAATTATCAAAATCTGTGATAAATAATATTTTCCTAACTTATTATATATACTGTCATGCAATCTAGATCAATAAATTTGGTTTTAGATAATATCATACTTACTTTTTCATATCTTTAAACATTATCATAGTTCATGGAGTAATTTGAATCTATCTTTTACGAGTAAAAACACGACAATCTACGACGATCTCTGAATACTTTCTACTTTGACATCGATCTAACTTCTGACTACTCTCTGTCCACAGATTATATTTCTTTTTGACAGTTGTTATTTCAATATATTTTAAGTCAAATTTGAAGTAAAATACATGGAGATGACAACCGTAAAATGACATATAATACATGGACAAAGTTTACAATGTATACACACAGTTAAATGCAACTGCGAATAAATAAAAGGGGTAAATAATATAAATGTGCACATAGATAGCAAGCAGTATGGTACGACATAAGCATAGAGGTTGAAATAGAAGGCAAACCAAAACAGGTGTGATGGAGACCCAGTCTAAATTTCTGTTAATAAAACTACAGGTTTTGGTGATTACGAGTAATAATACATAATCAAGTACATGTAAGAATTTTTAACTTTATATTAAAAGTGTAGATACTTAGATTATTTTGTTAATGTATTTTTTGTTTTGCTTTTGTATCATAACATATCCAAACGGGCAAAAATCATGTTTTCAAGAACAATTTTATAGGTTTGCTTTAGTATAAACTATTCAACTAACAAGATCCTAGATTGAAGACTAGTAAGAAGTTTAGAAAGGGTCTCAATAATTTGGTTTACCTAGAATACCGTGGTACAAAATAACATAGATAATGTGAACACTTAAGGCGTAAACAGAAAATAGAAAAAATAAAATAAAGAGGAAAAAGTCGTCAGGAGATTGTGCGAATGAAATTTGAAAATTCACAAATAAAATCGAATGAAACAGCAAATTAAATCATGACCGAAAAGTAACTGAAAAGTGAATTAAATTTGGATTTGTCCTGAATTTTCTGCAAGAAATGAGCCGAGCTCGATTTCTCGAGTTACTATTGATTTGGCATGTAGAACTTCATTTCAATTTCGTTTATTCGATATTAAATTATCAGAATACACACTTCAGTGTGTAGTAAAGTAATTTCGAATCAAAATTCAAAATAAACACAATTACTTACACGCGTTTGGTTTTCAGCCAATTTTAAACTGAAAAATAACTTTAGAAAGGAATCGAACACAACAACCATTCCTTTATTTCATACAGAAGTACCTGGAGTCCATCGCCTAAGGGCAAGACTCACCTGAAACTGAAGAAATTATTCATTAAATTACATTCAAGACAAATATTGACAAGCTGAATAGAGGAGGGGAAAAAATAGAGACTAAATTACTGTGTTATAATAAGATGAATAGGAAGACATACATACGTAAAACATATTGTAGATAGATGCATAATTGATCAATAAAAAATCCACTTAAGATCTCAATCTTGTAATGAAATTATATAAATTTTCTCTGCTTGCATCGATTTGTATATATGTTGACACAAACTACATACCTATCATACTTTTGGAGATCGCTCTCGTATATCAATATCCACAAAAAGGTAAAGAGTAAATGTCATTGTGAGGATTGCCAGACTATTGTTGTATAAAAAAAGTGTTATGCAATATTTTGTCAATAAAACCCCATATGTTAAAAAATTGTATTTCAAAGTTATTAGCAGCATGAGTGTGCTACTTGTTTTACCAATCTCGATGAGAAACGATCTGGTATTTTACAATATTGCATATTCCATGCTATTCCACTTGCAGCGCAATTTATTCTGTAACAATTTCGAGTTATATTTGCAAACGGAATAATATTGTTTTGCTGAATTTATTGCATTTTGATGATGGAATCGTAGAAGTGGAACAGTGATTTTTGTAACAAATGTATAGTTATGTGGTTTTATAACCGCCAATGGGCTATTTACTTTAGGCAATATTGAGATCGTTATAAAATTGTATAAGACGCTACAAAGGCACAGGTAAGGAAGTAATACATAGTAATGGTATGTATCCCTCTTTTTTATTTGAATTAATCTATACTTCTATACTAATATTATAAAGCTGAAGAGTTTGTTTGTTTGTTTGAACGCGCTAATCTCAGAAACTACTGGTCCAAATTGAAAAATTATTTTTGTGTTGGATAGACCATTTATCGAGGAAGGCTTTAGGCTATATAACATCACGCTGCAACAAATAGGAGCGAAGAAACAATAGAAAATGTGGAAAAAACGGGCAAAATTATTCATCTTTGAAGGCTTCCGTTGCGTGCGCTGCGAAAACGGTTCAAGATATAAAAAAAAAAAAATCAAAGAATTATTCCTCTTGAAATGATCTAATAAAATGTCCCAAACAGTACATGTCTATCTTTTAAGGTTAACTCACTAAACCGTTTTTATGGTAATAAGTATTCCACGCGGACGAAGTCGCGCGCACCAGCTAGTTTAGAATAAAAATAGCGCATTTAAATTCAGGTTCTAATCTGACACATCAGTTTAGCTGTTTGAACACAAAAGAGATACAAACCTTCAAACGTAAATTTTTTTTATGTTGCCCTAGTTAAAAAATGAGTGATTTTTAACTGTTATTTAACCACAGGTATCAGAAAACGTATTTTTCTATTATTATACCACACGATATTGTTATTTTTATGGAACGTAGAATTTAATCTTGGATTTTTATTTATTTACTCAATTGGTACTGTTAGTAGTTTCATTTTGTAGCACATTTACTTTATGATTAAGTTCAGTCAACCGCGCTGCTATCTGTTATATTTATGAGTGAACACGGAGTAGCACTTTGGTCAACTATAATATTGACTGGCCTGATAGCTTAGTTAGTAGTGGCTCTGCCTTCTAATCTAGAGGTCGCGGGTTCGATTCCCGCATGACACAAGTATTTATGTATTTTAAAAATTTATAATTACCTACTTGTGTTGAGTCTGGTCGTTTGTATGTATAATAAGTATGTATTTACAAAAAAAAGTATATAAGTATTATATCCGTTATCTAGTACCCACGACACAAGCGTTTGCTTAGTGTGGGGCTAGATGGCGCTGTGTGCAATGTCCCGGAATATTTATTTATTTATTTATTATTAAAATATTACACATTCATATAACTCCATACATAAACGACACATAAGAAAGTTTATAAAATCATATTTTTTAGAGTTGGCAATTATATCGAGATCCGTGAAACTTAACTGCAACCAACGGATTAAAAACCTATCAACACTTAGTGAAAGAATTGGGAGTGTTTTTCGTTATAAAGTATGTATACAACATTCTTAACTCTTGCAATGGAAAGAAGAAGCTTTCAGCAATTTAGTATCTGATACTTTAATTAGTATCTGAGTTTTTTTTTTTTTTTTTTTAATTTGATACAACTTTCAAATAATACATATGAATAAAATGAACATTATACACATGCCGCTAGCAATATCCCCTAAGCCACTTACTATACCCCGATTTAAATTACCCACCGGAATATTTACCCCAAACTGAACAACTGTCTGTGAAATTGGCATACAGCTCTCACATGCTCAAAATATGGGGCAATATGTCAACATAGGAAACCGAGGATATACATCGCGGAGTCGTTTCCAATATACGAAGCATCTCTCATATAAGATTTCTTTCTTAGATTTATCACCCTCTATGCAAATAGTCTGTGATGGATATTGGAAGGGAGCGACGTTTACCTATGTGTCGAAATTAATTTTTTCCCCGACGTCAAATGACGGGATTTTTTTTATTAAGTTTCGCTTAGGTTTTGGAATCTTGGGTCAATGCTGGTTTACTGGTTGGGTACGTAAAGTTTGTGCTCTTATTTATTGTGTTTTATAGGTGTCATTTGCAATTTTCACCAAAATTGATTTGAGTTGAAACAATTGGCTTACCAAAGTCTATAAAATAATAAGCAACCCTAACAGAAAAATTTAAAGGGTTGGAAAGCTTTTAAAATGAAAACTTTATAAATAAATAATATAATTAAATAAATAAATATTTCGGGACATTGCACACAGCGCCATCTAGTCCCACACTAAGCAAACGCTTGTGTCGTGGGTACTAGATAACGGATATAATACTTATATACTTTTCTTTTGTAAATACATACTTATTATACATACAAACAACCAGACTCAACTCTAGAAATTATATTTTTTTTAAATGCATAAATACTTGTGTCAGGCGGGAATCGAACCCGCAACCCCTAGATGAGAAGGCAGAGCCACTACCAACTAAGCTAACAGGCCAGTCAAAAACTTTAAAGCAAAAACAAATACTAATCTATTTGCAAAACCATAAATGTGTCTACTCGTACAATTTGTAGGCACAAACGAAATTTATGATGTGAAGAATAGTCTAGAACGAATTTATATTACTAATGTCATACGTGAAAGAAAAAAATTATGCAATTTTTTATTAAAACTTGAAAAATAGCACGAATCTGTTCTCTCTGTGGAATAAGTCTTTTTCTCTGATTGGAACGAATTTGTTTGTATGAAAGAATAATGTGTTTAAAATTGAACTATCTAATCAATCATATTAATATAATATAACGTTTCTTAATAGTTCTTAAAGACTGCATACGTGAATCAGAAAATGTTGTCGTCGTGTAGAATCCATGTCATAAAGTCATTGAATATGTAATGATTCATTATGAACAACGTTACCAGACCTTTTATGTACCCATGTTTATAATAATAATAATATTTATTTATTGGTCATCAAAAACCTTATAACTAAGTTACAACATTTGTTTGTTAGTACAATATTTATATTACTATGTTAGGATCGATTACAAATGATGTGATCTATGTTCCCCACACTAGGTTCCCCTGTGTCGTGGGGAACGCGCTTTTTGCAAACAAATAAATGAATTTGAACTTACTCGCATATTAGGAGTATTTACCTACAAGTTATTGATGAAATTGTTTTTAAATTGAAGTAGAAGGCCCCATATAACGTTTATCTCTCTTGACTAGGATTTTCACTGTAATTTCTTTACCACCACAATAAATTTAAACTAATTAATAACTACACCATCTATCTCCACACCCGCTGGCATATATCTCGGCCAACACATGTTCCAATTACCAAGCAATATTGATCGCGAATTAATTGGCCCAAGCCCTGGCCATGCAGTGCCAATCTCCTGCGGTCGCAAAAGTCATGAGCTTGGCTGATACTCGTATGAGCAGTTTAATTTACAATCGTCTATAGCTTTGTTTATCATGTTGTCGAATTATGTACGGTTATTTTTTTTTAATGAGTAGGTCGTGTGGGATGCAGACATTTCAATTATTTGGTATTTTTTACTATAAAATACTAGTGGATATTTACGTATTTATTTGTTTAGTAATACGTCGGGATGATAACTGGCCCAATTTACTCTTGAAATTCTAAAATACCTACTTTTTTCTGCTTGTGATGGATCTCCCTTCACATTACTATGGGCTATGACTCTTACACATAATTAAAACAATATCAAATTATTCTGGGACATTGCACACAGCGCCATCTAGCCACACACTAAGCAAATGCTAGCTATATAATTTATCGGTCTTGAAGTCGAGAGTGAACAGATTTCTTCCAGGCAAAAGCGCTAAATCGTAGATTACAACGTTGCTTAGCATCAGGCGTGTTGTAGTCAAGCGTGAGCCTATCTAGTATTAAAAAAACGGATTTATCGTGGGTACTAGATAACCAAACTAAAAATGACGATAGGTAATCCTGCCACTCTTGCGGAATGTAAAATAAACAAATAAACTAACAAGCCAACTAAACGATATATACACCTTCCGTTTATATAATGTGCTCATATGATGACTTGTAGCATACACAATTATATTGCTCATTCCCATACACAACACACACCCATTTCCTAAGCAATAAATACAATGGCATGTACAGTCAGCGTTAAATTTAACTTCACCTTGCACAAGTAGATACAATTCAGGTGCGATTGTTATTCGGAACTATTATTTCGCGCAGTTTCACCCGGACTAAGATTGTTCTCCCGTGAGTAGGTACAGGCAGCGACGTTTGTTGTTATAATTTGAGTAATCTGTGAACAGTTTGTGGTGTTTTTTTTATACATGTATAGCCATTTTATTTAAATTATTTTAGAAGAAGATGAAAACCTGAAGGTTTAAAATTAAAACTTTCGTGAGTCATGTTAACTAAACGGTTTTCACTCACGTGTAATTCGCGTTAGTTGACGATGACATCCGTAACCTGAAAGTTGCTTCTTGTTTTTTTGTAAGGTTTGGTACATGGTAAGTACATACATTAAAATAACATACAACATACAAATCTGTAGATGCTTATACTTACTTTTTTGATTATTTACTATATTATTAACACGTTGAACGCCTAATAAAAAAAAGCATTTTGGTCAAAAAACTTTTTGTGTTATTTAAATTCGTTACCATAAAATATGGATAGCTTTTTATTTTTACGCGATTTAAAAATACTGTTTTCTGTTTTTATGATAAAAACAGATGGTGCCCACTACTGCCCCCCACGGCGCTCTGTATTGAATAATGCAAATATTCGTTACGAAGCGCCATGCCGGTCATCGCGCCGGGCACCCCGCGCCTCAGTCCCTCGCCGGCGCTTACGTTGAGCGGTCGTTTGCATTCTCACTGTGTTGATATATTTGAAATTATAAACGTTTTTTTTTTCAAAGACTATTTGATGATATTTTAAAATGGAAAATGATATTGTGTACAGCCAAGAAAATTATTTTGAAGTTGCTATGGAAGACTTTGAATTCACGCAGGCGGATTTACAAGAGCTTTCCAACTTGGAAATCAGTGCTTTCAATGACTTGGTTAGTAGAGAACAAAGTAGTGGCGACGAATCAGAACAACTGAACTTGCCTCGAAAACGGAGACGACTAGTTATAGCTTCAGAAAGTGAAACGGATTCAGTCGAAGATTTTGTTTTGAGTAACTTACCATCAAACTCACTCAATCACGCACAGAAATGGAGGGATACCACTGGGCAAGCCGCCCGTGTGATTCCATTCACTGAGCCCATAGGTGTAAAATTACCATACTCAACCATGATGAATCAGGCTGACCCTGAAGACTTCTATGCTTTGCTAGTTCCCGACGGTTTATTTGAAATAATAGCAGAGGAAACAAATACTTTTGCTGCTCAGAGTCTTTCGGAGCGTCACCTAAAGCCATCTTCACGTTCGCACGCATGGACTCCAACAAATAAGGATGAAATGAAACGTTTTTTTGGTTTGATACTGTTTATGGGGCTTGTAAAGTTGCCAAAACTAAGTCATTACTGGAGCAAGGACAAAGTGCTGGGTCAAACGTTCCCCCGTACCGTCATGAACCGTAACCGATTTGAATTACTTTTACAGTATTTACATTTTGCAGACAACGATAACATAAATCCAAATGACCGCATTGGTAAGATCAGGTACCTTATAAACTTATTGAACAAAAACTTTGCTCAATTTTACTCAGCCAAAGAAGATGTGTGTGTAGATGAGAGCATGATCCCTTTCAGAGGGAGGCTCTCATTTCGGCAGTATAATAAGTCAAAACGACACAAGTATGGAATCAAGCTATTCAAACTTTGCACAAATCCAGGCTATACCTTAAAACTCCAGGTATACAGCGGTAAAAATTTTGATACAGTTAACAATACACCAACCAAAGTAGTATTATCACTTTGTGAAGAATTATTGAACAAAGGACATACCATTGCAACCGACAACTGGTATACCAGCTTAGAATTGGCTTACGAGTTGTTGAATAAAGAGACACATTTTTTAGGAACAGTACGAAAGAACAGAAGAAACTTGCCAAAAAAAGTCGTTGAGGCAAAATTACAGCGTGGCGAGCACATGGCACAGGAAAATGAGGATGGAATTACTGTCCTAAAATGGAAGGATAAAAGGGATGTATTGATGATGTCTACTAAGCACACCGACACATTTTGTAAAATCAAAGTAAAAGGCAAGACCCTTCGAAAACCTAAAATGGTTCTAGAGTACAACAAATGCAAAGCTTCAGTCGACATGAGCGACCAAATGACAGCCTATTCTACACCACTTCGCAAATCTGTGAAGTGGTACAAAAAACTGGCAATAGAACTAATTTTGAACACAGCGGTTGTCAATGCCATGATTATGTATAAAGAAACGACAAACAAAGCAATATCAATGGTACAATACAGAAAAAAACTCGTGGAGTACCTTACAACCACTGACACTTCAGAAACTGACCTTTCAACAGGAACGCGCCCTAGAAGACTGAAACATGAACTGGAGAAAAAACCCGGAGCCGTAAAAAATACCAGAAGATTCTGTGTTCTTTGCTACAAAAATAACACAGAAATAATGCCAAGAATTGAGGCGAAAAATAAGACTAAAAAAGTTAGCACCTTTTGCAGACTATGTCCTGGTCAGCCCCACTACTGCCTTCCATGTTTCAATACTGCACATAAATAAAACATGCGTAAATATATTTTTTTGTGATTTTATTTCATTGCTAATTCGATCCTTTTTTAATTTAAATTGTAAGTATAGTAAAAATAAATGTCTCTTAACTCAGATTTTTCGTCTTACCATCATTTCCCTATGATTATTCTAACTTCTCTGGAAGTATCAATGTCCTGTTTGGTAATATAGTTCTGGAGCGCCGTGCCGGGCATTTCATAACAATAAATCAAGGGAGACAATGTTCTACGGCGCTATAAAGCTTGTTAAATACAGGTCTGACTTGAGGTCACATATGCCCCCCAAAGCGCTGCGTAGTACAGTGTTTGAGGTCACTAGTGACCCCCATGGCGTCCAACGTGTTAAAACACAAAAAAACAAGTTGAAAAGAAAGAAAGAAGAAGAAGTGATTTTAGTTGCTACATATTTTTGTTAAGTTTATTATGACATCTCACTGTTCCCAGTTCCCGTGAAAATATAATAATTTAGTCTTAGATGATAATGATATTTAGCGGTAACTGTAGCTGATAGTACAACAAAGGTACACAATGACTACCGAATGGTTTTGTTATTATTACAAATTAAACGAGCAGAATTTCGGCCTCATGATCTCAATTTGGCAAATTAACATTCAACTTGGTTAGCCAGTTTCAAATTAACTTATTTAAAATTTAATACCCTTGAAATGGGCGGTCGGTTCCCGCTACCTACACGCACTTTGTGTTATTGCTTTTAGTTTTCGATCAAATTGTACAGATGCAAATGTAACTTTGTTATTATATGTAACTAGCTTTTGCCCGCGGTTTTGCACCCGTTATTATACATATAAACATTCCTCTTGAATCACTCGTTCTATTAAGAAAACTGCATTAAAACCGCTGTGTAGTTTTAAAGATCTAAACAAACATATAGACATAAAGACAGACGCTGGAAGCGATTTTGTGTTACTACATATATAATACATATACTAGGTACAAGTGTTAAAATGTGTTATGAAACATTTTATAAAAAAGCTTTAAATTTACAACACAATGTGCATATCAACAATGAAGAGAAATTAATGTCCTGCTTTCAAGATCATGAAATGGAGTTGGGTTATGACTATGTCAATACCATTTAGAATAAAAGTAAAAGAAATGAGAAAAAATTAAAGAAAATATACGAGTTGATGGCCATGTTTTTGACAAAAAGAAAAGAGTTCAAAATTAAAGACGATTTAAGGGTAAGTAAAAGATAGCCATATTTTTAACTTGGTTGGTAGAAGTTAAGACAGAAATGTTGTTACTGCAAGTAAAATTCAAAATCACCGGAGTGTAATAGATTGCTTGCAAACTCTGGACGAGCGATAAAAAGAAGACCGTTATAGAATCAAGAGCTGTAATTAATGGCCGTGTCATACGACAGGGCCGTAGAGTTAATTACCCATAGAGTCAGTACTAGGTACCTATCAATTTATTTTTCAAATCTATAATATTTTTTTTGTGTAAAGTATAAGCATAATTAGTCATACAAATAGTGTTTTTTTATTTATCAATAAATAATGACGTTATGGGACTTTTGAAGGTTTAACTTAGCAAGCTGACATCATATTTTTTTTTACGTGTAATAGGTTTACGTTTGACTACAGCCTGCCTGATATTAAGCATTGCTGCAGCTTAGGGTGTAACACGCTTACCTAGAAGATACCTATTAATACATAATAATCTAATCAACTTTCTACTGCTGGGTTATATGCCTCTCTCTATATGGGCCAGTTCCATCGAACTTGAGAAGACCTCTTACAACATGACATGTGTAGATCTTGTTTAGCTATTGCTATTCCAAACAGGCTTCGCATGACCAAAATGTTGGATTGTACTTTGCCCAAAAGATTAGGATAGCTATTCAACGGGGCAATGCAGCCAGCGTTTTGGGTACGCTGCCTTTTGAAAAACTCGATTAGTTTGTTTATATATATGACGGCGGGTTTGATTTGAAGTGTTTAAGTTGTTCTTAATGTTTGATTCGGAGAGTAGGCGAGTTGGTTTCAATGTCACTGTCAGCTGTCACAATGTTTGAAATGTGTTATAATGTTTGTGTCACTGTCAATAACGGCTGACGTTGACTTGAGACTAACTTCGGGGTCCTGCTCTGACGCAACAACCAGCGCTAGTGCCGTCAGTGCCGTGCGAGGGACCGCCATGTCCGCCATTCTTACTTGGGACGGCAATCGGTTCGCATCGCGTTGTGGCGTTACGTGTTGGTTGGAGTGTCGACCGAATTAGTGTAATTAGTTATCAGACAATCTACCAACAGTTGTATTTCAAAGTTTAACCTCCAACAAATTGTTATATACCCTCAATCAGTTGAAGTACTACGTTTTATTTCTCCTTGCCCAAATAACCACGCCTAGCCGATAGAATTATTATTATGGTTGACGAACATGCTCTGCTGTTCCCACATATATATATTTTATTCGTAAGTATTATTATTTAGTTAGTACGTGATGTTTGTATTTGGTGTACCTTATTTTATGTACTATATTTAATTATCAATTTAGGTTGGTATGTCAGTTTTCTTTTGCTACAATGAGGCGTCTTTTAATTGTCACGTCTTTAGACGTAGATAACGGACAGCAGGCTTAGTGACGTCACATCCTTCCAGATGGACTTAGTTACGCTCCCTTGTAGTTTATGTGCATTTACTTGTTTGAAAGCTTCTTCATGGTAGTGTGAGTAAGACTGAGCGTAGATGAAATTGGAACTGCCTGAATGCTATGCAATTGACTAAGCGGAAAGATTTTTAAATGAAAATATGAGTATTGTTGGCAAATATTTTGGTCATTTATCAGAATGTATTAATTTATTTATTAAAAGCGTCGTTATTTGCTATTTTCGTAATATTACAACTTTTTTCTGTAAAAATGGCATAACTGGTGAATAATCTTGACTTTGCAGAATGTGACAGAAGTTTTTGATTGCTAAACTACTAAATTAAACCATAATAAAGCCATACTTCCATTTAATCTACCCAGTTGTCTGATCAAATAATCTGATCGAATACAACAATCGAATTCAAGTGAACACTACCGATTCGATTTAAGTTGCTGCACCCTGAACATGTTTTCATACAAAGAATTGTATGAAATAGGCTCAAAACTAACTAAGATTAAGGGATGGCTTTAGTCTTCAAATAAAGGTATTCAAACGCAAATCACCGCTAGAAAATCAATCACATAGATTTTGGATTCTTGTAGTTTTATATACACCTAATTATTTGTTTTCATACAAAAAGACTATCTCGTACCTCTAAACAATACCGCCTTTGCAGTTAATTGTTCGGATATTTACTATTTTAGATCATAACTATTTATCTCTCAATTTTGGCTCTATAATTTATTTTTCTTACTTTTTTACTCATACTATTACATACAACATTTTTGTATGAATACGCTGGCCACACGTATTCATACAAACACGTTAAGTAGGGCTCCGAATTGATTATCAGAAACCAGTAGAGTGTGCTCGATTCCCCTTGATTGGGTCATATGTGTCAATGGGCAATACAAATGATTAAGTTGGTAGCGCTGAGCCATCTGTTCACGATCTGGGCTGTTTGCGAGAGAAAGTGAACGGAATAGAACTTTGTTGCATGTTGTGGGTAAGATTTGGATTTCAGTTGGTTATTTTAAGGTTAAGTTTTGATTTCGTTGATTTATATGCTCTAGATTTTCTAGTTAACCAATTTTTCTACTAAAATATTAATAGTTTTAAGCATTAGCATTTGTCAAGTTTGAATATATGTATATTGGACAAGCCCTCGTAGTTATTTGTCTATATTATCAACGAAAGTTTTAGTTCGAACTAGACTTTTTATTTACATAACTACAATTTGTATAAGATAAAAGAAAGCAAATCCCTCATCAATACAAAAGCATCTGGGAGACAAATCGCCTAATATACATACTTGTAACAGGAACATCGAAACAAAACTTTTCCTTCTTTCATAGATAACAAGATCCCTTTTCCCTGCACTTGCAACGCATAAACTGAAATAAGCCAATACATTTGTACCGTCGATCTGCTAAGCCCTGGATTTCTAATGCAAACACATTCATCAGAGCTAATGCATAGGAAGTAATCACTCCAGGAGTGTCATGGCCGCCATGATATAAATCAAACTGGATTTACCCGGTTTAGGGTGACGATCGGAAGAATGTTTGAAGATTAATAATCTTGAATTGATAATTTGTTTACGGAATTGACAGATGAAGTTTACATCGGTTTTAGGGTTGACGATTGGTCTTAATTGATCATGCTTGTGTTGGTTTTCTATGATTTTAGGATATTCAAATTGTTGTATGGATTTTTATAGCAGTGTTTTCTAATACTAAATGGTAAACGTAATGAAAGTTGAGCAGAGCAGTTAAAACTGCTATTTATTTGGGACATTAATAAAACGTAACGTTAAATAATAAATAATGGTAAGTACATACGATACGTTCAGAGATGTTCAAAAATAGCTCCACCCTTTGAAGAGAGTGACAGCAGACAAACAAAAATAAGAATTTCAGATTAGTCTCCCCGTGATTATTTGAAAGCATCCCGTTTAATTATTCGAGCGTTTTGGAAACGTTAAATATTTCAACAATCAGTCGCGACGCCGTAAGTGCGAACGCTAACTTCCATCGGGCAATTAACAACATTTGCAATTCGGAATTCTCCATCGTTAGCGAAGAGAAAAATTACGAAGCGAAAAAATTTAGCGAAGTAAAAATAAACATAAGCGAGCCGAGCGAATAAATAACGAAAACTTCTGTCGCACGGCAAAGAGTGAATTGTGCAAAGTTTAAAAATGAATTACGTTGTAAACGTGGCTTTAAAAAGAAAGTATTGTACAATTCGGTTTAAATTTTCAAATTTCTCTAATTACGTTTATTCTTCGCGGAGAGCTCTTTGAGTTGAAACTTGGGGTTTAAATTTACTTTGGCATATAAGTTAAGATGTCTTATCTATGAGTAGGATTGAAGTGGCTTCTTTTGGATACCTGAAACAAAGAAATTAAAAATTAGTATGTAACGGTTTGACAGACAATAAAAACTACATAGGTATAAATTTGTCTACTCGATTAATTTTTGCAATTTTTTAGATCAGTGTTGGAAGTAGTGAAAACGAATGGGTATGGACTTTTAGAAATTAAAACTAGACTATAAGAAAAATATTATCGACCACTGTTTTATAACAACTACAAAGAGTGACTTAATACGGACTGAAATTTCAAATAACGATGTCTCATTCGCTTAAACACTTTTATATCTTTTGATTCCTTCCACTCTGTGTCAAATTCTAACTCAAAATCATATTGCGCTGACAACTCTTCCAATCTTTAATTTGAATTGTGTACAATTAAATCCAACATTTCGTATAATTTGCCGGCATTAAGTGATCCTTTTATTCTACACTCAATGTAGGGCTCAATTTGTGAATATTGTTAAGTAAATTTATTCGGATGCGACCTGAAGAGCCTTAAAATGTTTACCTTGATTGGTGATTATTTTACATTTGTTATGAAGTCGACCTTTAAGCCGCTTCGAAAGGTTAAGTACTTGTTATTTCGTATTGAGATTTTGTTGTTTTTTAACACAAATTGAAGTGATTTTTTTCGTGTATTGCCAAAAGTCGTTGAACGTACTCGTATGTTGTTAGTTTTAGACTTAAATTCACTGTATATTATATTAATGTTAGCATATTGTATGTTATTTATTATCAGTAATTATTGAGAAAAAAATGTAATGTTTAAAAAGCAAGTACGAAATAACACACATCCATTAAAATTTTCTGACATAATTTTTCTTTTTTTTACGAGACAATCTAATAAAATTCTTATTATCAAGGTAAGGAACCTTTCCCGGGTTAAATATTTCACACGCAAAAATCCGTATCCGCGGAAGTGACAAGTGTTCGTCGAGAGTGTCTGCCTCACTTATAATGGCGCTTTAGGGCTCTTTCATATTGTAGAAAAAAAAAGGAAAAATATGGGTAAAAATAAATGTTTCTTTGGGAATATGTATAAAAATGCTGCTTATATATAAAACTAGTGGGTGCTCGCGGCTTCACTCGCATTAAGAAGTAAAACTTGCATCCCCTATTTCAACCCTTTAAAAGTGGCATTTCCAAAAATCCTTTCTTAGCAGATGCCTACGTCATAACATCTACCTGCATGCCAAATTTCAGCCTGATCCGTCCAGCGGTTTGGGCTGTGTGTTGATAGATCACTATATCAGTCAGTCAGTCGGTCACCTTTAAGTTTTATATATTTAGATAATAAAACCGAACATTTGTTATAAAAAAAACTTTAAAAGACTGCGTTTTGTATTCTTAATGATTTCATTGTTTTGAAACGTGATATGCAAAACATTGTTTAACAAAACAGCTGTCTAATCACTGCTCAGTTCTTGATATAAGAAAGAAAGAAAATTATTTATTGATAGAATTGCAGACTTAAATGTAGGCGTATAAACAAAACATTAAAACGAATAAGTAATAATCTACCTATTTATATATATATATATATATATTATATGATAAGGACAAATTTTAGCAAAAGATTTTAGTATGTAGGTATAACGGTAATATAAAAACAAAAGTTATTTTTAAATAGATAGGTCATTAGGCATCACTTCCCCAATCAGCCACCGCGGCAGAACTAAGCAAACTGCTTGTATTTCTTGCCACGGGGACTTCTCGCGAAAGCAATGAGCCTGTAATGCACTACATTTATATATGTAAGTAAGACGTATCATGTGACTACAGAAATCGCTTAAACCATGACATGGCAGTCAATGTCAAATCTAACTGATTTTAGCCTGATTACTTTTCCTTCACTTAGATACTCCGCAATTTTATATAAATACATACATATATTATATAAAGCCTGCTGGTTGACATCTAGTCGTCTAAGTAATAAGTAATGGTTGCCAGGAAGAGATTGCTTTTAGCAATAAGGCCGCCACTTGTTCTTGTTGGCACTAGAGTAGTTTCTGTATGTAATTTTATTATTTTTGCTTTGTATGTGTGTGATAATGTAGAATTACCAATCTACCTAAGTATGGAGGCTATTGTCATAGTGCGGCAGTCGTTAAGCCATGTCAGAAGCCCTTAGGGCGGCTTGATAAACTCTCGACACCAGAGTTGGCCACTCTTATTCGATAAGAAGAAGTATGGAGGCGTAGCGTAACTATCACCTTAAGGCTTCAGTTTGACTGAGCCTTTACTCTTGGCGTCTTTCTTAAGTGCTGCGTAACACGATATCCGGCAGCTTTCGCTTTTAAGCTTCGTTAATATTACTGAGGTGAGGTGGAGCTTTGTTGTGAAAGGAACGCTTAAAGCTCGCTGAAAAGAGTTATTTTAAGTTAATTTAGTCTTTGCTCGGGAGTTTCTGGAAGAAGGTTTGGGAATAGTATCTGCTACTAGTAACGTTATTTTATTTTTGTGTTTTTGTTAATTATATCTACCAATACAATACTAGTATGTTCAGGGTGGTACTGCAATAAAAAATAAAAATGTATATTCCGGGAGATTGCACACAGCGCCATCTAGCCCCACACTAAGCAAACACTTGTGTCGTGGGTACCAGATAACGGACAATAGTTATAAACTTTTTTTTGTAAATACTTATTCATTATAGAAAGGACAAGTATGATTTTGGCTACCTAATAACCTTGCGGTCAGCTACTCTTATTAATTGACGACATATAAAATGAAGCATTTCTTTGAATATTTGATATTCTAATATCTTCCGAAAATTGGTCAAAAATATGTACGAGTAGATTCATTGTACAGGTCACATGAACAAAACCTTAATAGCAAAACACTTGCCACAAAACAACAAAAAAGAAACAAACAAAAGAAACTACAACTCACCTCATGATAATATAACATCGTTGAAGTATCGCTATTCAACTATAATAAGCCCTGATAATAGCGATTCAGAACTAATTACGCTCAAGGATGAAAACTTCCATACAAACGCATAATTTATTAAAATGACTATTACGCCTTAGCACGGCCAAACATGTCATCCCTAACTGACCTTATTAAGGGGTATTCACCCGGCGACATAGTGCTGGAGACAGGCTTTGTCAATAAAAAAAAATGTGCATAATGTTATACCCGTTATCTAGTACGCATGATACAAGCGTAAGCTTAGTATGGGGCTAGATGACTCTGTGTGTTATGTCCTGAAATATATTCATTTATTTATAACAATTTTTTACAATGTAGGTATGTTTGTATGCAAAACAAGCCGCCGGCAGCGGGGCAGGGCCCAAGCTACCGGTGGTAGAGGATACAGAGACAGGAACATAATATTATTATTTTTGTAATTAATAAAAATAATTTATATATCCAGTTTAGTTTCTGTTTATATTTTATATCAGAAGACGGATACCGAATTTATCAGTGTATCATACTTATTTGAGGTGGTACTTAGTCGCATTTCATGCTTCGAAATGGTTTTAAAATGGTCCTTACATATGGTTTAAGACTACTCCATCACTGTTCTATGTCTACAAATTCACCCCTGGACAAGTGTGGCAGATGTGTGAATTAAAAACATTGCCTTAAATTTATTTACATCACGATATTTGACTATTAATCCAGCTGTGGGGGTTTTAATCCGCTAATGCTCATTTTATTTGAATTCTTTCGTTTTTTGTCATTTGCTTATTGAAATTGAACACTATGTATAAGGCCTTAAGATGAATTTTCTTAAGTTAAAGAACAAATATTCGATTTTAAGCTTGTATGAATTTAACAAAATGTGATTGCAGCACAGATTTTGTAATTAACTGCTTAGTTTTGCTATTGCAGATTAATCTTTTTATTAAGTTGTATGTCTAGGAATAACTTTATATACATAACCGCGACACAAGCGGTTGCTTAGTGCGGGGCTAGATGGCGCTGTGTGCAATGTCCCGGTTTTTTGTTTATATGTATGTATTAGATGTATATGTAAATAAATAAAAGCAATATTTCAAGACATTGCAAATATAATTTTATCAATAATTTTTCATATCTGTTAAGCTGTTATAAGTACAAATACTAAGACTTATCTTTTCTCGTTGGTAACATCAATTGTTGACAATGCAAGTAAAACTACAAAACGCAGCTAGTTTTGAATGAATGATTTATTATTATGTTCTGACAGCGTGATATCGATCTCTTTAATTCCGCGTTAGTTTCAGCTTGTTTTCAGTTATTGTTCAATATAACAGTTTTGATTCGTTGAATTGTGAATGATGATTGATTGAATTGGTTTAGCATAAAATAACGAGAATTTATACATCATTACTTTATATCATGAAAGCAAAAGTGCTGCATTTTGCTGATTTGTTGACGTTTAATCATTTTTACACAGCTAACCTGATATTTCGATATGATGCTGAGAATGATTTTGGAAGTAAAATTAGCATATGGATAGCTGTCTCTTTTTTCCATGGCGTATGTTGACAACAGCGAATGTACAATCGCTTGTTTCTTGTTTATTTAATTAATCTTTGATCTTTACAGCAAGAGTGAACCGATACTTAATAGCTAATGCTTACCATCAGGCGAACTGTGGTCAGGTGCAAACCTGCTTTAGTTTAAAAAAACCATTTATTTTAATTAATAAACCTACCTTTACCTAGCTTTCATACTAAGTTAATTTCACTAAGTCTGTTTAGCCTCAACCATTACAAAATTTGATCCTCCAACTAAACTAACCGATGTAGAAAGGCAATATTAAATTTGGCCCAATCCGGCAAACAGTGAAAAGACTGCATTGCGTCGGCCAGACTAATTCAATAACTACAGCCGCATGGTCTGCATGCCTTCAAAAACAACTTTCATGATTTTTGGAGTTCTCTATTCTGAGAAATATATTAGAAACTGGAGTATAATAAGAGATATGGTTCATTTTATGGGAATTAAATTGGGAGTTTTACACTTTTTCTCCGCAAAATATCTTTCTTTAAAGAGGCACTTCACGTTATACATTTTGAAATGTAATCTTATCTACAATTTAATACTTTTGGGGTTAGAAAAAAAGATAAATGCCTTATTGTAAGCTTAGCTCTTATGTAAAACTTCCTACAGCAGTAGTCAGGACACACTATGTAAATATTCTGTGCAGCCTAAATTAAATTGTATTAATTGTATTAATGTAAAAAAAAAAAAAATATTTTTGGCATAATAAACGATTATTATTATTATTATTTATTACTTAATTTAGGTTGTGTTTAGAACTATTTAGTGCCAGGTAATACAAAAACTAAAAGAATAGATAAAACAAATTTCGTTGTACCCGTTCAGCCGTTTGATGAACAGTCAAAAACACACACACTCGCCGAAGCACATATTATAAACTAAGATACACTTACAAACTTGTATACCACTTTTCACCTTTCCAATATTTATGCTGAATTTATTTATAAAATCACACAAGGCAAATTTATAAAAAAGTACTTACGTAATAAAGTTCTTTACATTTCATACAGAACCACAATCAATTCTTTCACTCCCCCTTCCCTAGTTTACCCCTCTCATATCCGTGTGATGCAATTAACTGATCACGAGCCTTCATGTGAATAAGCCTCGTAAAGCGACTTTATGCTTGCCTAAGTAATTACTGCCTTTGTTCATGTGAACTGTGCTTTACTTCTGTTTCTTTAAGTTTGTCTTTTTATCATCACTCTATGTAAAAGTAAAGGTGGGTTGTTGGTTTGTTTGACACTCTGGTCACAATCGAAGAGCAGATATATTGTTGATAATATTTGGTATGGAATTAATAAAGAAAATTATTCAAGGACATGTGTCTTCCGTGGAAGGACCTGGCGCCCACCACGATGTATCTGCCCAAGAGAACTGTCCTATCGAATTAATTTTGCGGGGGAGTCAAGATCCTCAGTCATGAGGAAATACGATTTAACGATTTAAAGAGAGAGAGAGAGAGAGAGATAGAGAGAGAGATAATAATATAAGACTTAAAGTAATAATAATTTAATAATAATAATAATTTATTGACACAAACAACATTTTAAAATATACAATAGTAGCCTATAATATAATATTAGAAAATATGTGTAAAGTGCATTTTTATTTGAGCAATGAATAGATCCGGTTCTTCTGAACTAAGCAAGAATGCTTGTGTCTCAGGAACATATTAATAGTCATACTAGTATGTGTGCCTGCACCTCTAAACTAAGCATAGCTTGTGTCTTAGAGGTGCATGCTCCCCAGTGGTAATAATACAAAGTAATTCCATATGAGGTGTTATAAACAATTTACAATTTAATCTTAAAATTACATATATCCTAATTAATTATTTAATAATTTTCTTACAGTTTGGTGTGTATATGAGAGTGTATTTTGAGTTAATGGGTATTATGGATGGAAAGAATCAGAATGTGGTTGATATAATATAGTAATTGATATAATTTTATGAGTGAAGTTAAAAATGTATGTGTCAGTAGAAAGTGTTTGTGTTTAGAAGTTGTGTATAAATGTGTACATAGTATATGTGATAGTGTATAGTGTATGTGGTAGTGTATTTTAACTGATTGATTGACTTAATTATCTTGGAAAAGTTAATAGGTTCTCAGTTTCATCATAATTTAATTTTTTAAGATGTTCAGTGACAGTCTTTTTAAGGGAGTATGAATTTAATTTTGTTAGATCTTTTAATTTGGAAAGTTTGTTATATATGTGAGTGTCTTGGAAACAAGGAAATTTATGAATAAAGCAAGTTTTGAATTTAGGATATTTAATTTCTTTGTTTTTGCGCCTAATAACATCATGTGAGATAGGTTTAACGTTTTTGTGCTGGTTTAGGACAGTTTTAAGTATAAAAATTTGTCTGACTGTTAAAACTTCAGCTTCTCTATACAGTAGCGCCGTTGGATATCTAAATGGCAGAAATTTACTAACTTTTAAAATGGCACGCTGTGCTTTTTCTAGAGGAGCTAGATGTGTTTTGGCCGCTCCACCCCATGCATCAATGCAGTAGGAGATTAATGACTGGCAAAGTGCATAGTAAGTCATTTTCAACACTGTGTTGTCAGCTACATGCCTGATATTCCTAAACACAGCTATTAATTTGCGCACGGTTTGAAATTTAGTTGACTATCAATTAGGACTCCAAGGTATCTTAAAGAGTCAACCCTGTCTAATTTTTTACAAGAGCATATGTTTTTATCACATATATTCGAATCCAGGTAGCTGTGTGCAATAATATTGTAAGTTGAATTTGGTTGAGATTTCTTTAGTATAGAGAAAGTCATTACCTTAGTCTTATCTATATTGAGACTAAGTAGATTATGGGATAACCATGTCATCACAGTATTAAAACCTGTCTGTGCCAATTCGAACACTTTATCCCACTGCTTTAATTTAAAAACCAGGGCTGTGTCGTCGGCGAAAGTATATATATTACAGTTAGGTATATCTAAATTACATAATTCGTTTATATAGGCTAAAAATAATGTAGGGCCCAGCGCGCTACCTTGTGGGACACCGTAAGTTATATTTATAGGATCACTTGTTATGTTTCCTAGTCTGACACACTGTTTCCTGTTTGTAAGATAGTCGCTTAGGAGTTGTAGTTGTAAACCTCTGAATCCCATGGCTTCTAGCTTTGAAATTAGTATTTTGGCACTTACTGTGTCAAATGCTTTTTTGATATCAAGAAAAATGGCAACACATTTTTCGCCATTATCTAGTCCTCTGGCAACACTTTCTGTGACTGTGTACTGCATGTACCGTCGATTTATGCTTCCTGAAGCTATACTGGTTTTTTGAAAGAATATAGTTATCTTCTAGGTACCTAGTCAATCTTTTGTTGATGAGCCGCTCAAGTATTTTTGAGAAGACTGGTAACAGGGAAATTGGCCGGTAGTTACTAACTGCATCTTTGGGTCTTTGCTTATGGATAGGTACTATTACTGATGTTTTGAAAGCTATTGGGAATTTACCTGATCGGATAGCTAAGTTACATATGTGAGTTAGCAGCCCTGCGAATACACATTTATTTTCCTTTACAATTCGTGCTGAAATTTGGTCAATACCGGTACTACTACTATTTTTTAGGCAATTAATCAATGAAATAATCTCTGTTATATCAGTTTCAATCATAGCAAAAGAATGTACTGGCACACTAAGCAAGGCGACGATAGGTGACGGTATTTGATGCAATTTCGAGGTTATTTCACAGGCTAAATCCTTTCCTATATTCGCAAAATATTCATTAGCTGACTTAACTGCCTCTTGAGGTGAACCTTTAATCGAAAGAAGTGCATTAGATTTATTTTTTGGTGGTTTTAGGTTAGTAATTTGATTTATAACTTGCCACATGTCCCTAGCATTTTTTGCAGCCTGAAGTTGAGTGCGCTCATATTGCGTTTTTATTTTTCTAAGTAGCTGAGTTAAAAAGTTTCTATATCTTGTATATGCTATTTTGGATATTACATTATTAGGGTCTTTTTTTGATTTTAAGTGCAACCTGTCTCTGTTTCTCATACAACGTATGAGACCTGGAGTTATCCAAGTGGCATTTAGTTAGACAAATACACAGTTAGTAAACATCGCCCCAAAAGTGGTAAGGTTACTGATAAATGTGTCAAAAAAATCATACTCATTCTAAAAATACATCGTTAAAATACATACGACATTTAATTCCACTACGACTTCTATACTATATCAACCTACGTTTTTTTTTACAACATATAAAATATCTCCAGTGCTTAAACGAAAAAACTTCTTCTCTACAGTAGGTTCGTATCTTTTTGTGTTACAAATCTAATTGATGTCCTGTTATTGATGTTTACGCCTAGCAAACATTCAATAGATTTGTCTGTGTCCTACGATCCTATGTTTTTGCCAGCGTTTTGGTCTTGTTTCATTAATTAGCAAGACAGGCGATGTCTGTGTTCGACTACTGGAACAATTATGTTGTTTTCAGAAAAAGTAGTCTGGCAATATTTGATATTTTGAGGAGGCTCGCTCTTTATTATCTAATTTTAGAAGACCTTGTTACTAGAATTGGTTGTAAGAAACATGTAATGGGCTTGTTTTTTATAAATGTTAAGATATTAAATCGGATCAATAAATAACAAATATGGAAGTTTTTCAATAACAGAAAAAAAATACGTATAATTTCAGATACTAAACTTGGAAGAATTCTGTCAAAATATTATGTTAAACTGTGCACTTAGAAAATAAACTTTCTTTAATAAAACCAATCTCACTCTATTTTAATCAAATTGAATCCTTTTTGAAAATATATCGCCGCAACCATCATTCTAAAATCATATAAAGCAATTTTGATACAACAGTCACATTACTCGGCAGTCGCAGCTGATTGCCAAATATATTAGACCACTTCCAAAATGGATGAGGACATTATCGGAAAACATAATGGTTAAAATAATACGGTAATGTTGGACGAATGAGCGTAGTGAAAGAAGCGTTTCAGCATCAACTGGCATTTTTTTTAATGTAGGGACTGTAGGAGGCTGTTGTTTCATATATTAATTATGTTTTGAACATTGTAGTTGTTCAAAGTTAATAACATGTTTATTAAGGTAATGGTAAACGGGTTTCTTTGTAATCATGTACCAATACTAAATCAATAGGCCCTTAGGGCGGCTTGATAAACTCTCGACACCAGAGTTGGCCACTCCCATTCGATAAGAAGAAGAATACCAAATCACTTGGCTGCAGGTGCTTCTTTGTTTGTCTTCTGTATAACGCTTGTGACAATTATGAATTAGAATTAGAAAAAAAAGTCAAAAGCTCACTTGTTTAGATAAAAAAATAATGGAGGTTTTGGTTTGATGAGTATAATATAATATTTTTACAACATTTTTAACTAGATGTTATTTGAAGTACAGTTTTCTTTGTAAAATAACTGCCAAATTCCCCTCGTATATGTTTGCGAGGACTACGTTTCGCACTAGCACATAGTGCTTCAAATAATACGATGATATTATTGTATTAGGAGCGCACATTAAACGTTGGCGGGTTGCCTAGATCGTTACAGCTAGATATATTAGAGTTATGCCTGTGTTACTGTGTTTTTGGAATACAATGTGCGAAGAAACCGTTTCGTGTTATTTGTGTATTGTTCTGGAGGAGTAGGAAGTAATATTTTATGTAGGTTCGATAGGAAACTAGTCTATGTGTGAATATTTTTTGATTATTATGGCGTAAGTTATGCCAGTATTACAATATCATGTGTTTATCTATACATAAATTATCGTCGGCAAAATACTCGTTTAAGCATTTTTAAATGGGTACATGAAACTATACTGGAGTGCTTATGTATTATATTAAAAAAATGCATGTTTCAGCAAACAGATTTTTTTATTACATTGACTGGATTGCCATGACCATTTAATATGCCAAAACTAATATTTTCTAGATTCTGATAGCGTTAGGTAATTTAGCTAAAATTTGCATCAACTATAGCGCCAACGTAAAATTATGTCATAGCGACACTCTGGTCTACGGGCAAAATTGATCATCATCAAAACTCGTAATAAGCTATAAAATCTGCCCGATACACCAATATCTACCATTACCTACGCCTATACTCATGTGGCTACGTCGTTTGCTACGTAATGACTTCGTAGCAGTAGTTTCGTAGCAATATCTACGAGGTGCTGCTACGTTCGTAGACCCTAGCACATGTATTGATAGGTATTTTATTTATAGAGAAATAAATAAAGTCTTATTACTTCGAACCATAAAGCTCATATCACCTCTAGTTATAATAATTTATTAAAAAAAAATGATTTAACATTTTAGACCCCTCGTTTAGAAAATTAAAGCAGTGAACAACATAACACAGTGTTTAAAATTGCAAGTTGCAGAAATGTATACCTAAGTTTAGAAAACTATAAACATTATCCACATATACAGCTAAATCTAAGCATATAACTCACGAATGGTATGTGAACACATACATACATAGTTTGTACGAAACTAAACATAAAATCTAGCTTCTTTTACTAAGACCTACAATGTCTGCCATTTCCTAAATTCCTCCAACATTTCCAAGCTCATGCTTATGTCGTCAAAAATATGTACCTACGAGTTGGCAATGTTGCCATAGGGCGAACTGGCTTTTTGCCAAATTTGTCTAATGCCTAGTTATGCCCCATTTACTGGCTGGATCAAGTGTAGGTTGTAGGAAATGGCGTGATGGCAACTGTTTGCATAGAATCAACTGTGATGTGTTTAGTGGAATTGGATATTAGGAATTGGTAATGACGATTATTGATTATGTTATCTATTGTTTGGCGATAAATTGTAATTTTATTGAAAAAGGCACTAGCAATTTTTTATTTTATTTTAGTAGGTATTTAAACTATATTATGTACTATCATCGTCAAAGTCGAGGGTCCAACCTGGATGAGATCTGCACAAGATCGACGCAGATGGCACATACAAAGGGAGGCCTATACCTAGCAGTGGGATCCCAAGGGCTGTAGATGATGATGATGTACTACAACTACTATATTTATTTATTTATAATGGTACACAAAACAGAATGTGTTCCCAAATAAGCTAAGTATACATTCAAAACTGGTTTTGATCCAGAACAAATTCCTAAGATAAGTGTACACAGCTTGAACAACAGAAATGCGATTAATAATTTCAAAAACCTGAGTTAGACAGAGAATACAGTATATCTCACCTAGTTATTGTTTGGCGCGCTTAGCCAGATTTTGATCGAAATAAATAAGCATACAAACAATCGGCTTGAAAATGTACTTTATAGAAAGTCATTAACAATGATCATTACAACTATTAATTATTGTTTACAAAAAATCCAAACAAAACACCTCAAGACAATAAACCTTAAGATAAGTACTAAAAAGTTGCCCACCCTCCGAAAAGAGGGTAGTATAATAAACCTGTTATCTAGAAACAGCAAAAGTCAATTTACGATACTGCTTACCACTAAATTGGTCGATAAGCTGGTTGGAACTGTGAAAAGTGCCATTAAAATTAATTAGCTATAAAACAGCTCGACAAACACGGAATTGGGTCATAGTAACCATAACCGTGGAGTGTTTGAGCGGTTATCAACTTTATTGCTGTTTAGATAGAGCTGAGAATGGAGTGGATGTTGACAAAGGCTTTTGTGCAAACGCTGCATAGTCAGAGTGAGGAATGGAAATAGTCAGTTGAAGAAATGTTACGAATTCGCAAAGAGTCTTTGTTATATTTGAATGGAAGGCGATAACTTTACAAGTGTTAGTGCAGTGGAAGAATATTTACTTGCTGGTTTTAATGCTGATTGGTATTTATGCTCAGTATTATTGTATAGTCTACTATGAAATGGACTTAAGTGGAATAAGTATATGGCCAAATATTGGGCTGTTTTTAATAATATACGTAACTTAACATGTGGAATACATACAATTTGACTAAATTATTGTTGCATTTCAAGTAAGAATTAACTTTTCTTTCGTTTTTTCCGTTGTATTGTTCTTTCATTTGCCAAAACCTTTGGCGATAGCTATACCAATAATTGTTATAAATGTAGTATGCAAATATGCATGTAGTCTCGGCAAAATCACAACAATCTATTTTAATTTTACTCCAAAGAAACGTGACTGCGCATTTTACAACCCTAGCTCTCGACAAATTCATCGACAACAGCATTGACATAGAACAATCATGGACTGGCACAAGCGCACTAATTTATAAACCAATGGAATTAGTCTTGTTTAAAAAAAAAGGAAAATTATTACAATCAGTTGTTCTCATTCTTGTTTCTATGAATATTATTGTAAATAAATACTTTCCTGATAACATGCAGTCGAATTGTTCGAAACTGGTTGTTGCTGTTATATAAAAAAAAAATATATATTCCGGGACATTGCACACAGCGCCATCTAGCCCCACACTAAGCAAACGCTTGTGTCGTGGGTACTAGATAACGGATGTAATACTTATATACTTTTCTTTTGTAAATACATACTTATTATACACACAAACGACCAGACTCAACACAAGTAATTATACATTTTTTAAATGTACCGCTTATATAGCACTAACGTACATGTAAGATGAACATTAATGAATAAGTAACATACCTTGGTGGTGCTTGATATAAGGTTCATAATTGTATATATTTATTTTTGTAACCGCTTAGTGCAATGTGATACCGATTTTTTTTAATGTACCGGTAAAGCTTATCTTACTATTCAATGTCGACCTACAAAACGCCAGCGCGTCCCCACTGTCTGTTTAGTTGCAGCTGCAGGGTTCCTTCACTCGTTAATCTTAATGCAAATTCGTGACAAGCATCCGTAAGGTTCAAGCACTGGGACAAATTTTCTTGAAAAATAGTGGATAAAAACAAATAATTACTATAAAATATTAATAAAGAAGAATCATGATAAAATTAGGACAGAAGCAGGTCAAAAGAAAAGAAACATTTGCTCAGCGGAAATAAACTGTATCGAGATAACCAAGTTTTTAAAAAATCGCCATATTATGTTGGCGCTCTATTGCAAAGATGGCGTAATAAATCAGGTTTTTTAACAAACATCGGTGCATACAGTTAAATACTAATTAAAACTTATAGTCTTAACATTATATGTATTATATGACTCATACATACAAACATTCTAAGGTTTTGAACCTAACTATTTCACAGTTAGCACGAAATCCCCGAGCGACGGCCTCTTAATTTTAATGCAAATTCGTGCTGAGCGTTGTTAATGCGACCCGTATTTACTATTTACACATCTTATTCTTCAACTGAAATTACGCCTTAGAACGTGGCGCGAATTCTCTACAATCTAGGTGTTGTTGCCTTTAATAATTAAGGCGCGACCGTTGTTTATGATTTTGTGAGGATAGTTGTTGGGAATGTCTTTTGAATTTATGGTTTTTAGTTTGTGTATTTTTGGTGTTTATTTATCTTTGTTGTGATATAGAAACTTGTTTGACGCTTTATTATTATATTTTAAAACGAAATAGGTAGTGAAAAATCACGTTTCAGTGTGAAGTGAAGCGCTCGTAGGTTAGCTAGCGGAGGCAAGCGCATGCGATTACTAATGTTGAGCAAAGGTCGACGCGGTCAGTCCTTGGATGGGTGACGGAAAAGTGGCATTTCATTTTGGGTGCTTCCGTGGGTCGGAAGACACGTTTAATTGTAAGTCCCGGCTGTTTGTTTAGTACAGCAGTCGTTAAGCCATATTAGAGGCCCTTAGGGCGGTTTGATAAACTCTCGACACTAGAGATGGCCACTCTTATTCGATAAGAAGAAGAAGAAGCTTGAAGTGATCACGTAGCACCAAAGTTTAACCTAAATCAAGCGCACGTAAGACATTCTGTTTAAACTGCGGGAAGACGTGGGTTTAAATCAGATCAATCGTACTTTTTGTTCTACAATTCTTAAACCTAATACATAGTTCTGTTCTCAAAATGTGGTACATACATTGTCTATGTCTGTACATATAGGGCAATAATTTTTCTAACTATAAACTAAAATATACGATACTGGATATTACTATAAAATAAACCATACTCTAAAAACATATTATGTAAGTTTTATCACCAACACACAGACGAACGGTAATGCTAATGTGTATTATAATAGACGCTTTTACACATATGTCGCGATGTGTAATTTTTCATGTGGGCAATCAGCGGCTTCCCCTTTTTCCTCGGCGACAAAAAAAGATGTACACCCACACACACATACAGTTATGGAGTTGTACGTATGTTGTTTAGAATTTTCTAGATAGGGCATTTATTACGTGTCAATTTCAGATTGCACATTTTATTGATTTGTGCTTATAAAAGTGTCTCTGTTTGGTACTGAAGAATTAATAAAAAAGACAACTTTTTAAATGTTATTGTTTTACAATAATATGTATATATTACCTTCTCATCTTCATATGTATTTTTTATTTTGAGCAATATTTCATGGGATTTAATAACGTTTTCATTTTAAAACCTACGAAAATGTTTATTTTCTTACTATTTAACTTTGTAGTTACGTTTTATTATTTAAAGTTCAGTTCAATTTAAAATGACAATAATTAGTACTTAAAATACACCTAAGTACTACCTAAAATATTTACCTTAGGGCGCAGTTAGCTGCCAGTTCTAGCCACTTCTTTCCCTTGACAACAAAGATTTTTCGCGGGATTTTATTCGCACGAAAAATCGCAATAAGTGATGGGGAGATTAATGTCGCAAAAGCTCTGACACTAGACCTCCCTGATTACATGCGGTGAGACGGCTACGGCTTTTTGAGAACTCTTATTTATGTCTTGGAAATGTTTGAGAAGCTTTTGAAGAGCTTTTTTCGTGTTACCATGGGGTAAAGTTGAATAATTTTAGCTATCAATATTTTAGTGGGATATTAGGTTTTTATACGTTATGAAACAAATTGAACTTAAAAGATAAAGAATCTTTTAAGTTCAAAAGATCGCATCGAGATAAATCTGAGTCAGAGTATTAACGTATCATTAACTAAAAGAAACAACTACTTGTAAATAATATTTTTTAAAACTCAATGGTTGTTTTAAATAATATATAGGTATTTAATCAGGCCATATGAAAGGCCAAATTAACTATAATTTTCCAAATTTATTAAATATTGTTTTGATGACCCTTTTAATTAGACCATTTCTGATCATTTTATAATCCAATACCTAGCCACATAAACTTGTATGAATTGTTAGATTTCGACAAATAAACATATCCTAATGTAAGCGCCATCTATGTTGTCTCTACGAAAACGTTATTGTATTGAACAAAGTATAGAACCATATCGACTGAAACGACATTCAGCGACACAGGCAAGCAACGTCGTGCTTGTGAAAACGAGACAGATATATATATGTCAAAAACTGTATGATAGAGTAAGACGCAAGGAAATAAAGACGCCATTGAAATTAACGTTTGGATTTTAATCAGTCGACCCTAACACTAAAGCTTATAACCTTTCCTATACCCCTATACGACTAGTGTTGTTACCTTATTATGTAGCAGTAATGCAGCTATGCGACTGCAGCGCCGTAACTCTCACTTTTAAGCGGCAATATCTCCAGTTATCCTATCAAAGCTATATTGATCCAATATTCGGGAGCATTGTGCCACCATTACTGCCAACCGTAGGCAATATAACAAAGGGACTTCTATCCGTAAACGCTTACTGATGTATCTATAAACTGGACATAAAGATCTTTAATAGGTAAGTAATTATAAAAGTGCGGAGTGAAGATTTTAACGATATTTGTACAATACCGTTCAGTCAATAATAAGATCTACATATTTGAACCAATCAGCATTTAAAACAACCACGCGTTAATGATAATAGCCCAAGCCTAGCCAGCGTTCAGATGTATCTCGTGTTTATTTGATTCTGACCAATTAGTTGCTTCTTTTAGACATTTTAATAAAACAATTGCAAGCAATCATATACTTTGTTGTGTTAAGCGACATTACAAATGAATCTGTGGTTTAAAGGTACATATATCTATTCGTACAATTTGGCGATGTAAGTCTGATTTTTTGTGTAGTGTGATGTCTAAAAGGTGTGATATCCTGGTAGCCCTGAGGCCGCAGACGGGGTAAATATTCATGAGAATAATTCGACAGATTCCCTTAACGATAGCACGTCAAAAAGCAGGCGGCTATCTACAGTATTGGATTATCGGCGAGTGTTGCCAGAATGTAATTAGTGAAACTATATTTTGGGGAAAATAGGGGCTACTTGGAAACAGACTGAGCAGAGTGTTTGTTTTTATTAAGAAAAGGAATAAAGTACGAAACGTCTTTTGAAGCAACATTTGTTAAATTTGAACATAAAATAAATGAATTGTTACAGACATTTTGTAAAATACTCCAAACTATGGACAATTTAAAAGTTTGTATTTAATTGAACTTTGATATTAACAGTTTTCAAATCACCCGTACTCTCTCTCTCAGCTCTTGACAAATCTTATCAAAGGCTATATACAGTTTAAGTATTTAAAAATGTTTCCCGTTTCCTCACAAAAATGCTCAGTTTACTGGTAAAGGCGTAAAGGTTTTCCTCGATATCATGTTCCAGGTAACTTTTATGCAGGATCTTGATTCTACTGTACTGTGTAAGACCCTTTGTGCGGAAGCTACGCTGAGAACGTTGTATGTCACAGGGTAAAGAAGCAGTAGGTAATTGTAACTTTTTTATAAACGATATTATGTTAATTGGTTTATTGGTCCGTTTTTTACGCTTTCACGTCGTAATGTACCAATGGATCATTGTATTTTTAGGCACGGTGATAGTACAAGTCCTGAAAGTGACATAAATCTTTCTTTTACTCTGAAACAACGCAAACGAATCCGCAGTCATTTACTAGCGTGTGTTTATAATAATTTATGTGAGCTATTTTTATCAATTAAGTTTTAAATGCGATATATGATTGTAAAATTACATAGTTACATGGTCATTTGAGAAATCGTCACTGCATAATTTGCTTAGGCATCCCGTTTTGTGCGTTAATTCATGTGTAAATCATTTTTATACATAAACGGGGCAGTTAAGTCAATTCTTCTTCTTCTTACCGAATGAGAGTGGCCAACTCTGGTGTCGAGAGTTTATCAAACTACCCTAAGGGCCTCTTAACATGGCTTAACGACTGCCGTACTAGACAAACAGCCGTAAATACAATACAGCAGTCAATTAAATCGACACAAGCAAAAGTGTTTAAAACTGAAGCATGTCTGTATAACATGAATAGAACTTGCTCTAAATAAGGAGTGCTGGAACACACTGATAGGCGTACCTATGGCAACATAATTTACATTTAATAGTAACAGCTATCCAGGTGGGAACCAAAAAGTATCCTATCTACATATGTAATGTAAAATATCGTTCTCTTTCATTTATTCTGTGCCACCGATCGTATAAATAGGTCTAAAGTGAGCTGCATTGTCACGTTATCTTCTCTTCAGCGCGCCCTAACTCCAATGGCCAGCGTAAAATGATCCCGCCAGTCTCCTCAAAAGGTGTCTAATACTCAGACAGAATAAGAACGGTTTACGCTATCGGAGGTCTATAACGATGGTTATACTTTAAGGTGAATGCCATTTAAAAGTTCTATTGTGTGTGTGTTTTTATGAAAAGCTAGGTAGAATGTGACTGAGATACGAAATTTTATTGATGATCGTTTTATAAGTTAGCAAAATCAAAATAGGAATGAGAAAAAAATCTACAAAGACTACTTTTCCGAGAATCAGACAGCTAGGTTACAACTTTCATTTACAAATGCGTTTAACAAATATTTATCACTGCTGCTGCTTATATTCTACTCTAGTTATATCAGTCTCACTCTCTCTTTTCTCAAAAATAGATATTATTTTAAAATAAATTTATTTATTTATTCATAATAGACACAAAAACCACTTATAATATAAGAACATGTACACGTATATATGATAGATATGTAGATACTAAGCCGTGGTATATAGAATTATAAACACCTCACACAAACTAAAATAGCATTAGATATCAGTAAGCACTACATCACTGAACAAGGTCCAGATAACCCAGCGCTTAGCAATTTTAGAGACGGGCTCTGGGAATCCACGTGTTTCCTCTAGAGACATGGAATAGTTGTAGACAAGTCTAAGCGCACAAAAATTATCACAGCATTACCTGTTTTGAACTAACTGAGATAGTGTTATGTGTTTCATACTTCTGTTTCATCCAGATTACCGACAGTGTTACATTAAGTAGCAGAATTTTAAAAAGATGACAAAGAACATTAGATAATGTCGAGATATATGAAAACAACAATAGCTGCAGGGCTAGTACGACACGGGGACATAATAGTCTTTCCACCATTTTATCCACCTGTCAGTGTCATTTCCACCTTACATAGCATGACAACAGTGGAAAGAAATATAATTTATCCCATTGACGTTTATGGTGGAATATTCATGAAATTTTATCACGCTACTCCCCACTGTAAATATAAGATAAAAGTAAAAAGAATGAACAATTTCTGAAGGTTTGATGAATTGATACAATGTTTGATGAATAATTCAAACATTGTATTCATTTTAATTTAATTTCGTTATTATGGCAACAAAATAGGAATAAAATGTTATAACGCTACTCTCGCCGTATATCCATCGCGGTTTGACTTTCCACCGGCTAGTCCGTGCTCTGTAAATAGACAAAATTGACAGCTGGGAAACAAAAACTTTCCCTCGGGATATATTGTCTTCTGCCCGTGCTAGCCCTGCTGAAATTCACTAAAATTGATAGCCTTATTATACAATAAAGAAGATAATTAATGGCTTCCTGATACGCAAGCCTGAAATGTGTTATCTAAACGGTACCGTGTAGACTTGTTATATTGAGCGAAATGTTTTAGCGAGACCTATCATACTCTATACTATGTGGATATACACAAGATCTGTCATATTCTATACTATGTGGTTGGTTTCCTCCGCTCCCAATGATCCCAACCGAGGCTCCGTGGGATCGCACGTATCGAGATACAATCTTCGGTGTTAGGTGCTCGGATTAAATAAATTATACTGTAACGGTTGTGTGGAACTTGACGATGGAGAATTTAGGGATGAATTTGTATTGAAAACCAAATATAGGCAACGGTTAGGAATAGCATTTATTAACAAATTTATCTAGGAAATGGCTAAATGTGTTAAGGTGCTTTTGTGCAAGCAAAACTTGGATAGTAAAGGTATGTGAATGCATAGAATGCAGTTGTAAGACAATTAGTTTTATTGTTAGTATTTAAGTTTATAATTTAGTTTTTAACAAAGTTTAAAACTCACTGCAGTCTTTCACAGGTATTTTTGTGCATTATATTTCCTACTTTTTTCTCGTGACGTCATTACAGACATGGTCCTACTGAAGGTGCATAAATCTCAATCATAATTTGCGTGCGTCAACCGTCGTCCAGCGGCGAGCGGACCAATGATTGATCGAGGCGCCTCCGCGCGCTCATTCCAAATTCAAACCGGCCAACCGGCGCCCGACACGTTGCAAAATGGCCGACACGAAACTAAATTGATTAAAAATCTATTAGCTTAGTTCGCTACCAACTCTGACGTCTCAATTTCTGATAGTGACATTTATTAAATTGGCCCGGAGATAATGCGATTGGTGTAGGGGAAGCTTTGCCAGTAATTCTATGTGTCAGTATTAATCTGGGAATATGACAATACGATTTATGAAATATTTTTAGTAACAATGGTTTACAGTTAATAAATAACTCTAATAGAATCGAAATAAAAAAGGACGAAAAATGCAATTGATTGCCTACCAAGCATTCAAACCACTAGTAATAATAATTTTAACTTCAAGTCATTATTACTTCATCATAGTTTTATGGATTTCTGTGATTGTGATAAGCTAAATTATTCGTAACTAGGACTTATAGGACATCTAACTTGAAAGTCACTTTAAAAAAAACAAGTTTGTACTTAACCATAGTTTACCTGATGCTAAATGCTTACCCAATAAGAGCCGGTCCGCTCTCGCTTATTACCTAATATTTATAAATAGAAATAACCCCTTCTTGACCACCGTACCCGTTCCTTATAAACCAGCTATAATTCTCATAAAATAATGTCCTTTCGACATTCCATAGCTCCCTCATCACTCCCTTCCTAACTATCTTTATACCGAATAGTTTGGTTTCATAATATTTCTGGCACGACCATCCCAAAGGAAGGAGGACCTTAATTTATTAATAGATTGTTTATAGCATCGCTAGGGGCCGCCACTGTCTAATAAATAGATCACCCTTAAAATAATAATGCGTTTTCATTGTGAACCCTTACTAGTGTAACAAGGTTGAGTGTAATATCAGTATGCTAATTTGTCAACTCTAAAATTATTCATTTAGCAGTCTGTAGATATGCTAATCTATTCTAGAAAAGTATTAAAATAGGTTCAAGAAAACTAGATAGAAGAATAACGTCAATGATGTCGCAGTACTGTATGATCAGTGTATGGAAAGTAAACCATCTAGAAGTAAACATTTATTTAGAGCTTATTACTTTTGCATGAAAGTAGATATGATAAAAAAGATAAAGATAAACAGATAAAAATAATTTATTTGAACTAAAACATGTCGTCATTTTTACACCTAGAAAAGTACATATCTAGATTATAATTAGGATTAACAAATAGGAACTATTTTTTTTTTATAACAATTAAAAACAATTTTCTTTTGGGGATGTCTACTGCTGAGTTGCAGCAGACAGGGCTCTTCCAGTGTTTTACATATATATATGATTCAAACTCGGTGTATGCTATAATTATGAAAACATTAAACAATTGTACATTAATAACATTTTTTCTCAAATAAATTTGGAGCAAAAGCGTAATTTAAATATTTTATACAGAGTTTATAACCTTTTTTTTTTTTGATTATGAGATTTCATTTATCTGGATTCAATGTATGAAAAAAACGTAGAGATGCGTAAATAGACATTACCTAGTATCTATTAAAACGTTCTGTAGTTTTTGGAGACGATGTATGTAATTTAGACTTGTGTTATTAGAAGTTTAGAAAACCCTTACTGTAACACTGTAATGTTAGGTCATAAATTTTACGAGATTAAAAGGGTGACGCGGTGTCGTGACTTTACGATTCGATGAAAATTTTGGTAGTTATTTTTATGTGGGTACATTACTTTATTGGTATGGAAGTCGTTTTATTCCGACGTCCGTTTTGGGGGTTTAATGATGACTGGTATTTTGTAGGAATGTTATGTATTTGGCCATAAAAGCTGTTCGGGTTCCGGATGGGTTTTGCTTAGTCATTTCAGCAGATGGTTGCTTCCCTTGAGAGATAAAGGTACTTTGAATAGGCTATACGTACTGTTTGAAGTAAAATATATACATACACAATTTAGTGCCGTGGAATTGAACTGAATTGTCTAAGATGAACCAAAATAATAAAATTACCGCTTGATATCTCAATATTATTTATATATTTATTATTGATATTTTCATGTGCTCGTTATTGTACACCCCGTCTAGTCTTTTTTTTATATTTTCCTCTCCATCCTACGGTTGCCTGGAAGAGATCGCTTTAAGCGATAAGGCCGCCATTTGTGGCATTAGTTTTAATTAATTTTTTCCGTTTTGTATTATGTTTTTTGTGTCCAATAAAGTATCAATCTATCTATCTATCTATCTATCTCCCCTCCATATCATTGTTTTTATTTTTATTTTTCCCAAATGATATTCATTTCAATCTTGATTACTAATAAACGTTATTACGACAAGGACGTCAAGGAATGTTTTAATATAAACTTTAACTGATAAAATCTTTTGAAATGCTTTAGCCTAATTCATGTTTTATCATTTTCCGTTTCTATCTTAATTTTGCAATAGTACTTTTACGTGTATTTATATATGTAACGTATATAATCAACCATCGCTTTATATTCAAGCCTTTATTCTATCTTTACAATAAATCTCCTCGATCCGAAGAATAGCTCAAGGATAACGAACAGTAAGCAAAACTCTCGACTTCACCAACTAAAGTAATTAGAGGGATACGAATCAAATGCTTTTCTCTCCGTAGCGGAAAAAGCACAGATTGTTTTGCCCATAAACAATTAGACACGGAGACTCCCAACTTACTATTTATTATCTTGTTAACCAGTCAGTTAATCATAAGTTCAGTTTTATCACGCGTCCATGTCAAATATTTTTTTTTAGTTAAATAGTTCATTTATGACGTGGTATTATGTAAAATGTACACATGGGAATTAATGTTAAGGATTTCTTGACACCAATAAGTGCGGACGAAAACACCCATTGTTTTGGAACAAATAGTAACATGTGTCACTTTCAATAACTTACATCCACCATATTAAAAATCACGATGGCTGGTCACTGCTTCGTGAAATTAGAATAGATAGACCAAAAGAGCTATAAATTAACGACCTTGTTTTTTTTCATTAAAATGGTGCGAGTATGATATAATGCGTGTTGAGTTTTATCCTCCATAAATGAATGAGTCGTTTATTGTTCGTGACGCCGTTGGCTTTGCCTCTCTTCTGCGGAAAACTTGTGCCGTGTCGACTCCGCACTATAACCGTTTGAGGTGACTTTAGTAATGAAGAAACTTTATTATTATACCGCTATTGTGAATAGTTTGATCAAACGTCGCGGCAATATTCGATTCGCACGGCGTAAGCAACATTTGTTGCCAGAGTGGCTGGCGACGCTGACTGGATAGTCTGTGGAGTACAGAACTTGAGACAGATTTGGAGATTTGTAACAGATGAAGAAGTTGTGCGTTTTGTTATAACTATTTTGTTTTATTTTTATCATCATCATCATGCAACCCTTTTGAGGTTGATTTTATGTCATTGCTAGGTAAAGGCCACTTATTATAGTTAAATATATGCCATTATCGTTGCTCTTTTTGCCTGCCCTATTGTTTTAATTACTACCCGTTATTAAATTTGGATTACACTTTTACATTGTTATGTCTTTTTGTTTGATTTTAGATAATAGTGTAGCTTTGAAAATGAAGTCTCAACGTGTCTGGAGAATCAGACTTTTGTGAATTGCTAAGATTATTTTAAATAACACTTTATACTGACTAGTATTTGATTTTAATTAACCATAATTTTTTTTACTCGGAAGTGAGCCTCTATCTAGTGACAAAAACCAAAGTCGAAATTACCAAGCCAGCTTTCGATAACCTATTTTCGTTTAACTAAGTTTAATATACATTAGTTCGGTGAAGTATTAGATACAAGCTTAGGCACTGTAAACAACTACACAACGTAATACATTCGACAAAGTTTGCCACTTGGGGCAGTACGCGGACTGCATCTCATACTACTATTGGGCGGTTACTATCGATAGGAAATCACCTCGTTTCTATAATATTTTGTACTAAAATATCCTTTTCGTGCTTGATAAGTTTTATTATTAAAAGTTTCGAGAGACATTTTTATCAATATGTAACTAATACGGTTTTCACTCACCGTAAACTGTAAAATTACAAACAACAATACAGAATTTGTTTACGTTTTCGGTTTTTGTCTCGGTATTTTATACACTTATAAGAAATACTTTGAACAACTAGACTGCTTAAGACTAGCATCATCTCTAGTCAAAGTAGCAGCGTGCTGGTATTGAGAACTACTTAGTACAATTACAATTAGAGTTAAAATGAAACGACAACAATCCAAAATCTTAGTGCATCTTTATAACTTAGGTAACTACTCGTACCTACTTTAATCTTAGCTATAAGTACAATAATGAAAAATAAAACATAAAAGTGGTTAAGATATAAGAGTTATAAAGATATGCATTAATAAAATTATAATAATAATAAAACCTTTATTGTTTAAACTTACGTGTTACGTACATGATTGCATAGGTATAAGACAATACAATGTTTATGCACTACGTTGGTAGGTGTACTAAGCCCTGTACTAGGTATCACAAGGGAGCCTGTGTTACAGGGCTATAGTATCCTTGCCGCGGCAGGCTTTCTCCTGCTGAAAGTTACACCTAAATATCCTAAAATATAATTTAAATTAAAAACATAACAACTTGGTATCAAAAAACACAAGAATTCTGATTTGACAATGACAGTTAATGACAGTTAACAATAAATATTTAGTGATACCAGTATCGCTTTTAAAAAAATAATATGGCACCATCATGGTTTGAACCTCGAAGTAACCACCTTGTTCAATATATATTAGCTTCGGAAACTCGGATTTGCGCCCTTATTGTTTTAGGCAAAATTCTTGGAAACAAAGCATACGAGTAGATTTGAAGTTGAACATTCAATTGACTTTGGAAAGATTTCTCTGGCAAAGATTTGTCATGGGAAATCTGGGGGCAGTTTTCTCAGCACCAGCTAAGGAAAGTGAATATTTTTGGATCTTTTTGTGTGATGCTGATAAGAACTATTATATGTTTATTATATATAATAGTAATAATATATGCAGTGTACTCTGTGTGTACACAAATAGTAAAACAAAGGACGATTGACAGAAAATTGTGCATATTGTAATAAACAGTGTATTTAAATATATTTGATTGAGTCTGAGATCTAGAAAAGTCAAATAACAATGTGCATTCTTGCCATAAAGAATATTTTTTTGACAAATCCATCAAACTATTTGTACAAGTAAATTGTAGATTAATACGACATTGTGGGACGCTCCTAACAATAAAAAGTATCATTTAACTAATGTTTTAAACTATTTATACAAATACAAATACAAAATTCGTTTATTTGACGTAAATAATGTACAATAACATGTGAATCCTCTGACCTCGTGGTAGCCGTAAGACTGTGTTACGAGGCCAGAGTCATCTCCCAATATAATACTAGGTACAGGTAAATTACGTCATAGTTATTATTTATTATGTAACATGAATACATGACAAAGAATAATAAACTAAGAGATACAATAAAAGATACAATACCTAATTACAGTTATAAAATGCCTTATAGGTTTACGTTTGACTGCCAGCCAACCAGACATTAAGCACCGTTGTTGCATTCTAAAATGTAATGCTTGCTTATAAAACTCTTTTTTACTCGTACCTATCTTCTTTATCAATGTATCCACTATACATATTTTGTTACCAGTTAAATAGACAGTAGGTAAAACTTGAACTCAAGAATGTTGAGGGAAACAATGGTGGTAAAAAAAAAAAAAAATTGCCAGTAGGTAAAGTTGGCTGGTTCCTTGCGCAAAGGATTTCTATAGCAATCCAGCATGGGAATGCAGCCAGCGTTCTTGCCTCCATACCACATGTGGATGTTTTAAAATTAGGTTAAATGTACATACTCTTATTTAGTTTTATTTGTGTATGTATGTGTATATATTGTTTATTATTGAATAGAGTAAATAATAATATACCTATTTGGTGCACCACTAACTATCAAAGACTTATTAAAAGTTCTTGCCAGTAGGTAAAAGCAAGTTCAATAAAATATACCTCCCCGGCCGCCAAGAATACTACAACTACAAACTTCTAGTATTTACTTAGGAACATAGCAGATAGAAACTTCTTTTACTCGAGTAGTAAAGATTAGGGAGTTAGGTGTATTTGTTTTCTGAATCTTTTATAGAATTCTGATTCTTTTAGGACATAGTTTGGTATAGATCTCTCTTGAGTCGTATTTCCTCATGACTGAGGGTCGTTACTCCCCCACAGAATTAATTCGTTAGGGGAGTTTTCTTGGGCAGATACATCGTGGTGGGCGCCCAGGTCCTTCCACGGAAGACACATGTCCTCGGATATTGTGGTCCTCAAACATGTCGGTTTACTCACGATGTTTTCCTTCACTGCTAAGCGAGAGCAAATCCACACATAACTTGAAAATACAAGTCATTGGTGTAGGGCCGGATTCGAGCCAGGGTGCGTCTGGATGAAAAGCAGACACTGGAACCGCTAAACCACACTCGCTTTTTAACTTACATTTACACTTTTTTATTGGTAAAGATATAGCTTTGGATTTTGATACTAGTTTTATAGGATTGATGTTTTATATTGCTTTTCTAGATTTCGAATAGAAGTAATAAAGCAACGATGTATCTTGTAAGATCTGACCTATCAGAATATTTTCAGTAAATTGGTTCTTATTCACGAAAATATTTATATTTTTAACCACATATAAAAAGACTGAGTAGGTAGTATTTTCCTTACTAATAAATTAAAATCATTAAAAGCTAAAATTGTACTCGTAATCATAACGTTTAGTAATCTACCAATCTTATTTTTCAGAACACTTTGAATTCGGTAGATAAAGCTAGATGTCAACTTATTTTGTATAATAATAATAATAATAAAGCCTTTATTCTCTGACCATAATTTTACAGTTTTAACTTATTACCCTAACATAGAAAATATAAGAATATGATAAAATAAAACCTAATTAAGATTCATCAGCAACCAGTTTGTTGGTCAGGTTGTCCTTTGACATAGGCCTCCCCCTTTCTCTTCCACTCTTCTCTATTCCGAGCTAATCTTCTCCATCCTTTCGGTAAATCATCCTCCCATCTTTTAATTTGACGCCCTTTTAGCCGTTTCCTATTTCTAGGGTACCACTCCATTACATCCTTCGTCCATTTCTCTTTGTTGGTTCTCATGATGTGACCAGTCCAGTTCCATTTGAGTTTTCTTATTTTTTGTAAGACGTCGCTAACCTTTGTTCTTTTCCTTATTTTTGAAGTCGTCCATTTGTCCTTTAGCCTTATGTTTAGCATGCTTCGTTCCATATTGCGTTGGCAAACTGCTAGTTTTTGGTTGTTTTTGCTCGTAGAAGGCCAAGTTTGACACCCTTATCTTGTATAGTGACTTCCAAATAACAACTATATCGATACTTTTAATATTACTTTTTAAACCTATTAATATTACTTTTTAAGCCTAATAATATTACTTTTTAAACCTAAAATGAACCAACTTCCTTATAATTTAATACCTAACGAGGTGTATCCTAAAATATTCTCATAAGAAAATAGCCCCGTCATCTGTAACAATGTATGAGAGCTGGATTTAATTAATCATAAAATTATGTAACGAAAGGGACCTTCGAGGATGCGCGATCGAGATAGCGGTTACTGGGTATAGGATAAGTTAGAAGAGACTAGCGGGAATTGACGTCTTTCTCTTCAAGTTCTCTTCGTCTTGTTCCTCTTTACTAAGGGTTGTGACTTGAAAATTTACGTTTGGTACGACAAATAAATAAATACATATACTGGGACATTGCACATGGTAAATATATAATATGTGTGTATGTATATTTAATTGTTTTACTTTACCTGAGATAATACAGTAGTGTTTAGTATATGTGGTCTTAAATTTATTTTATTCTATTTTTTTACGGGACGAAGTATGATTTTTAGTGGAATGATTGATTCATGATTCTAATAATAAGTTTGTTTGTTATTTCAAATCACAGGAGTGTTGTTTGTAAAAACATTTAAATATGTATAAGAGTAAGCCTAAAAAATATTTTCTTTGTGGATTTTTTATAAGTAGGTATATAAAAATTTGAAGAAATAAATACTGAATAAATACTGAACTGAAAAGAAATAAATACGCAAAAAAGCTTTTATAGCTTAAGGCTCTCAATACAATTAAGCTCGCCCAAAGTCCACTCTATAAGCCACATCTAAGAACTTATTCCGCGTAGATTAAACGAGATGGCAAATTGTGAAAAACAAGCACCCCGGATGAGGGTCAGACAGTGAGGTACAATTAAAAAGCGAAATGTAAGCAGAGGATTAACCCTCCCCGATATGATGAGGCGATTTCCGAAGTAAATGTACCGTAATCTACGCAGATGTGGGATTTTGTATATGATAGCTTTAGGAAGGTTTGGGGTGAATGAACTAGCTGATATCAACATATTATAATTATAATTGACTGGTTTAGTAAACTAAAAAACTCCGGCTGCGAGATGACATTACCAAAGTTGTGTGTTGGACTCATGTTTCATTTGGAATCCGCTTCCCGAAAGTGCTAACCTAACGGCTAAACACATTATTGATAAATTATTATTAAATACATTTCAAACAAAGCTTTGAAATACATTCTAATAACTATTTCAATAAAACTTTAATAGAAAATAATATGAAGCTGCTATGTTGATTTATGATTGTTTTTAAGAAAAATAACTTATCCAGACCTACCTTATTACTGTACTATGTCTACTATCAGACAAGGCCATCCTTACAGAATATTTCATTCACAGTAACTCCACAAAAACGTCTCTCAAAATATCTTTGAATCTGACAGTAGGTAGGTAACTCTCCCTCTTATTGTCTATCAAACGCATGGAAGTTTGGGTTTGACAGCTTTAAGCTCGCACAGTTTGGGTTACTTTCGGTCAATGACACTAGCTAGCGTTGTTACGAATACAGCCTTGTTATGTTTAGTAGAGAATTCGTTTAACCAAGCTAATAAGAATAAAGGTTTGAGTAGAAAATGATTGAATATAATTTTGCTAAAATGCGTAAGTAGAGTTTGTTATGTTATTTTTCTCGCTTGACTTTGAGGACATTGTTCAACCATTAAAGACTGGAACCATAACAAAACAAGTTACGATTGTCATCTAGTTAAATCAATTTAGTGAAAAAACTTCAATACAAAATCTTGATTTTTTTTTTAAAAATAATAAGTTTATTTACAATAATAAAATATAAAAACAAGGGAAGAAAAACTAAACATACTACTTCTAACTACTACAAATAGGGGCACTTAGAAAATCTTTAGAAAAGCTTAAAGATAATCTAAGTGCTCCAGCCCACTACCAGAGGGCAGCGAAAATCTTGACTAACTTCAATACACACTAATCTCATTAACTATCTATTTCAAAATATGAAAACTGCAAACTCCGCAGCGCGATCACTGCGCACGATTTACTCGTACAAGTTTAACTGCATTAAAAAAAGAATCAGCAAGTGTCACCGTGGACTCGACAGTTTCAAGTCTAAGTTTCTACAATAAGAAACCGCCGATAGAGTAACAAGTCGGGGAAATTTTCCACTGGTCGTTTTGCTCGGGAATCGGGGCGGAAATATCGACTTGAAAATTTCTAGTTTGTTAGTTCAGAATGACACCGCGGTCGAAGATTGGATTATTTTTACAAGTTGCAACCGTTCTCGGGCTCCGTTCGTGCAATTGGAACATTTTAACTGGCAATCCGAGAATTTGAATTGGAAATCTGTGCCGGTTAACTGGTAATGTGCGAGGTTTTTCAAACTGTGCCACAGATTCGCAGCCCAATTGCATATCGGTACCTGAACTGGGTTATCAAGTTATCGCGCTATGCAGGGGATATAGAAGCTTAGTCTGCAAGAATTGTAACATTTTCGTTGCAGGTTTTTCTGGCTCTGGAATAATTATTTAAAGGAAAAGAGACATTTATTGAAATTGTAACAAGACTAAATCTATACTAATAATATCATAAAGCTGAAGAGTTTGTTTGTTTGAACGCGCTAAACTCAGGGACTACTGGTGCGAATTGAAAAATTATTTTTGTGTTGAATAGACCATTTATCGAGGAAGGCTTTAGGCTATATAACATCACGCTGCAACTAATAGGAGCGAAGAAACAATGGAAAATGTGGAAAAAACGGGGAAAATTATTCATCTTTGAGGGCTTCCGTTGCGTGCGATAGGAAAATGATTCAAGAAATCAAAAAAATGTGTATGAAAGAATTATTCCTCTTAAAATGATCTAACAAAATGTCCGCAACAGTATATGTCTATCTTTTGAGGTTAACTCACTAGAACCGTTTTTATGGTAATAACTATTCCACGCGGACGAAGTCGCGCGCACCAGCTTGTAATTTATAAAGCTGAAGAGGTTGTTTGCAAAAATAAATATGATGCCCAAAATAACTATTCCATGCGGACAAAGTCGCTGGCACAGTTAGTATCAAATAATGACATGTTCAAAATTCTTACCTGTACTGATACGTACATATACAAACCATAATTTTTTTGTCCGAATTTTCCGAAGAATACATACTCTATATATACACATACACTAACAAACTTTCATATTTAACATCACTGTGACATCACATACAAATTATCCCAGATCAATGCAAATCTATTCAAAACGAAAAGCCAACCAATTTCAGTTAATCAATAACTAATAGGGGCAAATGAAGCCGGTCTCTAATAAATTTCATCAGTAACCTGTCCGGTGCAACGGATGGACATTAACATAATATCGCGTGGACACTAATTTTGCCTAACTCAATATCCGGTAACACCTGTGACCTGACACTGTGTTACTAGGGAAATACCTGGGTTTGTCCGCTGGAAGTACTTTGTATTAGCTAAATATTTAAACAAGAATGGAGTTGTAGAACGATATCTTATAAATTAATCGACTTTTAGAACGATATTAAAATGAGAAATGGCTATAATTATACATGTTTATCTGATCAAATGGCGTCTGTAATAAACACAATCTATACATAATAAAAATGAGGAGGGTCGAAGTCTAAACATGTTGAAGATATAAAAAAAAATTGGAGATACTTCGCCTTGATAGCAAAACTCGTTCCAACAATTTCTAGAAATTGTGTCTGTTTATCTGTGTCTCTGTTTGTCTGTTTATCTCATCACACAAAAACGGCTGAACGAATCATCATGATTTTTGGTAAGTACTCGTAGGTAGTAAGACGTCTTAGGAGTGTCATATGCATACTTTTTATCCTGAAATAATACGACCGAAGCCGCGGGCGTCCACTATTATGGAAGAGTTTTAAAGACAAAATATCATTCTAATTATGAATGAACATGAAATAAATTACTGCTTTCATTTTATCAACATCATCAATATCAGTTCCAAAACTGTCAGTTCACGAAATAATGTTTTAATTCCTTGCCACCAGGGGGTGTATTCTGTAGGCACATTAATAACCCGATTCCATCATTCGTCGCATCAGAACGTTATGCTGTAATGAATCAATAACGAAATAAATTTTGACATTACGCTCGGGAATATTGGGGTCGAAGCTGGCCACATTCTAGGGATGCCACCAGCACGATAAAATAGATAAAATCAGATAAAAAGTATTGGTAATGTTTAAAAACTGCATGTCATTCATTTAAATATTACTTATACAATTATTTCACATAATTCATACCAGGTATATTAAGATTTATACAAATTAATAAGTTTCTGATATGTGAAATATTAATGAAAATATAGAAAAAAGACAAATCATAAGAAAAAAATCATCGTTCGAAAACTTTTGTTTTATTATAAAACAAATTTGAAGCCAATGTATCTTTACAGCTGGAATGGCTAATTGTTATAATTTCCACTAAACACGAATCTTTTACTCAAGTTATTCGTTTATACCTATATCTTTTAAAAAACTGTAAGCCCAAGCTACAACTTATTTCGCAGGCACATGTTTAGGAAAACACACCCGTCCCTCCAATCTCAATTTTTATCCCGACACAGCGAAAAATCATACTTCCCGGCCACGTTTTTAATCTGCACTTTAGATAGCGAGGCCTATAAAGTGTCATGTAAATGCAGAAAACCGAAGCGAGCGGCGGTATTAGCATTCTTATCGAGTGGCAACCCTGGGCCAGCGTTTGACGCGGGGTGTCCCGCATTCAATTACACTGATAACATCACGCTACACCGCAATTACGATGCTAATCCGTCAATCGAATGCGAGTGGCCTTAGAATAGGACCCCAACGTATAAAGCAGGGATAGGACAAAGAAGCGGTCAGGAGTCGCTCTTCAAACTTGTGGAAAATGTGATATTGATTTCGATGCTTTATTTGTCAGTGAGATTGTACAGAAAAATATTAAAATACTATACAATATATATATTATACTATTTACAAAGTAAAATATCTTTTGAACTAACTTTAAGAAGCAATCGCTTCAATTCATTTACCTACTTTTAGGTACGATATCAAGTAATACGCAACAATTAAAAATAAATATGTACCTATCTACATATTGCAAGGTCTCAACCGTAACCCATTCTTACTGGACAAACAAAAACACAAACCGATATTGAAAAACTCATAAGTCGAGACATATATTGTAATATCCGTATCAATATCAGCCGCAAACTGTCCCGATCCTACATTATTGATATTTGACAAATAAAGTAATATATCAAACCACATTAGAGGGTCCGCGGGGACATTTGTGTGGTATAGAACATAATCTTGACCGATAAGGAAAGTGCACGGATACCATTATACTTATTGGAGGGCTTCAAGAAATGACATGTTGCAAATGGAATAACATGTTATGTGATATTGCATACTATATTTACTTATGCGTTCGATTTAACAATTTGAAGAATAAATCTGGTTAGTCATTATATTTATTTTTCAATTTTTATAGACTTTAGGGCGTAATTTTTTTTTAAGTGTGACATTGCATACTATATACATTTATGCGTTCGATTATGCAGGTAGTCATATTTTTTTTTTATTTTGACCAGTTTTGTACACAAGTTTTTCCCAAGTGCCACTCAAGTTAACTGCAGTTTACATACAAAATGATCATTTTCATATGATAAGAAAGAGATAGATAGATAGATAGATAGAAAATTCTTTATTGCAACACACGATAATAATTACAAAGAAAGAAGAAAAAAATAATACTTATACTAGTGCCAGAAGTGGCGGCCTTATTGCTAAAAGCAATCTCTTCCAGGCAACCATTGGATGAAGAGAAGCATTTATTACATATCACCTCTATTCATTAGCCTATATATCTTCTCTCTTAACAAGTACCTTTTCAGTAGGTACATTTAGCTATGTTTTTAATTGCATTTTCTTAAAATATATAAAAAAAAAACAAATATATATGTCAAAACATCAGTAAAGAAACAACCCGAAGCTTGGATTTGCTTTAGACATTACATTACTTAATGTTACAGTAAGTGATTGTCCTATTGCAAGCTATAGGCCCTTTTCAATATTCCTTTTCGGTTTACAGACCATCAATAAACTGAAGCGCTCCTCGATACCGCTTTATACTACTTTATACCATTTCATACAGCTTTATCGACGTGGATATTTTATTGCAACGATAGCACGGTATGGACCCCTCATTGTAGCAAAAAACACCACATAGGTACAAAATAAAACCACCTAATATGTAGGTGTACTCGTATCAGAAGACAAAATATGTGATTTGAACAGCTTCTTCTATCGACTCCTCTCCATCCTACGGTTGTCTGGAAGAAATCGCTGTTAGCGATAACGCCAGTTGTGGCACTATTGTTTTAGTCTTTTGTGTTTCTGTTTTTTTTTTTCTGTGTGTGTATAAAGAGTTTTATCTATCTATCTACGAACGTATATTAGGTACACTACGATACAAATATTCTTTTTTATCCTTCTTTGTATAAAGTAGCCAACTCGAGTATCGAGAGTGTTTTCAAACCTATTCATCATGATACGTATAATTTACGTTATTAGGGTGCAAGTAAGATGGTAGACGAGGTGTCTGATAACATAAAGGTAACATGAAAAAGCAAGTTTCTATGTCTACACATATTCATAGTTTAACTAAATTATAAAAGTGCATGTAGCCATGCTATTTGGTGTGTATTTAACAAATGTTTGGCAAGAATTTCTATAGATAGATAAATCAGATCAACTTCTTTCGGCAGTTCAGAAGACGTATATATTGAACTAGCTGGTGCGCGCGACTTCGTCCGCGTGGAATAGTTATTACCATAAAAACGGTTTAGTGAGTTAACCTTAAAAGATAGACATGTAACTGTTTGGAACATTTTGTTAGATCTTTTCAAGAGGAATATTTCTTTCACACACATTTTTTGATATCTTGAACCGTTTTCGCAGCGCACGCAACGGAAGCCTTCAAAGATGAATAATTTTCCCCGTTTTTTCCACATTTTCTATTGTTTATTCGCTCCTATTAATTGAAACTTGATGATATATAGCCTAAAGCTTTCCTCGATAAATGGTCTATCCAACACAAAAATTAATTTTTAATTCGGACCAGTAGTTCCTGAGATTAGCGCGTTCAAACAAACAAAGAAACAAACTCTTCAGCTTTATAATATTAGTATAGATTTCAAGTCATCGTATTCATGTCAATTTCATAATTCCAATTCTAACCGTATACCGAATTAACTTGCTTATCCGAGTCAGATAATTAGGCATATCCAACGTATTTTGTCTATGTTTAACTGTATCGATAAAGCCGATTTGCAAACGTCCCGCGGGAAGCGATGATGTAATGACGTCAAATTATAGGCGGTGTATGGACAATTTTTTACTATGTAACCGCCATTTTCTTAGCAGGCGATCAACAGACTCTTGAGTATGATAAAATTGTGAGTTTTTTTTATTGATAGTAGAATATAATGAAACATTTCTTGAAAAGTTTGCCGCAGCATACCACAAAGGGATTATGTTCAGCTTTGCAAGTGGTTGCTATGTGTCTTCGTTGTTATCATTACCTGTAACAAACAAAGAAAGGAATGGATTAGTTTTACTCAATTTTTCGTGTATTTTAAGGTAAAAAAAGTCTACATTATCTCAATCCAGACTATTTATTTAAAGAGGGAGGAGGCTTATACCCTCCAGTAGGTCTCATTAAGCTGATGATGATGATGACAATCTCAATTTGCATATGAGTAATATTTTGATACCGTTTTATTGTAGCTTATTTTAAGCCTTATGTTAGATAGACAAGAATATCCCACACAGCAAAAACTTTACTCCATCTATAAAATTAACACTAAACTCCCCAGCCCATATTTTACGTTAAAAATTGCAAGAGCACTTCGTAACCTTTTATGTGAAGCGTTAGTTAACTACCTATAAAATAATGTCTGCCATTTCCTCCGCTAGCCAGATAAAATGCCATTAGACCCGCCCGCTGTGTCCTAATAATTTTAAAGTGTAATAATGACCAGGCGGAGTGCCAATAAGTTTGCTCGTGGGTCGAACGGATAAGATAATATTTCGCTTGTGAATATAGGGTACTTTATTTCCGTTGTTTATGTCTGATCTGTAATATTAATTACTTGGTTATCAAATTAAAAAAAAACTGTTGACGAAGTCAGACTTAGAACGAATGATCGAAAATTGACATTCATTTACATACATCTTAAATTTGTTTGGACCCAATGACATCAAAATTGTTGGTTCTAGCTAGCCATATCAGAATAGCTGATGTCCTTTGTAATAAAAATACTTGTGTGAAAATATAACTACCAATATTCCCAACAACTACATAAAAGGCACCCAGTTTGTAACAGAATATCTGGTTTGTACATTTTCAACTCATAAGGTTGACATTCATAATGTATCCCACATTATTAATACCTACTACTTTATTGACTTATGACTTTTATACCAATCACTTAACTATCTACTTTTCTGACTAAAAGAAAAAGATTAATTAATCTCAATCATCACAAATCACAAGAACATCAACAAGAAGAACAAGAGTTCCCCTTGAACTATAATTTGTCGGTCTTCAAGTCGAGAGTAAACCGGTTTCTTCTAGGCAAGCGCGTAAGATCGTAGATTATAACGTTGCTTAACATCAGGCAAGTTGTAGTCAAGCGTGAGCCTATTTCAGGTAAAAAAGAACATAAGAACATTCTTTTAGTGACTCAGACAAAACAAACACATAGATAAGTCGAGCTTCGCAAATGCACAAGTTTCGCTTCAGAAGAATCTGTCGCAAGTTGCCGACTTCGCCGCAACTTCTCACTTTTGTCGACTCACTCGCTTCTGTTACTAGTTTATTGTTTTTAATCTGTGGTACGTAAGTTATGATTCTGTTAGCTGCACTTTGTGGTGTGGACTACTTGTAATACTATTTTCAAGTTGGGATTATAGATATGTATGAAAAGAATGGAATAGTAAGACGACATTAGGAATGAACGAGGCTAAGCTAACCGCATCTAAAAGAAGCAGAATGAGATTGCAAGAAATTTTGTCAACTGACCTCTGAGCTTCAATATGAAGACGACACTGATGATAATAATGATTATGGATTATGATTACTGTGCTACATTACTTTATACATTAAATTACTGGTAATTTTTATAGCGAGAATGAACAGATTTAATTGCTTGAGTTCCAGACTTATGCACTGTTATTATCATTTGCCATGATTTATAAACTAATTAAGTATATGGTAAGATAATTCGTTCACTATAAAACCATAAAGCAAATCATGTATATGACAAGTAACAGAATGTACCTACTATTCGTTACAAATTACTTTCTAACAGATTTAGAGTCTAGAATTTAGTGAGCGAAAATTCTTGTTATTTTTTTTTGCGACAGACATTTTAGGCCAGGTTTCCATTTACGTAGTAAAAAGGCGACTAATCGATACCGCGTACAATACAAGGCGTCTCGCTAAACCCACCAACCAACGACATGATAGTAAATAGACTTCTCATAAAAATATGTCTTTGAATGCATATTGAAGACGTATTATGTAGGTGTAGACCGTATACACATAATTTTCTCATAAAAACCTGATACAAGCCTATACCTATACCCATGTGGAAAAAAATGCTCATATTCATATTTTTAAATATCTTTGAGTCACTTTCTATTAGATAAATAAGTTCATCACAAAAGACACTTCACTATTAATTTGGATGGTAATGGATCAGTACATTATGTATTATTACATTATGTACATTACTCATATGTATTCTACAGATCTCAAAGATAATCAAGATCTCAAACCATAGTAAGTTGTCTCCAAGTTATATGACCTATGTACGTACGTAATTTCCGGCGGCAATGGAGCGAGCTCTGGTAAAATTTCGCCGAAATTCCGCCAATCGGTGTTATTAAGCGGACCGCGAAAGGCACATGTTTTGTAAGGGACTGCTCACATTGGGCTGAGGAAAAGATCTATTTCATATTATTTTTTTAAAGAAGAAACCTGTTAGTTAACGATACTGATTGGCAGTTAGTATAAGTAACTAAAACATAAGACATTTTTTTTTTGCTTTATATAGCTGTCATAGCTTTATACAAACTGTCTTTGATGCAAAAAATATTTATCAAACATCTTTCTTTTTCAATCCATAAAACACATGGTATTTATTTTTTTATAAAGCATAAGTTAAATGTACTAAATGTTTGAAATTAAAAAAAAATACTACTAAAACTTAATGATACTAACAATCTCTAACTTTTTTTCAGTACATTGTGAATAAAATAAAATAAGTATTAAAGTACATCACAATGTGTGTGTACATCACTCCACGCATTGTATGGACGTCGGGCGGGATGAGCGCGTCGCTTAACTTTCCTTTTAGTGGCTGAAATGGGACATCGAAAGTATTTTCAGACATTACACGTAGCTATAAACATATATCCAATTTATGAAAGATGTCGCGTCCCTAAACGTCGCGAAACTTATGTGCTTAAAAGGTTTTAGTTACCAAATGGGAGAGGAATTTACATTAGGTTTTTTGTGAGGATGCTAAAAGAAATGAATGTTTGATGTTAATGGTGTTGTTTGTTTGCCTGTAATATATACTTGAATTATTAAAAAATATAATTTGTAGGACCTCTTATTTGACGTGGCATGGTTTTGAAGACGAAATTTAGGTCAGGCATTTGATCACTAGGTCATCTGAAGCGATACCCGCATAAACAAACACTATGGCACAAAATGAACCATGCGTGATTTAATATTTCAGCAAAACACTGTACATTTACGATTGCAGTTGAAAAGAATCAAACTGCAATCATAAATGTACAGATAACTAAATTTACTCATTCATAATTTTTATACCACTACAAAACCAACACTTCTAAACCATAGACTGTTTAAAATTTACATAAGCTATTGATTTACTTGCTTTGATAAAAATCACCGTAAGTTTTTTGATGCAGCAATGAGCAAACTAACAAAACTTCACAATACGCGTCAGACAGTCACTTTACATAATAACCCTTCGTGTTTCACACTCGTTCACTTCAGCTTACACTTGAAAAGAGTCCCAAAAGGCGGTTCAATCACATTTGGCGTCAAAACATTCGAAATCAAACATGTTGGAAACAACAGGCGACGCTGTGGTCGGAGGCAGGAAATGCATTTGCAAATTAGATTCTCAACCCTGTTGAGGTAAAAACTCACTGGGATAGTGTAGTTGTGAGTACATTAAAACACATAAAAATGTCTGTTTTATAAAAAAATAAAATGAAGTCTTCACTAACGGTTTTTTTCAAGTTTATAGCTTATGCATTTTTATATCTGGGTAGTTTTTGCCTAAGTGTTTCTCACACGTACTCACCATTGTATTGTTTACAAGTGAAATCAAATAATTCATGCCTATTAGGTACGTTCAAAGAACAAAGGAACCTACCATCAAAACAGACAGTATGAAATAAATTCAAAATTAAACACGAAATAGCAGTGTTATCTTATCAAACAAAAAAGACACCCATTTCATCAACATCACACCGCAATCTCCAACAAATCATGTTAGTTCGTATTTTAAAGTATTTTTAAAAACAAGGATAGAAATAGCTATTCTTTGTTTTATAAAAAAAAAACAAATAGTGCACATTTACCCCCAGAATCAGCCCCTATGGCGCGATGGCGTTGCCTCCAGCCTGATGGTGTCTTCGACCCGCGGGTCTTTTATTTCACCCCAGCGATTCCTCTGAACAAGCAATTTTACATTGATACGGTTTTACAGAACAATTCAGTCTATAGCATTCTGAAATATTGGATTAAATCTTTTATAATAAATTAATTATAATAAAATTGGGTTAGTCCGTGAATTTTGAATCAAAATAAATAAAGGTTTACACCAGGCGTACGCTATTAATCAATTAGTAATTTATAATGTATTAATTTAGGTAAATAATTTGGACAATTGTAATGTTCTAGATATTTAGGAAATGTTAGTAAACCCTCATAGGCTAGGAACTGGTGGAACAATATTTTTTTTTACAAGGATTGGGTTGGCACTTGACCGTAATTCGCCTGATAGTAAACAATCATTACGGTCTAGGATGGAACGTGCTTACCCAGTAAGAACCTATTCATTCATTCATTTATTTTCATTTATTATACTTTAATATCTCATGTACCTAGTTTTCAGTAACTGAATAAATGAATTTGAATTTATTTAATAACGACAAAAATTTATAAATAAAAAGACAAGACTCATTTATTGTTTGAAGCTTTTGGGCTAAATTGGCTTGCCAAGGACTACAAAACATTTACCATAAAATAAACCACTATCTAGCAGAATTCAATACTATGAAAATATCTGCGCACAAAAAATGTTTACGTTCGTTTTTCAACAAATACAGAGTAAATATTGTGAATACATTTGGAAACAAGCCCACGGTTTCAGAGATGCACTTTGTGTGTAAAAAATACCCGATACAACGTTAACCATAAAGTGCGAGGCTTAGTATTAGCACGATTGTGGGGTTTAGTAGATTTCCATCTATATACCTATAGTAGTTGGGTTTCTAAAAGCTGTGGCAATGGTGTTTTTTTAACTAAACGGGTTTCCACTTGGCCATAGTTTGCCTGATGGTTAGCAAAGGCTATGGCCTAAGATGGAGCGTGCTTACTCGATAAGAACCGATATTAACCTATTTACAGCGTCGGAAAGTGTTATTATAAGTCAGAAGTGAATTATATGTATCTAACTCATTTATGTTAGTGCTGGCCAAAAAAATGCAACGAAAATATAGTTACATAATTTTAAAAGTAATACTAACTCTTAGGCCGTAAGCTAATAGCAAGGCGCATTTAATGACAAATGGGTAGTATTTGTCGTTAAATGCGCTTGCTATTAGCTTACGGCATAAAAGTTAGTATTACTTTTAAAAATATGTAAAAAAAAAATACTAAATGTGTTTAAATAGCAGCATATACTATTTATTAATATCATGAAAAAGTTATGATTTCACATTGAATCGTTTTAAATGAAACTAAATCTAGTCTTGTAAAAACAACATGTTTTAGCTCGTGTAAATTTAAAATCTACCCATCCGTCCCCGCTATCTCGCTCTCCACGTGCCTTTTCCCTCTCCCCTTACAGTAAACAACCAGACTGTGTATTAGAAAAAACAGGAAAGCTCTGCTTTAAACCAGCGGTAACCGGTTCACACTCGATTTGGCAAGGAAATTGCGTTCCGTTCGCCTTAGGTTCACCGCGTGGTTTACGATAACAATCCTAGTAAATAACGATTATTCTTTTAGGGGGAATGTGGTGGAGGAAACAGTTTTGACTACAATAATGCTATGGTGAAAATAAGAAGATAAATAATAGTGTATAAATAGTTGTTTACATAAATTTCCAGTACCATATTCTGCACAAAAAACAGTATGTACCTATCTATTAACGAATTAAATGCACATTCAAATTGTGTGAACAAGTTATTTTGTCACGTGCTAAACACGCACTATTAAATAAAGTTATTAAAATCAAGGAACAGTTTATTAATGAAAGAAATGTAAATACATTTTTAAACAAGAAATCGTTACGTCAAGAACCATTCAGAAATAGCTTAAGTTTTTATCACACAAATCCATTTCTAGTCTAAAAACAATTTTCCGCGACAGAAAATTGTCTTTATGCGTCTAGACAAAACTGGTTGGAAGTTTTTGAATACGAGTGTGGAAAAAAAGATGGCATTTGACGCGATAAAATTTTATTTTATTGTAACGTTTCACTTTGCTTGAAAATTAATAATTTCCAATGAGCTCGGCTTTATCAGCACGTCTCTTTTATTTGTTTTATTTTTAGAAAGATTTGATAAAAATAAACACGAGCGCAATTTTACACAGAATATTTTTTAACACAATCTAATGACTTTTTCTATGATAAAAAAGGAAAATTTGTAAAAATAGAAGAAGTTTGTACAACGTCAAATAAAATATTAATTTAATAACGTTGTAAAAATATACTTTTTTCGTGAAAAAAAAAAATGATAAAAGTGTCCCTAAATTGCTTTTTTATAAACAAATCTATGTTAAGGCTAAATACGTTGAAGCAGGGTTCTTTTAAAATGTATTAGGTACTATCAAAAATACGACACTGCAAGCTAATATACAAAACACATTTAAATCAAGATGTGTTTTTCATTGCCTACTTACATGTAAAACAAATATTACTTTTAATGTTAGATTCTAATAAAGTGAGACAAAAAGCCATCGTGAAAAAGAAAAATAAAGCTTACCTGTTCTTAATTACGGTACTTTTAAATGTCCACTTACAAACAAAACTAAAGCTATACAATTATGTACGTAATACAATGCCCCTAATCCCATCAGAATCAGAGTAATTACCATTAGTTTCGGCACACTGAACCGTTTACTGTTATGGACATAAAGGTCCACTGGTTTGCACCGGGACGCCTTATAAGTATGACTTGGGGTTTTTTGCTGTTTTCTTAGACACTTAGGTATAATTTATGTATTTATTTATTTTAAATGTGGTAATTAAATAAGTTACTATTGGCCAAATTAGTATTCAAACAATCATCTCTTATCATAATTTTCAGGCAACTAATATGGCTTTCTTCTTCTTCTTATCGAATGAGAGTGGCCAACTCTAGTGTCGAGAGTTTATCTAATGCGGCTAATGAACTGATATGACTAACGATAATTGTATGCAGGTATTTTGTAGTAAACTTAGTAATTATATAATAAGTACTTAGTATATTTAAAAGTGGTTTGTTATGTTTATTATTACTATTATTTATTCTGAATTTGATGATTGTATTGTAATAAAATAATGAGGTCAAATATTGGCTTAATAATAATAATAATAACTTTTTATTGCAGACACTGAGATCCATATCACACACAATCATAAACAGAGAATATATACAATATTATATAGAAAGGTACATTTTAAGTTAGTAGTAAATAGTAAAATTTTATGTTTACTACTGCTGTTTCTTTCTAATAAGGTCAAATAAACGTTTTTATTATTATTATTATTAAAAAGTTGCAATTGCTACCCATCGTTCACATGTTGCAGACAGCAGCTGCCGGTCCATAAGGCTTCTGACAATCTTATTTTTACACGTATCAATTCTGAACATGAAGGATGCAATGCGTTTTCTTTGGATAGCGTTAAATGAGTCAACTCGCGAATTCGTGTAATTAAATGCAAGCATATAATTGGCAGTAATGGTAACTGTAAATGAATAATATTTGTTACACTAAGTTTGATCAGGCTAACAGATGTTATTTAAAAAAAAAAGGTTTTATTAATTTCAAGTAAATTTAATAAAAAAAAAATCATTTAAAAGCTGTCTTTGTTTCACGACATTTTATTATATCAAAGTTTCTACGAAAAAAACACGTACATATGTGTCAAAATCCACTCGGAATCCATTTAGTAATACCAGTTAGGAGTATTTCCTTGAAATATGCAGAGTCCAGTTCAGTCAGATACAGAGCTCTCTTTGAGTTAGCAGTTACCTTGATTAAAATACAACGCAACGACCTGATAACTATAGATGGGCACCTATAGCTTTGGTGTTGTCATAATGGCTGAAAAAATCCGAAATACTTAATTGGGCCTTATTACAAAACGTGGTTCAATGATTAGTCCAGAACTTTGAAAATACCAAGTCCGTTTTTGTTGTTCGAAATTTGTCTTTCTACTGTCATAATAAACAAACTGTCAAAATGTTACCAACGATAGACAATTTGATTGATTTTATGTAATGTTTGAACAACAAGAACTGACTTTTTTATTTTCTGAGTCCTAGACTAATATTTAAACCACGTCTTGTCCACCTTACTACAAACTTACTAATAATTATGATAAGTTATATATAAAATGCCAAACCCTAGCAGCGGCCCGTGATTTTAGTTGCGTTGATTCGGGATAATAAACGGTCTACGTTAAGACTAAATCTATCTTTGTTTACTAAAAAATAATTCAAAACGGTTCAGATGTTTGAGTGACAAAGAAGAACAATCATACCACATATTCACACATGACTACACAATATTCAAAACAGCACTAACTTAAAGTTATGTAAATAGAATGATGATTTTTCTCGTTTGATATTACAAACATGTATGGTTTTTGATACAGTTTGTGAACGATAGATAGTTATATCTTTGAGTTACTTTGTCTATGCCACAACCACAGTTTTGCCGTCAGCTGAAATTACAAAGGACTGTTGCAAACGATGTTTAAATGTGTAATTTAAAATGCATTTTCCTTGGATAGGTGCTGGTTTTGTAAAACACAAAGGTTTTTGTTGTAATTATTGCGTTGATTGTCAAAATACTGCAACACATAAATTGATTTAATCAAACATTTCTTTCGAGAATCTACAATTTTCATTGTTTTTTTTACGCCAATCATGTCTAATAGAAAAGAAATGAGTCAGGCACAAAAAAACTGATATGGCACTTGAAAGAGGAAATACTCACAAATAGTTCGATAAAGACTGAAAGTGATAATGATATAATCTCTACTGAAAATAGAGCTGGAGAGGGTCGAAAGTCTGAACATTGAAGATGTTTAAAACAATGTTTGGAGATATTTGTCGACTGGCCTGTTAGCTTAGTTGGTAGTGGCTCTGCCTTCTAATCTAGAGGTCGCGGGTTCGATTCCCGCATGACACAAGTATTTATGTACTTTAAAAAATATAATTACTTGTGTTGAGTCTGGTCGTTTGTATGTATAATAAGTATATATTTACAAAAAAAAGTATATAAGTATTATATCCGTTATCTAGTACCCGCGACACAAGCGTTTGCTTAGTGTGGGGCTAGATGGCGCTGTGTGCAATGTCCCGGAATATTTATTTATTTTGATTTTTTATTTATTTACTTAGAATTTATAACAAAACATGGTCCAACAATTTATTGAATTTTCGTCTGTTACTCTGTGTCTTGGTTTGTCTGGATTTTTAAACGCTCATCACGCAATAACGGCCGAACAGATCGTGATGAATTTTGGTACGCAGGTAGTATGAGGTCTCAAAAGTGTTATAGTCATTTTTATTCCAATATTACGCGAGCAAAGCCACCGGTGCCCACTAGGGTATACCGATACAATAATAGTATGTTTTACACTTACGTTAATTTCATTTAGTTTAATTGTGTAAACACAGACGATCAACTGCTTATTAAAGAAGAAATTCACCCAAAATTTGGTAAACGGCATCAAGCGCTAACCAGCGTGAAATGGCTCGCTGTTATTTCGTTATGTTTAAACGCTGCCGGTTTTCGCAAAATGGAAAAATTGGGTAATTACCCCAAATTCGGGGAAAATATCGTATCGGTTACTCTAATTGGTTAAGTGTGCCCGTTAGTAAGGGGAAAGCGAGCTTTTACCCTAAAGACAAACATAGAATAGACGGCTCATTATCATAGTAAGTATGTATTTTTACAATCAAATTTACATTATAGGTCGGTTCGAAATATCACGTAATACACTTGCATGCTGATTAACAAGATAAAGCTGTGTGCTTATATAGGTATGTCTAAAAAAGGCAAACTTGAAATGAAATAAAAATGTTTTTTTTTAAATTATGATTGTACTTTCGAATAGCATTTATATAGGTATATATAAAGCAAATTGAATCTCACTTCACTACAGTACTTTAGTGTTAATCAATAAATACATGTACATATTTTTTTTATGTTTGTACTCAAACCTAAAACAAGATCAGAAAAATATGCTTATGTTTAGTTTTTCTTTATGTCAAGTGTGGCGGTTTTATCACTAAAAACGGGTATCTTTCAGGTAAACATAAATATGAGGAGATGATCAAATATTTAATTAATTATGGTCTCTAGACCACATGGAATAAAAAAATATCCATATCCTGGTTTCTTTCTTTTTTTTCTTTCTTTCTTATAAAGGCGTGATTTCTCAATAATAATAATCCTCCTAGCCGTTTTCGCCTACGGGGACCGTTTTCTGTACATTTAATACGACGTTGATAACGTACATATTATGTTGTCAGACATAGATAGTCAAAAACAGTTATTAGAGCGTAGCTGGCATGCTCTGGTATGGCTTACATTGCCAATATAACACACGATTGATGAATAGCTGTCTTTGTATAATTTAGTCGACGTAACGCCCCTTTTAAATTACGCGCTTACGTCAAATGCGGAATACAAAAGAGCATCCCTTTCTTTGACATGCGTAAATTGGGTAATAGGAGGAGTTCGCATTATACCTACTTATACGAATTTATACGAATTTTATATTCGTGCTTGGATATTGTATCTAGAACCTTTATCAGAACCTTTTCTGTCAAGGTGAGACATATGAGACGTGCCCTGTTTTATGCGAGCTTTTTCAAATAAGGAGCTTTCGAACTAGAGCTTTTTATTTTTCAATGAACACTGGAGAATATTTTCTCATATTGATTTTTGCGAATCCTTGCGAATCATTCAACTATCGATAAGATAATATCGTTTAAGGACTTTCAAAATGTATGAAATAAGAAATATTATATGTACATAGATTGAATGTCGATCGAAGTCGATTGGAGTGCTAAGTAATTTAAATTTTCAGGTAATATACAATCTAATATCTATAAAAACAACTAACTAACTTTATATAGACTCATCATTGTACGTAACATTTGAAGTATCGAACATTTTTCTGACAGTAATTGCAACCGTATAAGTCAGTGTCAGAAGTCTTCGTCGGCAAACACCTTATACACCGGTTTAAACATACCGAAAATATTCCTTCTTTCCTAAACTATATAATATATAATATACTATTCTTCACACCTCACTGCAAATTGCATCGTACTATCCAAGTAGGTACAGTCAGGTAGGTACAACGGTGGCCCTTCCTAGTTCATCGAACCCAACTATCGAGTAAAGCAAGCAAATGAACCGGCCGCGTTAACGACTCACCTTCCCTGGAGTTAGGGAGAGACTGGACATAGTAAAAGTGTGTACAGTGTTTTATATTTATAGAATTTTCTAGAAAGAACCTTGACTTAGATAGCAGATACGTATTTATTTTAGTGAAACGGCTGTTGGCGCGATTTAAATTGAATGATTTCCAAAATTTTTAACATGTGCTAATTAGGTATTTGAGACGGTCTTTAAATCCAGGGTAAATACGTTTCTTCTAGAGAAGCGTGCTACATCTAAGAAAACAGCGACGCTAAACAATAGGCGGGGTGTATTAAAACATAAGCCTTATAAATAAAATAAGAAACGAAGCATGAACTGGGTCAAAAGATTCTGTCAAAGATGGAGCTTGCCAGTACTGGAAATATACATATGTAGATAGCTTTCAAACGGGATGGCCGGTTGTAGAGTTTAAGTATTTGAAGACAAATTTTGTAATGCGCTCGCCAGAGCTCACTGTATTAGATAGATTCACTGTGTCATGGCAAAGCAGGGGAGGCGAGGGTCGAGATTGGCGCAGAATCGGCAATAAGTGCAGGGGTAACTGCAAGCAATCCACTGGAATGGACCGCTGATTTATTGGTGGATATAGAATACACCTAGAAGTGCAAGGAGGTTTTTACAGTAGGTGGAATAGTGGGTATATATAAGGGCGTGAGATTTAGAGAGTTTAACTTCGAAACACTGAGACAACAAGCCGAAATTTGGTGTACAATAGATTCTTTATTAATAATAATTACTATCTTATTATGAGTACGAAACTCAGATTTTATAATTGGTTTTCAGGTAAATACCAGCCGTTTGATATTCTCTATCACTGTGATTAATTTACAAGAAGTTTAGTAACTTGTTTGGTTTTCAAAATCATTTTAGATTTCTTGATCGTAATTTTCCAGAAACCAGAAGAATCTTAGATTGGATCAAACCTTCTACGATTTGCTTAAGTTAGTAATACATGATCTTAAAAAAAAAAATTACATTCATGCAAATCATTTTTAAATAATATTTTTCAATCACAACCAGTAAGTGCAAACAAATGGAAGCTATTAGCGAATCTGCGTTCTGACCACCGACGTAATAGTTCTGAGAGGCTACATTGTGAGCGCTGTCAGAATGAATGCGCCCATTATCTTAGTGAGTTATCGTCGGGTGGTTTGAAGGAGGTCACAGCGATAATTTTACCTAGAGACTCCTAATTAGGCATTTCCCAATGTAAAAAAAACCTCTCTAAAAAGCACACAAGTTGCTGTGATGATAACGTCCATTAAACTACGACAAATTAAGTGGTGTAAACTGATAATAATATGAGAAGATATGGAAAATTTTTCTTGTAATGGAAAGTTCCTATGATGGTTTCCGTGTCTATACATTAGTATCACCAGCATTTTTTTTTTAATTGGCTGTCAAGCGTTAATATAAAAATGGTACTCGTATTTTAAGACTCATATATCAGGCAAACTAAAAGTAACGCAGTCTATTCAGCATCTAGTTTTATCAAACGTCTAAACGTTGGACCAATTACCACTCAGATTTATAGCGTGATATTTGTCGTTAATTAAGTTATAATGTTTTGAGCATTTAAAAAGGATTGATTCGAATTTTAATAATGAGGTGTCTATTCAATGCGGTGGCAAAGAGCGCCATAATTCAAAGCTGCTTAATCGTAAGTGGGTTGGGTGGCATTGAACTTTCGCGTAATAAAAGCTTTTTGCTGTACTGACGTTTTTATTGATGGCTCCGAAGTCAGCATAAAGAATATTTAGCTCTGTGTAAAACAATGTACAGAACGTAAGCTATTTTTACTCTCATATGGATCATCTATACAGATCTATATAGATAATCTATAAGATCTATACAGAACCGGAATGATTAAAATATACGAAGAGAGGCTTATGCAATAAAGGAGAACATCATTAGGCTGACGATGATGATGATATTTCTAGTCTCCTACTTATTATTTTGATGTATAGAAACTTTACTTCTTTTTTATGAAATGACAGCGCAAGCAGTGCTTGAACATTCCATTTCCTTTGTTATTTACTCAATATTTGTATCATAGTACAAGAGTTCTCGTCGTGATCTCTCCACAAAATAGATATTGTATCGGCCCAATTCCGTGTCGCTTCCGCCACCTTATATCACAGGCGGCGGCTGTAACAAGCCACTGTAGGCAGAGACACTGCCAATACTGCGCCAGATAATTTACTAGCCCACCAGATATTCAACCAATTGAAACCTAACTGCACCCGCCCAGGCCCAGCCAAATGGCCCCATAAATCTACAATTTTATACCGAAACTCCGTATTACACTATAAATTTCACCACACCACATCTTTCGTCATATCAATGCCCAATAAATTAAAAACCAATTCAATTTTTAAAAAAGCCACAAATAATATTAATAGCAGCATCCCCGTAACGCGTTACCGTATGCCGCGTGCTCAATATCGGTTATAATAATGAAACATGGGAACACGACGTCGGACAAAACAATTTGTCGATCCCGGAATGTCGATAATTAAACCCGGAGGTGGGTGTTTCATCGCCGCTCCATATATTTTGCTTCCATTTCTTTTTAATCCGCGCGCTATGAATCCATTTCTTGCCAGTATAAATTACTCGGCGCCTAGATACGTACAAGTATCGTACAAAATCAACCACAACAAATCGGGCCCCTATAAAAAGCGGAGCGGAACTGGCGCCCACGGATATCGATAAAAAATATAAATGGAGCCGCGGAACGACCAACGTGGTATGTTGGGATTAAGCGTCGAACACCAATAAGTAGCTTTCAAAATTCCGCGCACACTGGTACACGAGAGACGCGGGAAAAAATTGAAAGGAGACTCAAATATGTCGCCTGAATATTAAAAAGCAAAATACTGAATAATGCAGTCGACGATTCGCGAATGATATAAGAGTGTAAGACGATTGGCGGAGCTATTTGCAAGCCATTAGTGACGTTACAACGTAACATAATTTAGCAACGAGGCCTTTACCTACTTGGTCTGGTTTTTGGGGCGTTAAGAATATTTCATTAGACGTCGATTGTTTACGTCTAGTTTGGGTTTTCTTTGAAGCAATTGAGTGATGTTTGTCAACAACATTGTTTGTTTTTATTCGTGTAATGTAAACCTTATTAGTACAGCCTGTTAACGTTATCGTAGACTCTTTTGTTTTAGAATTATGATATGAATGTTTATACTATCATGCTAACCACAATTACGAGAAACGATTATCTACGTCTATTTTTTGTTGTTTGTGGCTTGTTTTGATTAGCCGCACAAACAAATTAATAAAATAATAAAGTTGTTTAAAAAGCCATGATTATGTCTATGATTTTCATAAAATGATTTATTCTTCTAATCGAATGGGAGTGGCCAACACTGGTGTCAAAAGTTCATCAATTAAATCAATTAAAGGTGTCAATTTAATGATTTATTCCTAAGTCTTTATCAAAAAACACATCTAACACAAAACCTCATACTTTTTTAATTACAGAAAAATATCCAATTTGTATATGCATACACATGCATTAAACGTATCCACCGTCCTTACATATTCTCCATCGAAGTCCCAAAGTCACGCTCGTCGTTGCAGACGCATTCAATAAAGCTTAAGTGTGAATATAAAACGGTATAATGTTCCCGCCGGGTGTTTACAGCCACCACTTACTACCCCTAATGGACTGTGTGCACTTTATTGTTCCAAATTGCATTTGGCGGATGAAAATACTAAGACTCTGGAATACTGTAGTATTAGTACTATATTGTATTGGTAGATTCCATGATAGCTTAAATGGGGCATAAATTAGGATAAAGAAGTAACGAAGTTTAATTAACGAGCGATCAATTAAATTGATTGGTATTTAAATTTCATCTCAATGTTATTATAACAGTATATTAGTATGATTAGTGGCATACTAATATACGAGTACTGTTACTCATTCTATTCTATTTTAGGCGCTTCCGAGGGTCGGATGACCCGTTATATTGTAGATCCCGGCTCTTTGTATTGTACGACAGTCGATAAGCCATGCCAGAGGCCCTTAGGGCGGCTTAATAAACTCTCGCCACCAGAGTTGGCCACTCTCATTCGATAAGAAGAAGAAGAAGTATGGTTAGGAAATACAGACTTTGGTTTAGAGAGGTTCTAAATCATAGTATACCTATTAGGCTTAAAACATGAACTGCTGGACTACGAGGATCCGCTGAAAACTACAATCCGAAATACCCATATAAGTAAAGGTAAATGCTACTTTTGCTTATATGTCTAACGGCCAAATTACCTACTTTACTTAATTACTACTTACGTTTCTGTTTGATACCACTCACAAAATTATATTCTCCTACTTCTTCCTCTTCTTTCTTTCTGCCTTCACTTTGTCGAGGCTTCGTGACGTAACATAAAAAACGCGTCCCCAAAGCGGCCGTGGAAGCTCGAATGTCGTCGTTACAGTGAAATGTAGCCTAGAATGCGGCGATAAGTCCTCCCCTAATGTGTTTGTATGCATTTGTAGGAACAAACTGGAGGTTAGTGCACGGGGTTATTAGATGCATAGCGTCTTTTGTTTACGGAAAATGGTTGGGTAAGATTTGACTAGTAAGAAAGAGTTGAATGGAATATAAGCTACGAGTTTTGTTTAGATAGAAAAAAATATGGAAATCAAGAATGCAACTTATTACAATAATAATACATATATATCGTTATTGTACACCCCGTCTAGTCTAGTCTTTTTTTTATATTTTCCTCTCCATCCTACGGTTGCCTGGAAGAGATCGCTTTTAGCGATAAGGCCGCCATTTGTGGCATTAGTTTTAATTATTTTTTTTCCGTTTTGTATTATATTTTTTTATGTGAGTATCCAATAAAGTATCTATCTATCTATCTATAATACAAAAATACAAAATACAAAATTAGTTTATTTGACGTAAATATTGTACTATCATATATATGTATAACATGTGAATCCTCTGACCTCGTGGTAGTCGTAAGACTGTGTTACGAGGCCAGAGTCATCTCCCAATATAATACTAGATACAGGTAAATTACGTCATAGTTAATATTTATTATGTAATATAATAAGAGTTAACATCACTCAGATCTCGTCATACCTTTAAACAGTTGTAAAATTTATGAATAAAAACTAAATTTAAACTGTTTAAGAACATATACTATTTGTTATAGGTACATACATGTAATTTATTTAAGTTTGCATATCGGCTAAGTTAAAGTTGAAACGGGCTCTCATACAAAGCAGCGCAACACACCGTGACGTGCTCTTATGAACTAGATTCTTCATGCTATACCACAATTGTTTTCAATAAAAAAATTACTATCTTGTTTGCACATTAAATCCATCGTTACTTTAAATGCTTACAAGCTAATCTTTAATTTTCACAGTTCATTTCATGAAAATAAACAATTTATTTGTACGAGTATGATCACTCAGCTACAATACAGACTACAAAACCCTTCTATCGCTCACCCGCGCCCGATCATTAGTTCACATTTAGCTGTAAAAAGTTAATGATATGTGAAGATCCTTACTAATCCTTTGTACACAGAATAGTGAAACAGTTAGTAAAGTAAAACGTTTATTTTTTATTTAACTCCAGATTATGTACAACATGTATGAGTATTTCTAATGCAATGCTAATTGCCCATTTCACTTAAGTCGACAGCTTAAATATATAAATAATTTTAATCAACAAAATTGTATGCTATTATCAGCTACTCTAATTTTGAGTACAAATACCTGTCTTTACTAACAATAAAATATTGGTCTTCATTCCTGTCATGACTCTATTCGTAAAAATAGCGTTTCGATAATAGCTATATTGCGTTTCTTTTCAGTAGGTGTTTGACAACTGTCCTAAATTTATGTCTAGTGCATACTTCTAAATTAACATTACAAGGCGCTACACAGGTATCATCTCTCGTAGATGCACCTCGGCTAATGATGATGATGACGTCGAAACCGTCTGTTCTAACATCACCTAATCCAATATCCTCTTATACTGTGTCTCTGTTTAATTGTCAGCTAAATCGAGCATGCCAGGACTGCGTGACTCAGATAGGACAAATTTTGATACGTTTCGCTTCACCGAGCTAGTTGGGTACAATGACATAGAACGGTTATGGACTGGGTTGGTACACCATCGTATAGACGTACGAAATATGTTGAGATGCGGTGTTCCAGCAGATTTTACTATTTTTAATGTGTAATTCGTAACTATTGGATCACTGCCGATGTTTATGGATAAAAGCATTATTTGTCCTTTCCAGGACCTTAGCCTATGACTAAGGGCTTCTTTCACCATCTCTAAGTAAAGTGTTGATTTACTACTTGCCAGTTAGTGCTACTCGGCAAGTAAAAGTTCCGAGTATCTTTTTCCAATTTCACCAACGTATCTGAAGCGCCCTATAACTACTTACCAGATAAGTGATGATTAACAGAACGAATGTATGAAATGATGGAATTTTCGTTCATATGTCATTGTCATTACTGTCACAAATGTCAGACGTCACAAGATATTTCACAGTTTTAACATAAAAAAGTGCGCGATACCTTTCAAGTCGTGTTATTTTCTATATTGTTTCATTCGAAACTGCGTACGTGTATATATTTACTCGATATAAGTTTTTAAAATGGCCAAAAACAAGGATCAATATATTGTCTTAATGAAGAGAGAACGGAGAAAATGCAAATTTTACCTTTGACGAACGAGATATTTTGATAACTTTGATTATCAAATACAAAGACTAGAGCTTTTTTCGATAATCGGAATCTCTTAAAAATTCAATCTCATCCAGGTCGGTCGGAAATAATTGACACGGATTTTAAAAAACACGGATTCTCGGAAGTTTTCGATACGAAACATTATTTATGTCTTCGAGTTATCCTTCAATAAACTCTACTAGATCCATTTTGTCGTAAACAAATAGATACGCGCAAAATCAAGACTCCAGAGATTGAGACATAATACGTAATGGCTGCCTACTTGCCGAGTAACTAGGATACTGGGCAGATGAAGCGGCAAGTAAGTTACGGGCTAGTTGACGTGGCGGCTAGCGTTACTCAGACATGGTGAAATCCGTTTGCGCGGTACTCAAACTTTAATCGGCAAGTAGCTTACTTGGGACTTCACTTGAAGATGGTGAAAGAGGCCCTAAGTATAATAAGAAGATACCGGTCGCTTTGTTGCGGTGTCAAGGCGAATAGACTAAGAAACTATAAACACACTTTACTTTAAAATACTTGTATGATGAATTGATGTTATATGTTGTGAATATTGTTGCAAAAATCTGACTAACTATAAAGTTTTCTTTTTATGCTATCTTTCAAACAAATGAGTATTTGTGGCACGAGCCACAGATCACACTCCAACTTTTTCCAGAGGTATAAGATAACAGTGTTGTCTCATTTTTCTAAGAATGATTACTAGCAAGGCTTGTTCATTTGTGCTATGTCACTGCTTGGGTACAATATACGTCCAATCTATTTGGACCAATGTCAAATTGGCTGGGATAATAATTGTCTGGGACTGTGAAAATCCTTTTTTGGGGACTAGCTCTGGTCTAGAGTAATTTGTTTTTGCGTTGATTAATTTGTTTGGTTAGTTTTAGGGGTAATAAAGTTGAGCTGTTAATGGATACTTAAACTTGACAAAGCAAATATGTATCAAGATTAACAAGGACAAGATGTGTCAGTTAATTCGTCTGATTAATTTCTTTACTTATAGCGATAGTAGTCGTAGTAAGCTTAGTATGGGGCTAGATGGCGCTGTGTGATATGTCCTGAAATATTTATTTATTTATTTATTTATATAAAAAATATAATTTCAAAGCAATATTATTTTAGCCAGTAATTCTTCTCAAATATGGCGCCGAATATGTATTTAGCACTTAAATCAACTTACAAAATAAGCAAGTCCCGTATGTACATGAAATTTTGGTATAATTTATTTATCCTATGCGTATTCATGTGTTTTATAGATGTTACAGCCTTTGAAGATAAATGTTATGGCTTGTATAATGCTGACCAGATAACAAACCCTGGTATAATATATCGTATAGAAGCAATATTTTAGTTAAAGGCCGTATAAATTATATAGTTCCCAGTCTAGTTTCGTTGTCTTGCCAGTATTTATATTTACATTATGCAGCTACTTTATATATATACCTAGTAACAAATAACATAAATCTAAAAATATAATGCAGCTTTTTATAATGGAAAAGCTTTTGCTTTAAGCAAAAGCTCCGGAGAAATGCGAGTGTAATGTGCGCGTCTAAAATTGTTGTTATGTTTCTTGTATTCAACGAAATAAGTTTAAGCCGATTTGTGTTTTGAGATGTAGCTAAATATGTGTACATTTAGATGTATTCGTAATGTAAACTCGTTTGGGAATGAATACATACTGAGAAGTTATTGTTGGAAGATTTTACTTAAGAAGATAATCTTTTGAGAAACAGAATTTATTTTTATTAGTATCCTAACTCGTTAGAACTTTACAAATTTTAAATGTTAAAGTATACCATAGTTTATTTTCTTTCAATTATTGAAATATAACTTAATTACTCTAAAGACTAAAGACACTACCGTTAGAAAAAGTACAGATAACGATGACATAAGATAAAGAACAATGTAACCACACAAGACATCGATGCCCGATTATAATTTATAAATTTGAAATGTTATCTAACTATTATATTTCTTCAATTACAGCAAACAGTTAGTGTAAACACGTCAATATCTGATCACAATCAATCGTCAAGTGATTAATGACTGGACAGTAACTGGTCGGTCGTAGATGATGTAATCAGACACCTCATTATGTACCTACTAGAATCTCTTTCCTATGATAAAGACGAGATAAAGATATACATATTTATTGCAAAAAAATAACATGCTACAGCTTATATGTAAGTACGTCTGCCTCTTATATTGGTCTTCTTATCATCGAATGAGAGTGGCCAACTCTGGTGTCGAGAGTTTATCAAGCCGCCCTAAGGGCCTCTGAAAAAACTTACATTGTAAAAACTGTGTTGTAGAGAGACAGATTATCCTGATCAAAATAAATGTATCGCTCACCGTACAAAAATTGTTCTGCGCGATACAATTAGCCATCAACATCGCTGTACAAAAAAGGCACAGACAAGAAGAAGAAAGAAGAAGAAGAAGAAAGAAGAAGAAAGAAGAAGAAGAAAGGAGAGAAGGCCTGAAGATAATGATGATGACACAATAATCAAGCAATACAATAACAGGCCTAGCAAGAAAGAAGGAGAAGAAGGAAGGGAAGGCCTGAAGATAATGATGATGACACAATAAGCAAGCAATACAATAACAGGCCTAGCAATGGAACTTACAACAAGCAATATGTTTTATTGTGACTGACGATAATAACAGGGACATATACATGACATGACATACATACTCGTACATGTTTGTATATGTCTATCAATCTGGTAAATTACATCCTAGTGTGGAGTGTACGGAACAAAGTTGTATAAGTACCTAAATTTTTGCTATATAAAGTTAACTAATCTGAAAAAAAAAAAAACTTGGTATTATACGAGTATGACTAGATTTATCCAATTCGATTTAGCCATTTCAGCGTGATGAACAGACAAACAAGCACACATTCTTCATCATTACACAAACCTTTATTATTTCACATGATGCATTTAATTTGGGTTCGACACTGTTAATTTAATTTTCTTCAGTCAGTTGTGTGCATATTTTTTTCAGCGTTATGAATCATCCAATCAATGTATTATCTTTGTGATTGTTGATACGGTCAACAAATTGAGTACCCTTGTGATCGTCAACAACGGTAATGACGATTTATTGACGATGTTGTTCGTCAAATGATATTGGCTTGCAAATTGTATTCTATTTGCTTACTGTTTGTGTATAAATTAGTACGTGTTGGTATGAAGTTTTATATTTCTCATATATGTTTTATGTTTGACTTCAGTCTGCACGAGGCTGCAAATATCTTGTCGAATTAGTAATCATAATAAAGTGGTTAACGAACAGAAAAGATAAAATTGGCATTGAATGTTTAACAAACTAACCGTTTAAAGAAATAAATTTCATTTTACTGGTAAGCCTTTTACTTCACATTACATGGCTGTACTTTGCAAACTTACTTAAAATAACATCAATTTTTTAATTTTTTTTTTAATATGAATCTACATTTTATTCTATAATAAACAATATATACACATATATACACTAATAAAACTAAATAAGAGTATGTACATTTAACCTAAATTTAAAACATCTACATGTGGTATGGAGCCAAGAACGCTGGCTGCATTCCCACGCTGGATTGCTATAGAAATCCTTTGCGCAAGGAACCAGCCAGCGTTCTTGTCTCTAGTGATGTCATTCAGCCTTTTATTTAATTTTTTTATAAAAGACTTCGTGCTTTTACCCCACGGACCAAAAGTTTCGAAGCCAAGCGGTACGAAAATATAATCAGTCGATAATGATGTATATTTTCGCCGCTTGGCTTCTTCTGCTGCATCCGCCGCGGCTCCTGCCGCTTGTACTGTTCCACTGAGGCGAGAAGGAGCTAGTGTATCGACGCAAGTTGCCTCCCATACAAGAGCCCTTCCCCGCTCCCAGGGAATCAGTGTGAGGCCGTCGGGGCGCTTACCATCGTCACGGACCATGCCAAATAATTAACATTACATGTAATAATTTTATTCCGAATTTTCAACAACGAATAAATGGTTCATGTAGAACAAATTGAGCGCTAAATTTATGCCAAAATCGGGTATTGATTTAATTTCATAGAGAACCTAACTGGAGCCTTTGCAGACCTAATTTGTTCAGTAACCAATCCCGGGTTGTGCGGCAGTCCATTGAATTTACATAAAGGTTTATTGTTACGTTAAAATAGGACCAATTTTATTATTACCATTTGATTTTGCGTTTCAACCGAAATTCATGTTTAATCTACAGAAGATTTTAGACGTTTGTTTAATTTTAGGCATTATTATTACATTAAGGTTTACATAAAGGCAGACATATTTATGATATGTAATCAAATTATTTTTAAAGAATATTTGATTGGAAATATGTACATTTATTATCGGTCAAGTTGTAAAGTAAGTGAAAACGAATATTAATCAAGTAACTTTTCTATACAATAGTTTATCTTAAATGGGATAAGTTACAAATAAAGGCCATAGTTATTTGTACGTACATAGTCCCATTATGTCAAATTTAGGTAAAATTAAGTAAAGTTTCCCTACCTAGTTTTCTCAGTATCACCAGAACACCCACCCAAAAACTAAGACGGGTGTCTTAGTTTTTTATCCCACATCACTCAACTTAAAAACCCTTCGAAAATTCCCCCACAGCAGAACTAGCGCCATTTTTCCCACAATTTCGGGCGGGTCAAACTAAATTCCGCAGCCATAATATATTTTCAGCTTCATGTAAGCTAGGAAACGGCTGCAGCCCGCTTTAATTATCCGCATTCCGGGTGGACAAATTGTTCCGGGCCCGGCTGATATTAATTTCGATACATTGTCCGCTCGCGGGACGGCAGTACCGATTATTTTCCACGGGCGCTGCTTCGCTGTCAACTTGGTTGGGTTTAATCATACTTTGATTGGACGTGCCGAAGTAGTTGGTAGTGCGTTTTAGTGCAAATGTAGCTCTTTTGGAAAACATGAAATGTATTTCAGAAATTTTATTTTATTGCTTTAGCTAGAATGAGTTGCCAATTTTTCACAAGATATAGAATAAAATGTTGCTTTGAGATGTATAGAAGATTAATTTTTATTGTAATTTATTATTTTGAGTCAAACTTGAAGAAATTTTTCAACTATGACTGTTCGAATTGTGAAAAACAAACGTAGCAACAAGATAAAACATTTCTTAAGTCATTTGAGTCGTTCAATACATCAAAATTGCATAATATCACTGATTGACTTAAACTTTTTAATGGCCGTGTATTCATAAATACACTTAAACCACTTACCCACTTCCAAAACTGCAATCCACTTTCCCCGCAGAAAACTTCCAAAAATTAATTTTCCCTCACACGTTCAACGATGAAAGCCAAGTAAAGTTATAAGCACGGTGAACTTAAAACTCATAAACAAGTGAATATTATGACGCTATTAGCGTCAAAGATACGAGACGTAATCTGACAAATACTCCCCGGGGATAAGAAGGTGCGATAGTTAATTTTGTATACGTATATACCTTATGTTGTATTATGTTTTATGTTATGAAATTTCCGTGTATTGTGTACCTACTTGTGACTTAAGGTTTTAGTGGTGTAGGTACATATATGATTTATTTTAATTCTTTTACGTATATGCTCGCGGTTGGATAGAATCATCTGATCAAATCAAACGTTTGAGTGAGTTTTTACATTGCAGAACGTGTGATAGTTGGCCATATTCATTAGTAATTTTATATTTTACTACCACACTAAACAATTAATTTACAAACTCAAAAGAAATGTTAGAATTTATTCTATCTCCTTCTTTAATACATGTTTAAAATAGATTGTTACGTAGTCGTAAGTAAATTTATGGTTTAGAAAGGGTTTTAGGTAAACTTCATTTTAGTGGATTTTGTTTTTTCTTGTATAGTTTCGTTATAAAATTAACATATGAGATTTATAACTTAAAAAAAATGAAAAAGTTATTGCTATCCAAATGCTAATACAAATAATCATAATAAGCCTTTTTTTGGCTCAACGTATCAGCATTGCCATCCAACATGGTAATGCGGCCAGTATGCTGGGCACGCTGCACTCTGGTAGTGGGCTGGAGCACATAGACTATTTTTAGGCGTCTCTCATATGTTGTAGTTAGAAGTAATATGTTTAGTTTTCCTTCCCTTGTTTTTATTTATTATTATAGTAAATAATCATAGTAATTTCGACACTAGATCGCATCCACTACCACTGCAAAGCTTGTTTCTGTTTATCCGAGCCTTTACACATTGCGTCTCACTTTCCAGATCCAATTTCCTGTACACAAGGGCCGGTTGTAAATAAAGCAGACAAAGCTGAGCCAGTGTTGCCACACTGAGAGATGTGAAGTAGCTGCATGGAAATCGTGTGTAAATAAAACAATATTCTAACTTATAAATCGATATCTTTGTTAGTAGTAGGTATAAGTATAGTAAAGTAAATTATATTTGAAGCAACCGTATTGTATAATTTACATGATTCTGTCTTTTGCTTTAGTTGGAACTGTGTTGCAAAAGACAGGTTCTTCCAAGTGGTTTAGATGGTTAAGAAATACAATTAAAATAAATAAAACTAAACCTATATAATATATGTTTAGGTATGTAGTGATAATCATTGTAACTCACTTCAATTCAAATTCAAATTCAAATTATTTATTTATATAACTTATGAACTATTACATGTTCACTGCACTCCACACTAGGATAACCTGTGTTGTGAAGTGCAGGCTCTTCCTTAAGATAAATGAAAGGATACAATCCAAGCTTACATACTAGTCAATAAAATATATAGGATTAGCTGACGCCTGGTAACAGATGAAATGAACTTGCAATCGTGCGGAACAAACACGCCGCGCTCTGCACTAGGTCGAACCTGTGTCGCAGGACACGGTCGTGCTGAACCACACGTGCTATATCCAAGGTGAAAGGAAAGCAATGAGGTTACCAGGCATCACCCAATAGTGGCTACTTATGTACATTATGTATGAAATATTTAACAAATTGTATGAATTGAGTCGTTGAGTAATGAGTCATACAACTATTTTTGCTCACTGCTAATTAAACGCAATACAATATCACAATGAAATTCAGAATAGGTCTAATATTAGGCATGTTACGTCAAAACAGCTTATTACAATTTTTTTTATATCATCCAAATGATTAAATAAATCATTCAATAATTATGTAATTTTTCAGCATTTTGTTTATTTTCTAGTCAACCCATAACATACGTGACACTAGCAAAATTACTGCAATTACAAATAAATATCTTTTAGATAGGTAGTAGTTTCAAAATTCCCACAATACTTATATAAAAAAAAAATACTTATGTTGAGTCTGGTCGGTTGTATGTATAAAAAGTATGTTTTTACAAAAGAAAAGTATATATTATATCCGTTATCTGGTACCCACGACAGTGTTTGCTTAGTACGGGGCTAGATGGCGCTGTATGCAATGTCCCGGAATATTTATTTATTTTATTTATATCAACATCGATACATTAAGTATAACTATTATAATCTACCACAAACCATAATGTAAGTAAAAAAATTTAGACAATTATTTTCCAAACACTCCTACAATATTGCGCCATGGCAACCCAGCCGGTTCGATACATTATGCAGGCCACGCTCCGCTGCGTCGGCCAATGAGCTTCGTAAATATGGAGCGATGATTCCTGCGAGATTTTTGTTTAGCTCCCTTGTTTTACAGTAAAAACTTGCTCAATGTTGCATGCTTGCTTTATGTTTTGCTGTAAAAATGGAGGCGTCTGTAGCTTGGTTTCATAGGGTAGACTTGCTTATGTGACTCACACATAGGAATAACGGTGGATATCTTTTGGATGAATAATAAAAAAAACTTTCGACTGAGCCAACTGAAGATTTTCATTAATTGATAGTGTATGATTAGTATAATAACTAGCAATTAGTAAATCTTCCTCTTGTTTTACAGTGGAAACTTGCTCAATGTTGCATGTTTGCTTTATATTTTACTGTAAAAATGGAGGCGTCTGTAGCTCGGTTGGATAGGGTTCTGTTGTGTGTCTTTACGTTTATCTATTTGTATAGTAATTAGCATTTAGTCATTTTTCCTCTTGTTTTACAGTGAAAACTTGTTTATGTTTTCTTCATTGATATTTAGATTTAACAGTTCATTTTGATATTAAGTACGTTTAGTCAGTTTAAACTGATCAAAATACAACAAGTTAAAACTACTGTGAATGAACTATAACAACAAGTTAAAACTACTGTGAATGACATAATACGATAAACTTAGATAGCACCTCACAATTGCAAGTAAAACAGATATTCTCATGAGTATTTCCATTTACATATCAATGAATCTAGCACATCCATCAAACTAAACGAAACTATCTAACCCTGCTTACGTAAGTAAACGAACCAACAATGAAATATTAGAATAGAATACGATATACATACAAATATATAGATAGATAAAGAAATAATATATCTTCGTCTATTACTTTACGTAACAGGAAAAAGCAGATTCGCCCAGATCCAATTCATTTATCAGTCACAGACAAGTTTCCGTTATCGACAACACGCTTTCAAAGCCATTAATTTCCAAAAAATCGGAATGATATCTTAACTGCATCACGCTAGGGGTGATCCCCCATGGGCGTTAAAACACCCAAACAACGCCCTATAGTGGGGCAAAAAATAATAGGAACACTGAGGGGTTACTTTAGGTTTTATGAAATGTATGCGCAGTACATAGTGGTTTAGTGATATTTTGTCTAACTGGTATTAAAAAAAGATACTGTTTCACTGAAAAAAAAAAACTATACATCTGACAGTCACGACTTTAGTTGCAAACGACAGTCGCACAAACAGCACTATAGTCTGAAGGTGGAGCATATCTAAACTATAAACACATGTACAGAGTGTACTCATCACATACACCAGACTTATATTACCTACCTACGTCAACTACTTTATGTTGGACTATGAAAATAACTTTATAGGCCCACTATTTTTAAAACTACGTTGGAAAATCCCAGAGTAGCATCCTCGAGAGAGCTTCACGTAACAACACGCCCATGCACTTCTTATCGCGACAGACGAAAAGCACTTTTTCATTTTTTCCTTTTGTTCTGCGCTACTTGTGTTTTTTGCCACCGAGCGTGCTCTGAAGGCCTAGTGGAAAAGTCACGTGATTTACAGATGACAAAAATGTTATTCCCCACCAAGAGTGCTATAAGCCACAGCTATAACGTTTCTTGCGGCTGCGTGACATATTTTCTTAGTGTCGAGGATGACAAATGGTTAGATAAATCACGGCGCGATTTCTTTCAAAACTTTTATTTGTGGAAGTTTTTGTGTTTGCGTCTTAGCTCATTTATTTCGGCAATGTTCAGTGGCAATCTAACCCAGTGCCTAGGGCGCTTAACCTGGCTTAACGGAAAGTTATGTAACCGACTTTGGGGCTGAGCGTATTTGTACTCCAATTTACTTACGCATTTATATTATCTAGTTTGTTGTTTTGTTTGCGAGTGCGGTGAAGGTCTTTTAACTTTGAGCCGTTTCTGGCAATATGGGACTATGATCTGAACTGAAGTATCTAAGTTTGTAATGCCTACGGTGATAACTTTTGGTATAACTCACAGGGTCCAGGCATACGGTGAAATAGTTGTTAATTTAATGCTGTATATCAACCTATCATTGCATTAAAGCGAAGGTTTGCTTGTCTTTTAGTTCTGTTATTACATTGAAACATACAATAAAGGCACAAGTTTTTGCTTTTCTACAGAAATATCTCTAAAACTACATGTAAGATACATATTTTTAATCTCAAAATAAAAACTATTAAGTGGAGGCAAACTTTTACGAAATTCTTAAATAAAAAATTTGCACAGAGTTCTAGATAAAAAAACTGACTTTTAATATTTTAAGACCAACAAAACATTTTTAGACTACAAAGACGACCTTCATAGCGCAAAAGCCTAGCCTTTTTGCTAACAAAGGTGAATCTGAGGTACAGACTCACTCAAGCCTAAAACCTAAAGCCTATATCAGCTGTCAGAGGTGTCACGCCGTGAAGGCTTTTTAAAGCTTTTTAATGAAGCGTGAAAATGCCTTCTAAAGCACCTGCTATCTCTTGACAATAACACTTAGGCATATGTACTGATATTAAATTTAAAGGGCATACAAAAACATACGTAAACTTACATTATTTTAGTTGTAAGTATAATTATCTTAGTCTTTAGCTTCAAATTTTGTAAATATGTAGGTAGATTTAAGTTAAAAAAAAAACTTTTGATTTGATTTGATTTGACGTAATACGAAATGTGTATGATTAAGTGACAATGTGTACATTCCTAATAATTTACCAACAGTTAGATTTGGATCTGAAAATACGATAACTATTATACTGTCAAATAAACGTCATTCACTTCAACTACATTCATAAACCTCAGGTTTTTGAAATTATTAATCGAATTTATGTTGTTCAAGCTGTGTACACTTATCTTAGGATTTTTTTCTGGATCAAAACCAGTTTTTAATGTATACTTAGCTTATTTGGGAACACATTCTGTTTTGTGCACCATTATAAATAAACAAATAAATAAATTCACAATTTTGACTATGGAGTACTGTTCTCCATAGCACAGCAGTTAAGCTCTGTCAAGATCTTTAAAATTACGTAGAAAATCAAAATGTAAGACAGCAAATGTTATACGAACTTACTTATTAAGTGATAAGTCAATATAATAAATTCAATATGACATAGAATTCTTATCAACCAGTAAAAAAACGAATGTTACCTAGAATCTGAATGTAGACGAATGGATAAAGAGAGTGTTAAAGCGATAATTTCCGCCGGCGCCGCCTTAAAGTGCTTTCACTCAAAATTTTGGTTCATTTGGTCTCTCACCTTTCGATAACAATGCAATAACTTTTCATGAACTTTGACGTTTTATATTGGAAATATGGAAATTGGCATATTTGTGTTTTTATCTAAATCAAAGATTCTCATCTCTCTCTTCCTCTCAGGTAAATATTGTCGCAAAAAGCTATGAAAAGTAATTGAAAAAAAAATACTGTTAATATTATAAGATAAGCATAAAAAATATGGAATTGTGTATTCATATTTTTATTTTAGATGCAATTCTCTATTTATTCTTTCTTACAAAAGCAACAGCCCATTACAAAATAGAGATAACATTTTTCATCAAATCACGCTAGTTATAAAACTTCAAATCGTATCGCTAAACTTTTTCAATCGACACGCACGAAAACTTTTTTAATTTCAGCGTGAATCTGGCACACGGCACTTATTGCCAAATTTATTTATTTATGATTCAACGTCACACACGTCACTTACGGCTGACATGACGGCTTGTGAATATTTAACAATTTTGTTGTAGCCTCGAATAATTAATAAATCATGTTCAAAAACTCGTACCAAAGTGGACTGCTGTCCATTTTCTACAGCTGCGGCTCACACCCGCTCGCGCTATGGGAAATGGAGGTCAATAACGGACACATCAAGCGACTCACCGACAATGAGGTCAACTCCATCGTACTGGAGATAGTGAGCACCAATGTAGCCACCACGTACATAGCATGCCCGCCCAACAATAAGTACCTCGGCATCAAACTGCCCTTCCTCGTCATGATCGTCAAAAATCTCAAGAGGTACTTCTCTTTCGAAATCATGATACTCGACGACAAGAACATGCGGAGACGATTCCGTATCTCAAACTTCCAATCGACGACTAAGATCAAGCCGTTCTGTACGACCATGCCTATCGGCCTGTCGGGCGGGTGGAATCAAATACAATTCAATCTATCTGATTTCACGAGGCGGGCGTACGGCACACAGTTTATTGAGACGTTGCGAGTGCAAGTGCACGCGAACGTCCGATTACGGAGGATTTATTTTGCCGAGCGACTTTTTACCGAAGAGGAATTGCCTCAAGATTACAAACTCTATCTACCGTTGGAAAAGAAGGCAAAGAAAGGCGCAAAGAAGGAAGAGCCACCTGCGGAGGTGGCTCCACCACCGGCACCACTAGAAGCCGTGCCTGAAGCACCACCGTCTGGAGGTGCACCAGAAGAAGGAGCAGCAGAACCGAGGAAGAGTGTGGCGTCATCTAGAAAGAGTATGGTGTCTAGGAAGAGCACTGTCGCAGAGTCGAGGAAAAGTACAGTGGCACCGTCTGAAGCAGGGGAAGAGAGGCCTCCAGAAGGAGAGGCAGCGGAAGGAGCAGCTGAGGGCGAGGGTGTTGGGGAGACACCTGCGGAGGCCACCGAGGGAGAGGCACCCACAGAAGGCGAGGCGACTCCAGTCAGTGAAGTACCACCAGAAGAAGGAGGAGAGGCTCCGCCGGCTGAGGGCGAAGCACCACCAGCTCCTGAAGGCGAAGCGCCCGCAGAAGCACCCGCAGAAGCACCCGCAGAAGAAGCACCCGCCGAAGCCCCAGCAGAAGCTCCGGCCGAAGCACCCCCCGCAGAAGAGGCGCCACCGGCTGAATAAACCTCCTTGTATGAAGACCGTATTTAATTTGTTACTATTGTATTTCAGTTATTGTTCTATTTGTAGTTACGGTTACGTATATTTTAATTCTTGTTATTAAAGTTGTTTGAATGATTTTTATTCCATTTTGTTTACAAGATTTGTAGGAAAAATCAAAACTGTTTGAGATTATCCATGACCTATTCGAGGTTTTGTAATGAAAATTCCCATTTACATAAACATCACACAATGTAAGATTAAAATCCGTTCTATCAATTACTCATAAAAGCGTCTGCTAAAATATTGATAATATTCTAAATAAATTAAATTTTGATTCACTCTCTTCACCGAAAATTAAGCCCCACGAAGGCAAAACGGCAACATTATACGCGATTTAAGCTCACCAATATATCGATTCACAACTGGTTTCACCCATTCAATATGCAAAAGCGGATCATAAAATGGTGCGTCGTAGCTTGGTCCTTTAATAGTTTATGCGCTGGTCTATGGCGCGAGATTCCTGCCATTATTCAACCCATGCTCCTGTCAAACGAGGAACTACATCCGGGAATTTATAGCTAGTGTTCGGAATGTGTTTATTGCATTTTGAGATTTGAGAAGTAAATGCAGTTTGGAACTTGTGGACTGTAAATTGCAGGTGTGACGGTGTTTATGTTTTACGTTAATTAAAAACTGGGATATGAAATATATACGATATTTTGTAATTTGGGTAATTTCAGATATAAATATCTTTTTAACAAGAATGTAGAATAGTTTGCTCTGCTTTCAACTGCAGTGTTTGCAGAATATTATGATTTTTTTTAAATATTATAATCTACCCATGCAACTACATGAAAAAACAACTGTTAGTTAGAGTTTACAGAGAGAAACAAGTTTCGATTGGTATAAAAAATAGTTTAATTTTCATTATACATATATTACCAGTTTTCATCGACTGGATACGCTTCGTAACAAATATTTACCTGAAACAAGAAAACAATCAAATTACTAATCGGTTCAAAAACATAACTCTAAATTTCATGTGATTTTTTTGATAAACATTTTAATCCATATTTACATAAAAACATAAGTTCATCATGAGCACAAAAACAGGGCTTAGAAGTCAACCAATGCAATCTCAGTACTAAAATCTGAACCAATAAAACCCTCACAGAATCTATACCTTATTTATTATCTTTAAATATGTAAACAAAAACAGACCTTTTTTCGGATTACGAAACATTCAATATAATGTTTTTTTTGTAAGAACTACAGAAACTATGATGAAAGGGAAGTCTCGAAAAGGCGCCTTTAATCATCTTCGTTGTATAAGGAAATTGAAATGGAGAGGGTTTTGACCTTTATCTCCGAGATCTTTTGAGAAGTTATCTCTAAAAATGTACAAGAAATGATTTATTTGAGTAACTCTCGAACGTGATGCTAATTTTGTCATTTTTCATGTGTAAGTCGATACTTAATATTATTTAAGGGTAAAAGTTACATAATACCAAGAATTTTGTTAATAGGTAATGTTTGTAACACATGCTCTTAATTCAATTTCTTTTTTCTTGAATATATCTTATTTATTACTCTGCACATCTCTCACAATGTAAAAGTCGACTTTTCAAATCGACTTTGCACAAAAAAGTTTTGCATACATTGCAGTGTCACTTAACCATAAACGTTTAAGTTTGCCTAGCTAGAACTACAATATAACCTAACTACTAAGTTACCTACTAACTAAGGAACACCCAAATATATGTACATTTTTACTTAAACCAGACAAAACAGTCTTGCACTACACCCATCCAGAAAGGGGCGACTAATTTTTGAAGTCGTAAAATTTACGACAAAGAGAACATAATCCGAAGTACGGTCCGAGAAGACGTGATGCGCCTTCCGAACCAACGTACCGTTGGAAAAAAAGGAGACGTAAACAGAATGTTTCCGCTATTTCTTTTCATTGGACACTTCATGAGCTTAGATAACAGCTAACTGGTTTTTAGACGCTGATATTTGAGAGTAAAAGGCTTGCTGTATTTGTAAGTTGCTTTACTTAAGATCTACTTTTTAATGTTATTGTGTTATAGCAAAAATCAGTATTTGTGTGTAATCCATGGAAATGTTGGTAAGAAATTTAAGACAAGATGATTCACAAGATTTTTAAAAGAATGATTTATTAAGTACTTACTTACCAAATACAATATAAACAGCTAATTTATGCATATTCAAGTTCGTCCACAAACAATAATTATGCATTTTTTTTGTTTATAAATGCTATTTTATCAATTGTTTTCTAAAACAATTAGTGTCAGTTTTTTCAAATCAATTTAAAATCGGTTGTATACATATATCCTCTTTTTATGCGGCCAGTACTTCACACTTACACAAATTACGAACGCCGGGCACTTGTGGATGCAGATTCAATTACACAGAAACGCTTCCTTCAGCTGAATCCTACACTTGTACGGAGATAAATCTAAGTCAATTTTCATTAAGTGCCAAAATTTATTGATCTGGCTGGAACAAGGATTCAATAGAGTATTTTTTTAAATAAAACATTCAAAATTTTACACCTAGGCATCTAAATTTATAACATACTATTTATAAGCTCGCGGCTTCGCTCGCAATAAAGTAAAACTTGCATTTCCTATATATTTCACCCCTTTAAAAGTGGCATTTCCAAACATAAAAAATTCAAATTTTTACGTTATAACATCTACTTGCATGACGAATTTCAGCCCGACCCGTCCAGTTATTTGAGCTCTGCGTTGATACATAGATCACTATTTCAGTCAGTCAGTCAGTCACCTTTGAGTTTTATATATTTCGATTAGTAAGATTTATGATAAGACTATTCAAATAATTACAAAAATCTAAAATAATTGTTAGTAACAATAGTATTACAGTTTTAACATTCAACTAGCGCCCATAAGCAGGACTTACATTATTCTGGCAAGATGAAATCGTAACAGATACACTGAAAGCGTTTTGAAAAGCCTCGACAGTAGTTTTCACCACATACCCACACTAAATTACTTTTTCAACGCCTCTCGTATTTTCCATTCTCATAAAAAGTAATAAGAAATACCCGCAATACAGTGAGCCTGCTATATTAAATTACTACGCGATAACTCTGTGACAGAGACCAGATGTTCAAGTTATATTACATCTAATTGGTCCCACTGTATTGCACATTTTTATTGTAATTATGAAATGGAACAGAGTTGCGGTCATATGTAAGAAATAGCAGGAATGAAAGGAATGAAGTGAAATGCTGTCACTTTGTTTTTCTTGAGATGAATGTCGTGTTTGTTATTGTCAAGAAAAGTGGGATGGAATTGTAACAGAGAAGACTAATTTGCTTATTGTATGATTAAATAGCGAAAGTTTGGTTTAAAATTTTGTGTAGAAGAGAAAAAGTAACCTAAGGAAAATCTTGAATCATTTTTAGCAACATGACTTCTATTGAAACAATCTAGGGTGCGTGTCAAAAAGGAGTGACAGAGACAGTATAACACACCCTTGGGGCCGTTGCACAACTCACGACTTTATAAATAAATAAATTAAATAAATAAATAAATATTCCGGGACATTGCACACAGCGCCATCTAGCCCCACACTAAGCAAACGCTTGTGTCGTGGGTACTAGATAACGGATATAATACTAATATACTTTTCTTTTGTAAATACATACTTATTATACATACAAACGACCAGACTCAACACAAGTAATTATATTTTTTTTTAAAGTACATAAGTACTTGTGTCATGCGGGAATCGAACCCGCAACCCCTAGATTAGAAGGCAGAGCCACTACCAACTAAGCTAACAGGCCAGTCAATGTCTTACAACCATACGTCACACAAAAAATCTTGATAAGTAAGTATCAATTTTTTTTTTATTTGTCACACATATTCAGATAAAAAGGATACAAATGTTCATTTAATCTATTTGATAAATCTGTTAGGAGCAAATATAACACAAAAACCAAACTTCACGTAAATCCCGAGCGGATCGTAGTGATTCTGTGTTTCATAACCAAAGATACTGTCACCATAAATCAAGTTTAAATGCGGACGCGGCATTTATCTTCTCTGTACAGCGCATGAAGCTCGTATATGAGGCTTGTAGACAACGACATAATACCCGATAGATGACTTATTATAGTTGAAACTCTATAATATGATTGAGGGATCTTCAGTCTAAGTTTTTTTTAAAGGAGCACGTTCTGGTCTAGTTGTGTTGTATCTTAAGTTTCGGTTGACTTTTGCATTGTTCAATGTGTGTGTGTGTATACAGACATATATGTACATTCAAGGTAAAAAATATTCGCAGTCAAATTAATCACGTTTTTTTTCGACATACTTTTACTTCACTCCTACTAACATTACATTTAGTCATGCCAAGCTACAGTGATGACTAAAATTGAAAGGTTTACACTGTTTAGTGTAAACCCTTAAATTTTGGTCTTTCCAATTAAGTCATTATTATTTAATTACAAAATATCGTACAATTTTTCAGCTTATATGTTACTAGCGGCCGCCCGCGGCTTCGTTCGTATTATTTTAGAATAAAAAGAAGGTAGCCTATGACACTCTTAAGACCCTACCTATATACTTTACTATCTATTTAAAGTATATCCAAACACTTTTTTTTTCTTATATCTTCTATGTTCAGATTTTTGAACCTTTGGTTATAAAGCTGAACTTTATTATATTTAAAGATTCAAGGTTTTACAGATATTTGATTGATTTGTTTTTTTTTTTATTATCTAAATAACTATTTAATTATAATTTAATAGTTTGTTAGGAGTCTCGTGCTTATTTTGTTTACACTTGTAGGCTATTTGAGGCTATTGGTGACCAATATTTTTAAAAGACATGTCCTGCGGTGACCAGATAAGGCCGATTGGTTTTTATTTACTTTTTTTACGGTTTTTTGCTTTTTATGTTGTGGTACTGTGCAACTGCTATGGTCTTGGTTTAAGAACATATACTTAAGTAGAGCGAAACCAAAATCAATAATTGCATAAGACTTTGTATCATAACAAAATTTTAGCATAAAAATATTTTGTGTTATTACATAGTATTTTCAGAGTTCAGTGTTTTGTGCTTTAATTCATATTTTGAGCTGATTTTATAGTCTCAATTCCGATGGTTAATATGTTAGTAACTGTGTAGATTGGCTTAAGACATTTTTTTCTCATTCAGACATATTCACATTTCAAACAAAATCAACCATCAAGCTATAACGCTGTAGTTACGATTTCAACACAACACAACAACATATAAAATTCAATTAACCACACAATCACTAGAACCACAATTAAACAGGGTGTTATCTAAATGAAAATTAAAATTCCTCTCATTAATATTGTCCAGATCATTAGTAGTACGTGTGCGGCCAACATACAGGGTGTTTATTGAGCGATACAATCTCTAAGCCATGAATATTCAACATGGGGTCCGGACACCCGCTATGTAGGTAAGGCAGGTGTGCTGTGCGCTTTTTTAATGTAAAATATTTTTGGAGTTTGGGAATATGGTTTTTTGGTTTTATGCAAGGGACAGTTTTGCTTGTTAGGGGACGTGTATTGTTTTTAATTTACTTAATTTGTATAGAAATGATTGTCCGTAGTGCTGTTTGCGTGATTTGAAAAAAAGAGTTCAGTTTCTTTTTCAATGGCATTAGTTTTAATAACGGTTCTTATCATTGGTATGAAAAAACGTGTATGTAGTTCATATTGTCTCAAAATTAGGGGGCAATATCTTATTGTTGGATAAGTCATGTTTATTTCGTATTTTTTATACAACTCCAATTAAAATTTATTGTGTTTGAAGATGAAAAAAGGTCGCAGCGACAGATTCACACACAAAACAGAACAAAACATATATTATAAGTATATTTCTTGTTCCTAAAGCTTAACCTTTTTTGTTATTGAATTATATCATAATCCAGATATGATACCATTGTAATTAAAAAATACATATATGTTAGTGCAAATAAGTGATTTTTTTATTTTATCTTCATTTCTAAAACTATAATTAGTATTATAAGCAATACCACGTAATATGATATACAAATACCTACTACTAGCAATCCAAAGACAAGAGTAACAAAATAGAATACAATTCGTAGTCATGTGCTACGGAAGCTACGCTACTACGACGCTACGTGTCTACGCGACGTAGACATTGCTACGAGATTGCTACACCATGTACTAGTTTTATGAAGTGTACGGAATGAAAAATTGTGCACAATCTTACTTTTCATGTAGCTCTTTTAGAACAATATTACTGTTGAAGAATACTGACTTGTGTGAGAAAAGTGTGTTTTTCTTAAGAGAAGATCCGTTTTTTTTGACACTAATCTAATACAAATGAAATTTAGTAGATAAGTGTGAGTAAGTGGCAGCATTTGTTTATTTTTCACGTTTAAAATCTGAATCAATTAAGTTGAACTGAGGTGTTGACATAGATTAGACCCTGGATTTACATTAGCGATTAGCGTGATTTCTATGATTTTCTTCTCTTCAGACAATATTTTAATTTTTGAGTTTACAAAACAAATTTTATCATCATTTTTTCCACACATTTCTAGCTAACTAATGGTAAATCTTTCTAAATACCATAGGTTAAATTGACTTTGTTGATTAGGAACGACTACCCCAGCCCACTTATCCACGGGCGTTTAATACACAAACACGATGTTTGTAAATAAATAGCCATTAGTAACAAGTGAACAAACATTGTCCACCATTCTCACTGACAGTTTAATTTCGCAAATGAATTGTTGCGTCGCGAGCGATCGGTCAGCGGGGTTAATGACCCGGTGACGTTTAGCCAAATTATATATGAGGGGTGGAGCCTTTTTATGGAAAGGGTTATGATGTATGTGCCCTTTTTAACCTAACGTAAAAAAGGTGGGGTTACAGTTGTGTTTTAAAAAGTTTTGTGTTTAAAAAAGTAGATTTATACATATGTATTTAGGAAACTACGTGTAAAAACAGTTTTGAAAGATGTATGTTGATTTAAATGATTTTTTTTAGATAAGAAATATGTATATTATCATGAGCAAGTTGGTAGATTCATTCACATAATTAATTTAATTTAAGAATATAATCAAAATAATGACTTTTACAAAAATTACACACAAATAAATCATTTCACAGAACACGAAGGGTCATAATGTGCGTGCCCTTTCAAAACGATATGATGAATTTTAATGAGCTCTAAATCAAAATAGATAATGCATTTTATTACAAGATATAGTCACTGAGACATGAAAAGTAAGCATTATAAATATTTTGTCGCTGTCTTTAGAGAGCTAAAACGTTCAAAAAGTCACAGTACAACTATCTCTTTTCTTCATAGTCACACGAAAATCAGAATATAAAACTTTTCTTATTCAAGAGGATTTGTTATTCATCTACTATTTTATAAACCTAAAATAAATCCTATAACATCCCCACTCTGCACAAGCAATCATCATCATCATCAATCCAAACCTTTCATTAGCTACCTCATTATAGCGAGACCACGTTAAGCTGAACTCATTACAGGCAGAACACGTCAACATTCATTAACAAAATCAAAATAAATCTGACAATGGCGTCGCGTGGGTGATTACATTAGTGTGGCTAGTTTCCGTAAAAACTGCTATAAATCAGAAGGGTAGCAGCCCTAACTAATTACGGTTTAATTCTGAACTTGCTTTTGTAAATGGAAAGGCAGTTACTGGGGTTGCCACGGGGAGTACGGAGTTTTGTGATAGCGAAGTTTTTATAAATACTTTATTTATCATTATAAGTATATTTTTACCTATAAATATATTTTTTTTGTATGTAAAATTAAATTTACATTCATTTTTTTTATCTATCAGACAATATAAACCTAAAAATTAATCATATATTAATTGATAACTACTTATCATTATAAATATTATACTATATAAGATTTTTCCATTGTTTTCAGCTGTAGATTATATTCAACATACTACAGTTCTCTGTGGTCATCTTTTACTTGTTTATACCCGCGGCGTCGCTTGCGTTGTTTCGGAAGAAATATACTCATGTATATTATTCAAGGCAGAAACAAGTTTGCTTAGATGGCCACAGATTGGCCTGTTTCGTATTGTACTAGAGTTATAGAGCACGCTTGCCACGCGTGCTGATTTATTGACAAATCGTGTTCTTAGATTCTCTTGTTCTTTGAGCATATTCGTTTGCGTAAGATGGTCTTTTTTACTCTATAAGGCTAAATAAAGCTTGAGAAAATTGTATTGGTCTAAAACAAACCAGAAGTATTTAAATCCAGAGAAAATAGATATTATCTATGAGAGCATACCTTCATATTAAAAACCATGATGAAGTTTACGATCAAACAAGCTTTCATCATCATCAACTTGTTATCGCCCACTGCTGAGCACAGGCCTCTCTTCTTGTACGCCACTTATCGCGGTCCTGCGCAGATTGAATCCAGGAGCTTTACTTAAACGTCATGTCTAAAAAACGTAATTACCGCAATACTAAACAAATTTTCGCATTTTTTTAAATTAATTTTTTGTCTTATAAAACCTAATTCACTGTCACAATGTTCTGTCAGAACGAAACAACGTCCCTGGTCTAAAAGTTAGTTGATAAATTTTAACATGTGTGTCGTAAGGGCAACCGTTGCTGCCGATTCCGTTTTTGATATAAAATGGGTTAACTTTTGCACCGAAACAACTTCGGGCTTTGAGGTAATAAATAACTCGAAACAAAGGTTAAAATGCCGAGATTGAAATAGCTTGTTTTTGTTTCAGTGAATTTGCATGTTTTGTAGTGAAGGTCTTTTTGTTTTTTAAAGTGTGTGAGAAGATTAACGAATGCCTAAGAGATACTGAAACACTCTCGCAAGAGATGATTTTGATGTATTATAATCGGGTACAAAAAAATCAAAATTTGGAAAAAGACCTGACGGTATGACTCTTGTGCCCTGGAAGTTGGGTCGGCCCCTTGTGTGGGACGCAGCTTGCGTCGACACATTGGCGCCGTCTCATCTGTCTTTGACACGGTGTCGGGCTGGAGCGGCGGCTATTATTGCCGAGCGTCACAAGAGACGCAAATATGCTAACCTCGGCCGAGGTTACATATTTGAGCCTTTTGGAGTCGAGACTTTGGGGCCGTGGGGTCCGGGAGCCCATACTATTTTCCAAAACCTCTCGGAGCGCTTGGTTGACGCGACGCATGACCAAAATGCTGGCCTTTTTCTGGCTCAACGTATCAGCATTGCCATCCAGCGTGGTAATGCGGCCAGTATGCTGGGCACGCTGCCCTCTGGTAGTGGCACTTTGATTATCTTCAGGCTTTTCTAACGATTTTCTAAGTGCCCCTTTTTGTAGTAGTTAGAAGTAGTATGTTTAGTTTTTCTTCCCTTGTTTTTATATTTTAATTATTGTAAATAAAGTTTTAAAAAATCAAATGAGAATATTTTATTAATTTTTTTTATTAATTTATGTTTTATTCCCAAATCATACCAAGTTTTTAAGAAAAGTAGGTTTTGGACTGTCATTCCATAAACAGATATTATGAAGGTAAAGATTTAAAATAAAAGTGTCCATATAGCTACGCTTATTTAAATGAAATATTGTTAATACAAATTATTTTAATGAAATGTAAATGCAGTTGTAAATTTTAATTATTTTTGTGTCTATTTGTTTTAATCAGTGAAGATCTCAAAAGATAAATTGTTCTAAATTCATTATTAAACTGAAGTCAATTACAAGTTGAATTGACAAACTATTAAGTAAGTAGATCGAAAACAAACTAAAAGTTTTCGATCTAATTTGAAAAACTTTAGATGAGAAACAAAACGATTTAACTAAAGTAAAATTGAAAGTTTTAATCAGTTGACCATGATGAATTACTTGGTCACATTTCAAGCAAAACTATTTTATACATTTTGTATTAAATTATTTGTAACTAGTGGACGCCCGCCGTTTCGCTCGCATTATTTCAGAATAAAAAATGTATGACATTTCCAAGACCTACATACCAAAAATCATGATGATCCGTTAAGCCGTTTTTGCGTTATGAGCGATTATATTAAAACAGACAGATTAAATAAATTGTTGGAATTTGTTCTGCTATCAATTCGAAGTATCTCCACACTTTTTTTCTTAAATATCTTAAATGTTCAGACTTTCGACCCTCTTCAGCTTTATTATGCGTATCATGTCATCGTACTATGAGCCACGTTTAAACATATAAAAAACGACAATTAAGCCACTTTCTGTGTATAAAAAACATAAGTACCTCACTTTATAAAAATTACAAAGATATTGCTTATCACTATAACTACAATAGGTTGATACAAAAAAATGTGATATAATTTTTTTTAATAATATTACGAGAAGATATGTTTTTCCAGAGACATTTGGTACTCCTATAATAAAATTTAATTAAAAACATCGTCATAACAGAAAACCGTCAATCATTGGATTGGAGACTTCCAAAACTATAATTGAAAAAGTTAACATTTTATACCAAAATAGCTATCAGAGAACGAATTAATTAAACCAATTAAAAGTTTGCAACATTAAATGAATAAACGCACAACAAATTTCACTGGAAATTTATGAAATTTATGAAGTAAAGGGTTGCGTTTGTACGACTGTGGATTAAGACTCATCAAGTTGCTTCGGATTCATAAACAAGAGAGAAGTTTCCAGAACACGCTTTTGATTTTCTGATCTTGTGTGCTTATCCTGATATTATAAAGTTAAAGTCAAAGTTAACAATAAATAGGTAAAGCAGATATTGAAATTTGAATAAAAATTTATTTTAGTTAAATTTCAAATATTATTTGCGCATAGATTTCTCTGCGTCAGTTTAATATGATCCGCCATCTTATTTTATTACTTACAAAATAAAATAAAAAACTACATCGGATTTTATCATGTGAATAAGAGAGAGATAGAGCGAGAGAGGGAAAAGGCATAATCTTTAAACCCACGCAACTCCGAATTTTACCTGAAATAGCTACTTTTACACAGATCGCGACCGCCATTAATTTTGTATCATACTTTCTCGCATCTCGTTTATGAATACATGAATACACATAACGCGAATAGGCCTTAGATTACGCGTATTATTGCTCCTAGTGTAGGCCGGAACGGCATAAAAAATTCATTACTACCTCACCGGTTGCCATTTGAATATGAATCTTATTACAAGCCGCAGTAAGTGGAAAATCGCTAAATAGGAGCATCCAACTCATTTTCCGCCGACATTGAATATTCTGCCATGTTTGAAGGAAAAACAAAGTGTTAAATTGTGTGGGGAGTCGCCTTTGAGTCGGTGGGTTGTGGAGAAGATTGGTTCTTATGTTGTGGGGGTGAGGGGTTATTTTCGCGTGTTGTTTGAGGGGGTGAGAGGGGGTGTGACCGCTTCCTGTAACAGGAGACACGTTGAGAGGATGTGGGTCAAGTGGAAGGGTACAAAAGTGTGAGGCTTACTCGCGAGACATGTTGACTGCACTCGTTTGGAATTAAACTTGATTTGCATACGGAACTAATGCACTGGTGTATTTGTTACGGATTATTTTCTCTGTAAGATATGAAAACGGGTCTGAGATTGTTGCTGTATTAGTCTTTTTTTACATGAGATGGGCTCACGCTTGACTCCAACTTGCCTGATGTTAAGCAGCGTTGTAATCGACGATCTTGCGCGCTAAACTAGAAAAAACCGGTTTACTCGCGACTTGAAGACTGACAAATTATAGTTCAAGGGGAATAGAGATCCGGGCAAGGAGTCCAGTTTTACTTTATTGTTTTGTTTGATGTAATCAGAAGACTTCATATACATTATTAACACCTATTTTTTTGTATATTGAGAGTTCTTATCAGCACAGCCCAATTGATAGTTCATGGCTGCATATAAGATATCCTGATGAAGAAAACGATGTTATTCAACTAATTTAGCAATATCTTTGTACGCGCTACTGTTGTGAACGGTGATCAATACATTGTTGGCAATATGTATAATAATTATAACGGTGTCCTTTAAAATTAGTGCTAGTACTACTAAGTAATTATATTTTAGTTACTATACAATTACATATGTACTTAACTCTTATATAAATAGACTATTTAGACTATAAATAAGAACAATGTATTTTATAAAATATTTTTAGTTTTTCATTTACTGCTTTGGAGCAAATGACCTAGAAAAATGTAACCTTTTTCTTCCAACCTTGGCAGTACCTACAGTCCCCTAAATCAAGCGAGCTCATACTAATTCTCCTCATAAATCACGGCCGGTGATTATGATTAATCTGCCGCAAACAACTCTTCGTTTGTATTCGGAGCTAGTCTCAAAAATAGACGCGACTCTTGTAAAGGTTAGTGTATATTACATTGATACTTATTTTAGCAAATGATTGTAAAAAATAATATAAATAAGAGTTTTTATCCTATAAAGTTTGTCTAGTACGGCAGTTGTTAAGTCATGTCAGAGGCCTTTACGGCGGCTTGATAAACTCTCGACCGAGTTAGCCACTCTCATTAGATAAGAAACACTCTGTGGGTAGAAATATAGCGCACTCATATGTACATAATACCACCTTTGTAAATACCAATATTTCGCAATAAATTAATGTTTTTTTTTTTTTTAATTGATCCAATATAATTATATGTAGTTTAATTTTTAAATAAATTTTAATCCGCGATATTGATTTTACAAATATTTTTCATTATACTTATATTATAACGGCAAATAGCGTGTGCGTGTCTTTATCTTTGTTACTTCTTTATACTCAAATGGTAAAAGTGATTTGGACGAATAACGGTATGAAACTAAGTTCGACCCCAAACGAACATAAAGTTTACTTTCACCTCGGGTTTACCAAAAGTAACTCCGCGGGGCTCCACTATTTTGTGTATAATTTTACTGATTGCATTATTTACCGATCGAGGTTTTTTTACGTACTTTGTACGATCATAAGACGCTCTTTTTTCTACCTTATAAACCTATAAAACAGTGTGCAATGACCTTAACACAAGAGTTTTTCGTACGTGCTCGCAAGTTGTATGAATAACTGGAATAAGTGTGTCAACTTGACTCACTGCGCGCAATTTGGGCTTGAGATAGCTTCACTTGAACCATATTACATGTGTATTTACTTATTTTTACCAGTGGCTTCACAAGGAAGTTTGGTTGGCCTTAGTGTCAAAAGTTTCAAAACCGTCCTAAGAGCGACTTTAAGGACTGTTGTACTTAAAAAAATAGCCGCGACCTATAAAATACAATATTCAATAATGTTAGGATATTTATTAAATAATCGCCATATTATTTTGATTTCCTGTGCTGATTTTGATTTCTGATTGCTGTTTGATTTTGAGTTCCTGTTTTTCTTATGAAAAACCATCATCTGTCATGTCTGCTCGCAGCCGCGGTCCCAGAAAGTACGTTCTGAAGATGGGTTGTCATTACACCCGAAACGCGTAAATAACATACTCGAAATTGGACGGAAGTAGAAACCGTTATAGTCACATATTGATGAATATCATGATGATCTCATACTCCCATTTCTTAGTTGTAACTGTTAATTGTTTAACTCGTAATAAGCGGAATAGCTGTTAGACAGAAATGAAATAATAGTAGTTTATGCAACTGTCATATAATGAAGGGTATTAAAACACGAGTGTGAGTTTCATAATAGTAACGAGTGTTTTAATACCCGTGTTATATGCAGTTGCATACACTACTTTATCTACACTAATGTTGTAACTTCATTTATTAAATTAAATTCACGCGTACGTGTATTGTCACAGTGATTTTGCCGCCATTAAAATCTAACCAAGGAGAGCGCAGCTGCGCGCATCAATAAAACGCGACCAACCTGATTGTAGGGTCAATCAGGTTGGTCGCGTTTTATTGATGTTATAATGAGATATTACGATATCGATGTGGATATTATACCATCATGTGAAATTGCTTAAATTGAGTGTTTTGTAGTCTGCGCTATAACAGTAGTAATTATAAGTCAAGTATTGGAAACATAAGTAAAATGTTACAACATTAGTGTAGATAAAATCATTTACAGTGTTAATGTTACAAATATAATTACCTATTATGAGATTATTTACAATTATAGCTAAATTCAACAAACGTGTGAAAGCATTCTCTCCGCGACCCGGTTATTAGAGTTTTCTCGAACAAAATCCAACGAAATCATAATAATTTCATGTTATTTCAAATTGCTGAGCGCGAGTCGTAAGCTCAGTTTATTGCATGCATTTTGGCGGATTTGGGCCAAAATTAACCCACGACGAGGTTAAGCTACGAACGTAGGAGCATATCTAAGCAGGAACGGTTGAAAACTTGAACTTTAGCTAAAATTTGGTATACCTAATCACAAAATATAGTCGGGTAAAATATTTAATGATATCTTTATTTTTTTATTAAATATCATGCCACGTCATTTCAGTGAATTATGAGTAACGTAAAAAAGCTTATTTATATATGTTCTCATTAATTCGTTAAAACTAACAAAAAATATTTAAAAAGATGGAAAAATATATGTAAGTCACCCAAACAATCGAGAATAGACTGCTTGATTAAAAAATCAATACACTGTATTTATTTGTGCTCTGCAAATTGATTTTAAAATGAGAACTCGTAAATTCCGCATTCAAACTTGGTAAATAATAATCGTTCTATATTCGAAAGGGCTCCGTTTTCGCGCAATTAAACGGCGCGCTTTCCCTTCACTTCCGGCCGGGTACTTCCGGCGTCTCCCTTCGATGATGACTGGCAATAATTCAAGTATTGCCATTTGCCAGTAATCGTTAGTGGGGAAAAATCTGTACTACATGCTCGCTCATAATTGATTTACTTCTTGATAGACATTAATTGTGTATTTCATTTGTACCTAATAATTATGAGTAAGTATTAAAAACGTGCTTCAGTTCTTTCGGTTTTAATTTATACTAGTGGGTGCTCGTGGCTTCGCTCGCATTAAGAAGTAAAACTTGCATCCCCTATTTCACCCCTTCAAAAGTGGCATTTCCAAAAATCCTTTCTTAGCGGATGCCTACGTCATAACGTCTACCTTCATTCCAAATTTCAGCCCACTCCGTCCAGTGGTTTGGGTTGTGCGTTGATAGATCACTATATCAGTCAGTCAGTCAGTCACCTTTGATAAATAATATACACTTTATACTTGTTCTGTATTTATAATAAGGTATTGATCTAATTATTTATAAATGTGCTACCATGTATAAATGTACTGTAAATAAATTTATATTTGATTTGATTTGATATAGATTTTAAATGTAACTAACGACATAGACATAGTAACAAAAACTATAAAAATTGAGCTACTTCATTTTTAAAACTTCAACTAGGGTAGTGAGTCGAATTAACACAATATAGAAACTATTAACTTTTGCTCTTACTCCCCTTGATATTTTCTGAAGAGCGCTCTACACCCAACACTTAAAAATTAAAACAAATGCAACCGCAACACATCGACTCGCCCATTTCAATCTCATTTCTATTTTCCCAAACAAAAACTTTTTGTTTTAAACTCCTTGGTAAATTCAAGCGTTTCAAGCGGAATAGTATTGTTTCCCAACACTTGAGAAACCGGTGCGACTCCGGAAAACGATAATGAGGGACTTTTTACGTCTACCCTCACTCCGGGCGAAATGAGGTCGGATTACAGAGTATTGTGTGCTCACCCTTAAATAAACGCTTTAAATTATAACGCGACTTAAATGGTTGGCATAGTTTGTGTTTTTCTGTAACTACTCTTATTAAAACCTTGCAACATATATGTATATAACCAATACAATACGTGTATTTTTTTTTATATTGCCTACAGAATATTACATAAGCCTTACAGTATCATAACATAACCCAGGTAGAACCAAGTCTAAATATAAACATTGCAAAAACTTCCGATCCCCAAGCGTCGCCCATACAATTCAAAAAAGGATCCGAAGCAGACTCTTTTTATGTCCCCATTAAACATTTATAGGAACCTTTGAGAGCGAAAAATTGAATATCAAATCAGCACCATGAACTTTTGGGGCCAAATTTAATGAAGTAAGCTGGCGCGTGTTACGATGGTATGACTTTTATAAACACCGGAGTTACATAGTCAATTGTGAATTAGGTGAACGTTGTCTTTTATACAGGTAAATATCTTTTTCCGTAATTGTTTAAAATTATATTTTAAATACAGACTACTATAAAAATTGTAGTAACGTCTATTTGCAATAACTGTCTTTATATTATCATGTTTTTGATGTATGTGTCCGTATGTTTGTTAATTGTCTCTTATTACGTACTGATACTGAATAAACATATAAAAAGTCAAGAAACAAAGAAATAACGCTTACGTAGAGTCTTCTTCTTATCGAATGAGAGTGGCCAACTCTGGTGTCGAGAGTTTATCAAGCCGCCCTAAGGGCCTCTGACATGGCTTTACGAAATATTTATTATTTATTATTATAATGTTTATTAACCTTACGACATCGCGCCGTACAGGGCAAGTCAAATAACATAGGTAATCAATTCTTAACAGTAATGTCTCTTTTAAAATACTTATAGCTATACACTTATTATAATCAGTGAGCCTAAATAAAATAAAATATTTAATTTGGAAAACAAAATAAAATAAAATTTAACGTGTCATCCGACCCACAGAAGCGCCCAAAATGGAATGCCACTTTTCGGTCACCCATCCAAGAACTGACCGCGTCGACCTTTGCGTAACATTGGTAAGCGCATGCGATTGCCTCCGCTAGCTATAGCACGTAGAATCTGCCTATAGTCTAGAGACTGAATGAATAGCAAAAACACATTTATAAACATCAAAGTGTTACTGTTGATCATCAAACCTCAGTAAGGGTCATAATGCCTTTGTAAAAATCTGGAAGCACGTGCAATATCAAACTCATTAGGGCCTTAAATATTAAGACGTCGAAGCCGCTGTCAAGTGTCGAGCTCTAATTGTCTGTGTTCGTTAAGGACTTTACTCAGGTAGAGCATTGCTCTCATATTTTTTCATTAAAGGGATAAAATTCAAGACATTTGTTTTTTGCTTTTTTATTTGAAACTACTGGTCGCTTATATTATACTGGAGGGATAAAAAGTAGCCTATGACACTCCTAAGATCTTATACTACATACGTTCCAAAAATCATGACGATGCGTTCGCCCGTTTTAGCGTTATGGTGTTTAAATAAATAGACAAACAAAAGGCACAGACAAGAGATAAACAGAGGCACAGATAAACAAATAAACTCTAAAAACTCTTGAAACGTGTTTGTTATTGATTTAAAGTATACCTAAACATTTTTGTTTTCTAATATCTTCTATGTACAGATTTTTGACCCTCTCCAACTTTATTATATGTATATAGAATGTGGTTTATAACAAGTGGTTCTTTCGGGTGCTGTATTGTATATCTACAGTACAACAAACAAGTTGTTTAAACAATGAAAAAAATAATTGCACAATATTATGTAATATTGGTAGAAATTACAATTTAGAGCATAAAACATTAAATCCCATTGGTTACATGTAAACTCATTCAATTTCCATGAGATCCGAAGTCTAAACCCCCAGACGCTCCACTAAGTGGCCAATTAACTATATTGGGAACTTATATATACCTAATTGTATACATATCTCATATACATTGTCATATAAATCAGTCGCTCCGCATGCCAGTGTCCGTTGATTAGTGCACTTAAGTGTCAGCGATGTCGCGAGAGATGTCTCGAGTGTCGCTGGAGTGTATACTTGCGCTACATTTACTGAGGACACTCCACATTGGTACTTATGCATATTTAGTGTAAATCAAAGTTTTTAAGTAAATGACTCATCGGACACTCGTCAGTATTTTTTCACTAGCCATTGAGCCGCAGTCGTTCTTATGTGGGTATTTACTTAGACACATTAAAAATGTGTGTGTTAGTAATGATTAGACACATACATTTATGTGTAAATAATAATAATAATTTTATTCATCTATTTTGGTTTTTGAAAACTTCACTAAATAAGCTTTTCTTTGTACGAGTATCTGTGACCAATTTTTCGATTATGCACCTTATCTTTCCCCATCTTACTTACCAAAACAAAATAATTTAATTCTGCATAAAATTAATATGATACCAAATCCTTACTCATTACTCAATAAAAAGTTATTAAAAAAACATCAAAACAAAAACATAAAGAAAACAGCCGCAAACAAAGTAAACTCGCCATTCCGCGCCACGCGATAGACGCCAAATTATTAAAATTCTTTTTAAACCCACTTTTAATAGAAGCATCCGAACTAAGTTTTATCTCCGTAATCCTGGCCACAAGGCAAGTTTCACAAGTAAACGAGTTAACTTAAACGATTTCCTTGCGACTGAAAAAAGGCAAAAACCGAGGAAAGTGGGGAAGAAGTAAGAAGAAATGGCATTTGGTTGAGAGCTGCCATCTATCCTTCGTTGAATGAAACGAAGGCAGGCCTTGATATGTTGTGGCTTGTTGACACGAATCTGCCGGTTAGTGCCGAAATATGGTAATTCTAACCTACTATATTATATAAATGTATTGAGTAAAGTGCCTTTGTCAAGAAAAGATAGAAGTTTATGTATCTAAAATCACCGACAATTGAGTATGTAGCACAATTATTAGTCATTTATTTAATCAAATTAGTAATAATTAGAATTTTACTTCTCTGCTCTGTGACCTCAATATAAGACTCATAATTATTGTAAAATTTTTAAAATCTATCTTTAAACGATTCATTGATTTTAGTTTTTTTTTTTAAATTACTACTTATTTCACTCAGGAAATCTAGCAAAAAAGTTTGGTGACAATTTTCAGCTGCATAGTTTTTTCAGTATTTGCTTTCAACAAAGCCATTTTAATCTACAGGTACCTAAAAAACAATTTAAAATAACAATAAATAATAATAATAAATAATAAAATAAAATAATAAATATTTCGGGACATTGCACACAGCGCCATCTAGCCCCACACTAAGCAAACGCTTGTGTCGTGGGTACTAGATAACGGATATAATACTCATATACTTTTCTTTTGTAAATACATACTTATTATACATACAAACAACCAGACTCAACACAAGAAATTATACATTTTTAAAATGTATAAATACTTGTGTCAGGCGGGAGTCGAACTCGCAACCCCTAGATTAGAAGGCAGAGCCACTACTAACTAAGCTAACAGGCCAGTCAATAATAATAAATATAATAATTTAATATACACGCCGACATCCTAAACGAATGTTACACAAGAAATTAATATTAATAATTCACTTGAATTAAACAAAAAACGCTTGGGAATGGCGCATGAAATATTCCGCAATTATTTTTCATGGCTAAACACGGGAGGGACTTAATTAAATGAATTAATGAAGTGAAAACATTCAAGAGATCATTTTAATTTGAATCCTTAACTATGTCTAAGCAACTTGAAGTTTGGCCGGTCTTTGACTGTTTTGAAGTTTAAAATACTGAGTAAATAAATGACTATAGGCACGTATATGTAAAAAATTAAAAAAATATATATTTCAATTTATATTAATACAAATAAAAACTAACAAAAATTTGCCTATCAAAGCAGCATTATACTTTGTCATTATAATCTTAATGACGATTGATCATAGGCATTTAAAATGATACATAATAAATGTTTTCCTTGAGAAATAAGATCGTTTAGTGATAACAAATAAAGATAGCTTACGTTAGCTAATCATAACCTTCATATCCATCACGAAAACCAATAAAGCATATAGGCCAAGGAAACACCCCGTATCGCATCCTCAACGTAGCAGTTATCGCATAAAAACACGAAAACATGAAATTTCCCGCATTACTTTTGAAGGGTTAAAAGGCCATAAATATCGCCTATCTCGCGATCTTCTCGTAATCATGCCGTTTATCTTACACCGCTACATTAAGTAGGAGATCTCCTAACATCTTGAAATATTCCCTCCGCTGAAATTAAGATTCATTAAACTTGCTTCTAGTTGGAGATAGCCTCGGGATGGCAACTTCTGGAATGGACTTGTTTGGGATGGCTCTGCGGTTGCAGACTTTATTGGTCTTAGGTATAGTTGGTAAATTATTTTTTGATCGGGTGGTTTTGGGAGAACGAGTAAATATTTTTATGAATATCCCATGTTTTACTAGTGCTGTAATTTCAATAACATAAACCTACGTCATTTCAAGATAAAGTCGTACAAAAACAATAAAATTAAATATAACGCTAATTTTTCACGTCGAAACTAGCTTTATCACTTGAGGCAGGCTGTTATTTTTTAAGAAATTTTTTGGTTGAGTTGTATTTAAGCAATATTTTAAGTTACCCACAGAACCAAAACAGTATTTCATTCAAAGTTAAATCAAGCTAGACATTTATAAAGCAAATTCCTAGAAACGCATACAAAATGCACTATAAAGACTCCAATCATAATATCATCGCGAAATGATATTCCAACCAAAACAGCGAATCAATCAAAATACATTTTCGTGTTCCATTCATCCACCGATCGATAGCTGTCCAACATTATGTGCAATAGATTCCTCATTTTGGTGAAAAAATCTGGTACATATAAATGTATAAGGTGTATTCGCCCGTGCTTTATTTTCATACAAACTATTGTATAGTTAGACTCAAAAACTAAGAAAGATAGACTGATGGGTAAATCTCAAATTGTTGGTATCTAAACAAAGATTTCGCCTCTAGAAAAACGATGGCATAAGTTTTATACTTTGAAGATTATAGGAACATATTTTTTTTTTATCAAACTTATACCTACCTACGCATACGCTACCTTAGTATGGGGCTAGATGGCGCTGTGTGATATGTCATGAAATATTTTATTTAGTCAGATGTCTCTATGTAATATTGTCATCGCTGCAGCCACATGCCAAATTCGGCACAGCTGTATGGAAAATGGGAACGAACGCTATAAAAAGAGCTACCAAATTGCCTCTGAATATAAATCATTGAATCGTCATGCTATCACATCCCGATTTATTTGAAAACGTTGCTTGTTGACCGAGCGATTGCAGTGAGTGAAGCGTATTTGTAGTTTACCTGAAACAAATAAAGAAATGAAGTTAAAATGATGGTCTTTTCAATCAACTTACAAAAAGGAAGATGTATGGTAACAATCGACGAATGCTATACAATGGTAGCTGAGTCAATTAAGGATTTCTCAGACAGATTTTCTAGGAATTGTAACCTTTGTACACGCCTTAATTTTTGTATTCAACAGTTTGTCTCCAAAATCATCGTCTATTGGTCGAGCATTCTCCACCTAACTCCTATAATTTCAGAGTTATTGGTGAAATTTTCATGGCAGCCATGTTTTTGTTATTTGGTGGCCATCTTTTATCATTTTATTATATCATTATATATCATTTTATTTTTTAATTGCTACTCTGTTAATTATTTTATAAAGTAGCCTACGAAAAACTTAAAAACCAACCTGATTTGCACGAGAAATTATGATACTTTATCTCTATCATTGCTTTACAACTATTAAGCTGCAACTCCAAACAAAAAGCAGTAAAACGCGGCCATGTTTTTCATAGCGCATACAACGTTCATATCTACTTGTAGTCTTTCAGAACAATAAACACAAAGATAACAGTTGATGGCACGACGAGTTTAGAGAGTGCAGTAAATAGTACGTATATAGCATGGGTGTGGTGAATCATAATGTGATTTACTGTTTGATTCATATTAGGTACTATTTTTTTTTAAACACGATGTTTTTTGTTCTATTTCATCAATCTACAGACACCGACCGGTTGCAGCTTTATATTTTTATATATAGATTGGGTGGATTGGATGATACGTTAAATGGTAGGTCCTTGCTGATTGTTACACTTACTCCTAACACGTCGGTCGTTAAGCCATGACACAGGCGAGATGAAAACTCTCACCACTTGAGTAAATTTCAATGGTCACAATATGGTTTCTGGTCAGATGTATAAAGTTCCAGAAAAAACAATGTTTGTAAGGATTTATTTTACAATCATCACGAGTCCGTTTGTAAAATGCGTCTATCAATTCGTAGTATCTTTTTGAAGCGTTAAATTTTCTTATACATTTTCTTCACATTTAACACCAGATAGACGCCTAAGAAACTATTTGATGTAGGTATATGAAACAACGCTATATAAACTGCAATGATCCAGCGATCTTAAATATGTTCCTTGTAGCCAAGCGTTTAGTAAATTGGCGCTAATTGTCATTTTGTGAAATATTATTTATTCATTGTTTAGCAATATTGCAACATTGTCCATGCTAGCCCCAACGGCGACAAAAGCGACCGGCGGGAAAGTTAATCGCATTCATTAGACGCGGCTGCAGCGTCTGAAGATGTATACAACTAGATGTGGCTGCTTTATTGTTATTGCCGCTTATCTGCTTTTAACACAAAATGCTTGTTGTTTAAATTAATACGTGGATTTTGTATAGTATTTTAAGAAATTATGATGTTTTTGTTACAGCTTAGATAAAAAAAATTGTGTTATTTTTTTCATAAACTATCTTAATTTTGAATAATTTTTCATCAAGCAAATCATTGATAAATGTTTTGTTGTACTTTTTGCATACAAGTTTGTACTTATAATTGGAACGCATTCTCTATTTCATTCTTCTAATAAACAAAATTCTCAAAATCTTGCGTCACCAAAATCGTATCCCTCCAAAGTATCATCTGCCTCAGAACTAAACGAGAATTCAAAATCATTCATAGCGTAGCGAGCAGAAAGCAACATCTACGCCACCTGATTGCCGCCCATTCAACCACGCTCGAGCCACTTCTAGGCAATTAAATGTCTAAAACTAGGACTAAGATGGACACAATAATTTGAAATTTGGTTTTTAAACAATTTTAGAATAAAACATATTGTATATTATTTTTTCAAAATGTATCTTTGCTAGTGACAAAATGACATTGACAATTTCATTCATCCATCGAATGTTTCATGTGGTGAATTAATGATAAGATGCGCTTTTTTTCAACAATAAAGTGAATCGCAATAAAAACATGATTTACTAAAATATTGAGAATAATTGTGAATATTAATTTCCAATTACCATTTTATAAGTCAAAATTTCATTTTTATTTACTATGACTGTTTTCTATTTATCAATTACCATCCATGTACAAAATCCGATCCTTTACAGTTACCGGTACAGTTTTATTATAGAATACGTGTGGTTCATTTCGCCAAAAATAAAAATATTATAAATGCATCAGACAGTGTCCACACTAAGCCCACACAAACTTATTTGTCCGTACAAACATGTTTGTACCACAAATGCCTTTGATATAATCTCACCGTCTGTTACCTGCCCCGTCAACTAACTTAGTAGACTGTTTATGGCACATCCAGAACTTTGCAGCTCTAATTCTGTGTTCGTGATGTTAGTAAGAATGTTTTGTTGGAGATTGTAGATCTGTTTTAAACTCGAACTGTGGTATAAGTTTAGTATATAAGTAGATAGATAGAGTAATGCATTAAGTGAGACTTGACTATATACATACAACATCATGTCACATTGAAAACTTCTGCTACAAATGTCGGTCTTATCGCTAGAAAATCTCTTTCAATAGTCAACCGTGTGATGAAAAAGAAATAACACACAGTAAAAATCTGAAGTGTGCAATAAAGTATGCATTGCATGTCTTAACACGGTGGTCGTTAAGCCATGTTAGAGGCCTAGGCCCAGGTTCTTCAACGAAAGACACATGTCATCGGATTTTGGGGTTTTCAAACATGCCGATTATAAAAAAAATGTTGTAGACCAACTTAACTAGTTTAACTACTGCAGACCAATCGCAGAATAAACAATTAATATCTACTAAGAGATCATCAAAACCTCGTTCTCAGTATGTAACTCAATATACAACTTAGCCTAACAGTTAAGTCGATATAAACCCACAAAAAAAGAGGTAACTTAGTACACAACCTAAGTATAACTTAGTATACAACCTTAGTAACTTAGTGTGCACTTGCCTTACCCTGTTGTTTGGTACAAGTAAATACATTGAAACATAATGGGGAAGCCTTGTTTGACTTATGTCGGGTAGAGGGTCAAACCGAGTTCTTGAATAGATCCCCAAAATTGTACTCATAATTGTACACATTTGTTACTTGGGACATATTTGACCCGTTCCCTAATTAGAAATGACTGTATTCATAAACCGTGCTAATTTTAGGGAATAGTAAATGTTATGTTTTGTAAATTTAAGTTTAGCATGAGTAACGTAAGGTACGAAGTTATAGTTGATTTTATCAACAACATAGATAGATAGATAGATAGAAAATTCTTTATTGCAACACACGATAAAAATTACAAAGAAAGAACAAAAAAAATAATAGGTACTTATACTAGTGCCACAAGTGGCGGCCTTATTGCTAAAAGCAATCTCTTCCAGGCAACCATTGGATGGAAAGGAATAAATAAGAGATAACAGAGGACGTGGTATACAATAAAAAGAAGAAAAGATTAGACAAAAAAACAAAAAAAAACAACAAAAATAAATACTTACTTATGTTTCCGAGTCGATATGTTACTTGCTTCTTGAGGCTTAAACATCTGAAGCAATTTTGATTAAATTCGTGTAAAAATACAGATTAAAGTATGTTCTAGTAAGCATATATATAGCTTATTTTAATCATTAATAGCGAAAAATGATACCGCGAAGTGCGCTATATGTTTATAGTAGTATCAAATTCAAAACTTAATTAATATAATCTGATACATCCAATTTATAGGACGTTGAACAATACAATAACAAACAGCCAATAAAATACATTCACTTTCTCGCTCACTCTCCAAGGTGCGGGAACGAGACAAACATATCTACTTCAGACACATTCTAAACCAGACCATTACCTCCACTCAGCATGCAATTACGTGCACATGGATGTTTTCGAGACAAACTGCCTTTGCACTTTGAATTAGTGGCGATAAATCTTCCAGAAAGCGTATTGGAGTTGCCGTTTGTTATTTTGCTGACCCTACTGTCTATATTTACGAGCTAGGGAAAGCTAGTTGCGAAAAGTCGAGACTAGATGGCGCTGAGCGGAAGTAACTCGCGTTTTTAAGATTTTCAAGCTTTTTTTCAACATTACTACGTGTTAAGATACTTGCCCAGTATACTGAGAAACTCTTTAAGATTTCGTTAATAAGAAGGAAAAATGATGAAACGCTTCTAAAAAATGTGATGAAGTTCTTGTTTTTACCTGATTAAAAGCATGGTTTCTTTTCTTTTCGCAAAAAAAAATCGCCAAAACAAGACAAATCCTCAAAGAAATCTCTAATATCTTCTTCATTATCTTTCGTTGAAAAATAGCTGTTATCCACCCCCATGAGGGGATACTTATGGCTTCTAAGATCATGGATTTAATTTCGTGTTAAGTTAAAAGTAGTAAACAATTGGTTTTCGTTGCTTTTTTTAAAACAATTAAGTAATAGAGTACTTTTCGTTGACCTAGTAATAGAGTTATGTTCGTATGCAAATTTGTACATCATACTTAATTAGATAAATGAACGAAGTATCTTTTTGATATCATTTTTTACGATGGTAAACAATGTATTATAATATTAAATTAACCATATTTTTTTTTATGCAACCCTTGCTGCGTCCAATGCGGTTTTGACTCTGTGATGCATGAATGTAAAACAAAGTTAGACCAAAGTTATATTAAATCCACAATGTCCAAAATTCACCAGTAGCCTTCCAGGTGGGGTGATCCACGCGGCTATCTCTGATCTTAATAAATTACGAAGATGCAACGAAAGTGGAATATTTCGGCCGACGTGACAGTCTCTCAGACTTGGCAAGATTTGACATATCTTTGCGGGGGATCTTAGCAAACCTTAATCTTGGATTCACATAAACCACGCGATGTTTGGAATTAGTATTTTTTGGTGAGAATTTATTGGGTTGTTTGGATTTTTGATTCGAGTGGGCTTTGAAATGTTTATGTAGCAATAAATGCGTTAGGACTTATAAAGGCTAGGTATCCATAATAGTTTTTTGCCATTCAGTTTTGATCGCAATCTTTTGCTACATAAAAAGATCTATATTATATAATAGATCTGTATAAACGATATATACTTCAAATGCAAATGGCTTACAAATTTGGAAACGTTTGAGATTTAGGAGATTTTAATCTCAAATAGCATTAATAGCAGATGATTCATGTATTATATACCTTGATAGGTCATCCAAAAAGAGTTACTTTTATTTTTGCTACAAATAAAAAACCTAATATTTGCTGTAGTCTTGTCAAAATGCCTGATAGATAAGTTAATAATACATATAGTTAATGTAATTTAGCTAAGAGTCATATCATCCTCCTATGTTTACATAATATAAGTTACGAGTAAGCTATAAACGTTACAACAACTCCTAAACGTCATTATGCCCATTCAATTAAAGTTCAATTTGCCATACAAATAGCAAACAGTCACCAAACAAGCAATTATCGCTCTAATATCGTGGGCAGTAAAGTCCTAATCGACCTATCAGTGGACATTATCTAGAGATGATAGCACCACATATATCATTCTCCTTTGCTTTGCGTTTGTGGTATTCCAGTGATATTGACTAGTATAGTATGTAAACAAATCTATCTACTGGATGAAGTTGTAAAATTATCCTTAAGTTTTTTACTTGATAGTAAGTATAATAGAAATATTAATAGCAGCAAAATAAGTTTTTTTTTTTATACACTTATAAGTAATTACTATAAAGAAAAACTAAACATACTACTTCTAACTACTACAAAAAGGGGCACTTAGAAAATCTTTAGAAAAGCCAAAATAAGTAATTTATAATCTTAAATAAATTAAAATTACATATCAAATGTACTACGATTGTAAGAAAAACTATATTCAAGTTGTATAGTGTATTCTGTGATTCAAGTAATGGACAAATTATAAAAATATCTCTACACAATATTGGACATGGCTTGTCATTTAGTATAAATATCTTGTTTTTTACGTCAGTGAGACAACATTCTATAACTCACATACTAATCAACGTCTACTTCTAGATGCATTAACTAAAATCAGCTACTGGAACGACCCAAACGCAGCACCAGACAGTGTTGCCAACCGAAACAATGGTAGCAATAATAATAATTACACATAGATATGAAATAGGTATCCATTGTATGAAAATGGCGAAAATGGTACCCAATAACTTGTTCTGCAATTGGATTATAGGGAAAGGTTTTGTGTTGTTTGGGTGGTATCTAGTGAACAGCATATTTGATAGACGTCGAATGTAAAAAAATTGGTACATAGATCTGTATTAAAATATGCAATTTAAAAAAATGATGTTTTGAATGTAAGGGATATTTGGTTCTTGGAACATTTTAATTTATTTTACAGTGTCAATCTCGTAAGAAGGTTCTAAAAAATTTCCTTCAATAATTGTATTACAATTTTCAAGCCTGGTAATAATTATGATAATACATTAAAAAAAACATACATATCGTACAAAATATACTTCTTCATCTTCTTATCGAATAAGAGTGGCCAACTCTGGTGTCGAGAGTTAACCACCCGACTCTGACATGGCTTAACGACTGCCGTACTAGACAAACAGACGGGACCTACAATTTAACGTGTCATCCGACTCACGGAAGCGCCCAAAATATACTAAAGCAACTAAATCATCATCATTTCATAATGATTTGAACGGTTTTTCTTTCTATCTAGTATATATTTAGATATTTGTAATCATTAACTATGAAAATATATTAATTTATTCTTTTGATATTTAGTTACAAGTCTCCGGTATATAATGTCTGTGTAGGTATAGGGAAACAATATAAACTATCCCTTGTTAGTGTAGGGGGCAGGGGCAAGAAGTTATGAAGGACATTCCACTTAAATTTTTTATTAGGTTCGTTGCGGTGTTTACTGCTCTGTAAATGTCATATTGTATTGTGGATATTTGTACAACAGTACTATTAAACTATTTTTTCTAGCTACCTTAGGCAGGTATTTGATCGAAATGTTATCTTAAACGACGGTTAAAACATAATACTTCAGATAATACTACATGTGAAAAAAGACATATTGTATTGTGGATGTTTTGTATTACAGTACTGTTTTACGTTTTTTTCTAGCTACCTAAGGCAGGTTTTAATCGAAAGATTACCTTAAACGCCGGTAAAACCTTTACTTCAGATAATACTATATGTGAAAAAACTCTTTTGATAATCAGGGCACCTAAAACAACATCAATGCAAGAAAGTTTGTGGTCTAGCGTGGCTTATTGTGTGTGCTTACTATTATGTACTTGTATTATTACATAATAGGCACACAATTATGTAATATAAGTTAAGAAAAAGTATAATACGAACTACGCAGTAAAGATGGCTTTTGTTTAGCCAGTTTGTGATTATGATTTGGTATAAGGATATGTATCAATATACTAATGAAAATCAGCATAAAAACGTAATTCATTTATAATGTATATCACTTCCAAAAGCCAATCCCTAACAGATAAAGCTAAGCACATAAATTAACTTTCTATTTGATTAATGTCTGCTCTCTGTCGTACATTGAGCCATAAAATATTCACAAACAGTACGAAAGGGTAGACATTTGTTACATAGTTACAAGATGTCTACGAACAATGTCCATCGTATTGAGAACAAGGACGGTCTTACTTGAGTTAGTTGGACTCTCTATATACTGTTTTGTCAGTAGCGAAACTTTGTGTTTGTTATTAACTAGTGGGTGCTCACAGCTTCGCTCACATTAAGAAGAAACCTTGCCTTCCCTTTTTTTCCCATTAAAAGTGGAATTAATAAAATCTTTTCTTAACGGATGCCTACGTCATAACATCTACCTGCATGCCAGATTTCAGCCTGATACGTCCAGTGGTTTGGGCTGTGCGTTGATAGATCATTATGTCAGTCCATCAGACACCTTCAAGTTTTATATATGTATGTAGAAGATTAGGTTTTGAGTTTCCGATTTATGTAATTTCAGGCAGTTTTTTCAGTACAGATATGGTCCAATTTTGGCCACAGATTTGCTTAAGTAGTTTCGTCTTCTGTGCTGACGTAATGGTCAAATATCTGACTGTCGAGGTCAAATTCCATTGAGTTCTAATTTAAAAATGCTAATTGTACCAAAAATTGAATTTTTTTCATTTTTGAGTTGGAAGCAAGTAAGTATGATATTGTAATGCTGTAAACAAACATGAAATGGGCTAAATTTATCATCATCATCAGCAGCCATAGCTAGTGTTGATAATGCTGGGCAACATACATATTCCGTTGCTTAACTAGACTATATCCGTCGAAATTATCAGTTTTGCTCCATAAGTAAGTATAAACTTTAGAGTACAGTCAGAAAACCAATTAATTACATCCAAACCCGGAAGAAAAAGGTAACAATAATAAGAAACAGCTCCAACACTTAAGCACAGCTACCAACTGCAAAGTACATTGCAAACTTGCACAATACCACATTAACAACTCAAACGGGTCCATTCCCGTAACCAAAATACTGTAGTGGATGCACAGATATGTGATAGACACCTCATTGGTGCAAAATAAAACACAAAATATACATTTATGTATATTATTGTTGTTGTTTCAATGTATAATAAGTACCTATGTATTTACAACAAAAAAAAGTATATATATGTATTATATAAGATATCTACTATCCATGATACAAGCGTAAGCTTAGTATGGGGCTAGATGGCGCTGTGTGATATGTCCTGAAATAATTATTTATTATTTCTTTTAATTATGTGTGTCTGTATTACGCATCGCATGTTTTACGAGGTGATAATTATTCTCTGTACAAAAAAGAAGCAAATGCGTAGATGATAGTAAATAAGGTAAAAAAAAACAAAACTTATTGGTCTGTCCGCCATATTTTATTGCAGCACATCTATGATGTTTTGTCCATACCATCTTGGGTTTTATCTAGGGTTTCGCCTAGCCAAGCATAGACAAAGGCTTTCTAAAGAGCATCAACTGTTATTGAAAACAAAGTCTAGTAGCAATCTGCAAAGATTTTGTCGACCAATTCTTACTGCCACTCTCAAGCAAATTGTTGGTCAAGTGTTAACTCACCCTAGTCTTAAAATAGTCACGAGTCTCCCGGTTATGTCTACGCTTGGCTGCCACAAATACGGTATTCTACGAATGTACGTATTTGTTTTCGAATCACGTCCGCCAGGGGGCGCGGGGGCGGGGTAAACAGAGGGGCGTGGGGGGCAAGGTAACGGGGGAAAAATTGTACGAATGAATTATATTGGTTGGTCAGCTATTTGAATATTAAAATTACGAACAGTGTCATATCGAAAACTGTAAATACATACATAATTATGTGGTTTGGTAAAATATGTTATCTACAAATTACCAAATTACCGTTATTCTGTTTCATTTAAATATATTTTATGTATTGTACTGATAGGCACAATTCTACCATTTCTGCCGACAAAACCACACGCATAGTGCTTATCAATTAATTGACAACCTCACTGAATTAGTAAGGCCTGTGTAAACGAGAGCAAGGAGCCTCGAATCAGCCGAGATTGCAACTAGCAGTTTCATCTCGAATAGAGAGGGAAATATGTTTGTTGAAGTAATTTGTCGGTCTGTCTCGTTCACACATTTACTAGTGGTAGTAAGAAAAGGTGAGGTGGTAAACGTTAAGTGGCAAGATTAGTTTGCACATGACTGGAGGCAGCACTTTTCTTTCGTCAAGAACACTTCATAGTGGGAAGTTTTTAGTTCCTATCTTGTCCGTTAGTAGAGTTTTCTTTTGCGGAGTCTAGTGGCTAATTGGATTGGGCTAGTGAGGGGTAATTCGGTAAATAGTTAGCGTTGTGATGGAATATAATTGTATCGCACGTTATTGGATTGCAGATTACGGAGAGAAGTGGTAGTTTTATATGTACACGTAGGTAATATGCAATTATCTAATTCGAAAACATAAACAAATTGTTACCATTTAGTTGTAATAACCGGCTAGCACTTACGTCAAAAATTACGTCGAAAAATTAGCTCGACAAGTTTCGGAAATCTGAGGTTTGCGCGCGCGTGCTGACTCGTCCTCCTGATGATGGAAACCTCAGATTTCCGAAACTTGTCGAGCTAATTTTTCGACGTAATTTTTGACGTAAGTGCTAGCCGGTTATTACAACTAAATTAAATCATGCCTTACGGGAACTATAATACAGTGAAATTGTTACCATTTAATATAAATATTTATAAACGGCAACAATTTATTTTTGATTTCGAATTATTCAAATAGGTACGTAACTAAGTATTTCAATTTGATAGGTTATGGGAATGGGTCTTTACATATTTTAATGGGTATTTAATCATTTTTTTACGGGTAACAAAAGTAGTTAAGCTTTATCTTTTGTCCTTTAAGCACAGTCTGATTCTCTCATGTAAATTCCAAAACGAACCGTGTTACCCGCATTTTCCCATCAATTAAGCTTACGTTTCATCTCAAAGCACCACACCACAGTTTCACCAGAACACAAATAACACACCGACCGCCATCCAGCGGGCTTAAAATTCAGAAAATTCACCACTCTTATCTTAATTACAAAGCAGTTTTGTTCCCGCGCTTAGTACGTGAAAAACACAAAGGGTGCATAGTCGAAATGCTAAAGTTACCCTTAAAGAACCGTTGAGGGGCGGTAACATAACAATGAGACCGCCATGTTTGATTTGTGAAGAACAAAGGGGTAGGACAAGCCCTGAACAATGGCTGCCCCACCCTATACACATTTTTGATGTCTTATGGATTAAAGTAGGAAGCTGTGTTTTCTTGGGTTTTTGAAACTAGTCACGAGAGCTGACGGAACATCAATGAGCAGCCCAATAGTTTGTAATGTTGGCATTTCGGTCAATTTTTTTTTTTTTTAGTCATTTCATTTAGATAATATACTACAATTAATTTATACTACATTTTAATGGAAGTAGCATGTTGGTTATAAGACAATTTAAGGTACGGTAATTCATCCAAGAACTAGATTACTACAAAAATCTTAGCCAACTAATTAAAGGAATATTTACAAACCATAACAATGAACAACAATACTTTTTCTCCTTTTTCTGCTTATTTGTATTCTTAGTTACTTTACGCCGCTATTTTATACTGCATGTCCCAAGTAAATTTCCAACAAATGCTTCTTCTACCAGTCATTATGCTTTTTTAACTTCCTCTCAAGACCATACATATCTATCCATCTAAAATGACAATGGCAGAATCTCTATCTATTCAAAATCACCGGATCTCAGTTCCAACGGGGCATAGAATTTAATCCATCCGAACGGGCGGCCCGTGTAATTGTGTTCCGGATGTAACGATGATTACATACCCAGGAAACTACTAATTGTGGAAAATCTCAGATTCATATGTATATTATGTATGTATTTTGTATATCATCACTTTTTGAATTATATTAATATCATATGTGTGTGATTGTGTTGGGTCATTTTTCACGCTCATACATCGAGACATATTTAGAAGAAAATAACTATGAAATAAGAAAAGATTTTAAACTTACACATTGGGTCCGTACTACCTCTTATCCCAGATTATCATAGATAACACTGCGAGAGCTGTATTGGTTTTTCCGTTATTATGGTCAGACAATGACAATATAACATAAGCACGAAGATGCACAAGACTTAAGACAGAGGGAAATATTTCTATATAGAGCAGGTGGGTATGTATCTTGGGCCACTATGTCGCTTGTGTGGAGGTCGTTTCAGGAGACCAATAGGTGAGATAGGATATGCAGCTTTATAGCTGTTATACTGTATTTTTAAGATCATTTACCCGGTGGCTTTAAAGACGGAACAATGAAATACTGGTTTGCTTTTGTTTATTACTGATTCGTATAGAGTTAGTTAGTCGCCTCTGGAATATATTGTCAATGGAATATACAGTGTGCACTCACCCTTAGCAGATCCGGTTTAATGACCGACGGCCCTTATGGCCTTCTAGCAGGATGATGATAGTTTGATATATTGGGAATGAGACTGTTAGCTTTATTGTTGCTAGTAAAATGTTATTATGTCTGTGAATTTCTTGGAAATTAGTGACAGTGTGAAGTAATTAAGGCGTATTTTTTTAGGAATAGTTGTACTATATCACACGAAAGCGAGAGTATCACACAAAACTGAGAGACGGATCATCGTGATTTTCTGTATGGACTCGATACCATAACAATGCTATTTTTTATCAAAATGGCAAAGCCGCAATCATGAGCTTTTCTTCAGTATTAAAAAAAGGTTGCATAGCCCCGCACAATACACAATTATGATTTGAAATAGGCATCTTGTTCTTCAGTTAAATTCGATCAATTTTACTCCAATACTTTAGTCTTACAGACGCCAAACTCCATTCCTCCCTACTACCATCAAAACACTATACATTGAACCTCAGACTACCGTCAAATTCGTTTAGCATGTCTCCAGCCAGTAATATAACAGGTACACTGGCCGTGGCTCCAGATTTATTACTGTGGCACAACAGTTTAGGCTCTACCATGGGGTGGCAATGTATCATATTTTCCTAAGACAGGCAACATGTTGGTTTGTCACGAACTTGGAAGGAATGGGGGGCTATAGTGTTGTGGTGACTTGATGCCTGTATATGCTTACGTATGGTTTGTTAAAAATTTATGTGAAGTCATGTAAAACAGATTTTGATATAATAAATTAAAATTTTATTCGTACTACAAAAGGCTAAGTCAATATTTCACTTCATTGAAATTTTAAATATATTAAATGTTACTCTCTTCACACGTTCGATATTGCTTTAATAAACGTTTCACTGTAATTCCAGTCATGGAACTAGTAAATCTGAATCCACGCTGCAATTATTCGCAGAGTTTTGTCAAAAAAAATACAATTTTACCATTTTATTTCCGTTCACGACCAACATAGCGATTGACAAGACCAATTTTATTAACTTACCACAAATATTCTAAAGGTTTTAATAATAAATACATTTCAAAATGCACCCAATCCAGATTCAGTCATGCAATATTTTAACTATTACAACACTGCAACCATTTTATCGTCAAAACCAAAAGCCATGCAACACCAACCACTCAGCCCAATATTACCAACCATTTTTATCACCCATTTGACAATACATATGCGCCCTAGCCTGGTGGGCGTCGCAAGCTGGCACGGCGAGTGACAGCCCTACATAGGCCAAATTATTCATGACCTTACATGCAAGCAACGTAACTGCACTCATGTAGAAAGGAGGTCGACGTGATAAAGTTCTTAGTGGGTTTGCTGGCAGAGTATCAGGGAATGGTTAACACCGATTATATTGTATTAGTTTTTACTAAGATATCCCTATTCAAAAGATGGAATTTGAGATTTTTTGTCAGGTGAACTCCAAATTTCAATACAAATTATAATACATAATTCAAATACAAATAAGTATTCCGGGACATAGCCCACATCGCCATCTAGCCAACACTAAGCAAACGCTCGATACAATACTTGGAATTAAAGCAGCGTTTTTTTCTTAACTATTCGGTGGCAGAGACAAAAGCTATAACAGCTTCTTATAAGAAAGTTAACACTAACTTTTGTATTTTTATTTAACATTCGTTTAGTTCCTTCATAAGAGCAGTAACTTTAGGTATGTAACTGTAGTTTAGTTACACATACGAGTATTCATATATCGCATCGGTGTCGGTACGGAATATAGGTCAGAGTGATAAAGTTTAGTGCTGGCCTAAATGGTTCTTAAGATATATATGCTGGTAAGGTGCAAGTAGCTAAACTTGCAAGTGTTGGATTTTGTATGCATTAAAGTCTATATGATGTCAATCGTTGATATAAATAAAAGTAAGTTTAATTTTTGTGCAGAATTGGTACAGAAATCGGGGAATAGGAAAGAAGTTGTTTGAAGTTAATGGTAAACCGCTCTTTTTACATGATCTGAAGTCATGTTCATGTCTGTACTGAAATTAAACTGGCTAAACTTTGTGTCTCCTGAGACGTGTTTCCTCATGACTGAGGATCGTGACTCCCCCGCAGAATTTCTTCGTTAGGGGAGTTCTCTTGGGCAAATATATCGTTGTGGGCGCCCAAGTTCTTCCACGGAAGACACATGTCCTCGGATATTGTGGTCCTCAAATATGTCGGGTTCCTCACGATGTTTTCCTTCACCACTAAGCGAGTGAAAATCCACACTTAACTTGAAACTATAAGTCATCGATTTAGGGCCGGATTCAAACCAGGGTACGTCAGGATGAAAAGCAGATGCTTAAACCACCGAGCCACACTTGCTTTTTTCATAAGAACTTTTTAATTTATATGCCACTATGTATATTTTATCTATGAGTGTAGTTTATCTTCTTTATAAATAAAAATGAATTGTTGTTCGTTAGTCTGATTTAAACTCGAGAACGGCTGAACGGATTTATCTTATCTTAGTTTTGAAATGTTCGTGGAGGTCTAGGGAAGGTTTAAAAGGGAAAAAAAAATATAAAAAAAAAAAAGTTTAGGTCGCAGTACGAAGTCTGCCGGGACAGTTAGTATGGAATATAACAGTATAAAATAAAAATAGATACTCATTATCTAGATTCCTTGTATATAAAAAGTATCATTATGTAGGTCCTTAATCATCAAGTATTGCATACCAATTGACATGACTACTTAATTAACTCCATAGTAATTAGTGGTAATGAATCTAATTCGGGATATAATAATATGTATATCTATGTGTGTATATATATTTATATGCTAAGTCTAGGCATACGTGTTCTAGTACAGGAACTTGGCCCACAGTGTCGTTGTCATAGCACAGTTATCAATTATAAGCAACCGCCAACGCGGTCAGTCCTTGGACGGGTGACCAAAGAGTGACATTCCATTTGGTTAGATCCGGTAGCCCAGATAAGATACATGTAAAATTGTATCCTTTCCGTTTGACACTCCTATATGATAAGAAGAAGATTAACAAGTACAACAGATTGTTATCTTCTTCTTATCGAATGAGAGTGGCCAACTCTGGTGCCGAGAGTTCATCAAGGCGTGGCTTAACGACTCCCGTACTAGACAAGCAGCCGGGAGAGATTGTTATAAAATATACGTTCAATGGCGGTTTGTTTGTCCGTGTGTTACAAGCTTTAGCTCTAGCTAAGCCCATAAATTATAAATCCCAACTACAACTTTATAAGCAGTTCGGATTACGTATGGGCATAAATTAAGCCCTTAGAACACAAATGGGACTAAATGTTTGCAAGCGGCCTGTTATGTGATTCCGTAGTGTAATAATGTTTGAATTTAAATTGCATTAGGATAACGGTGAGTTATGGACGATTTTATTGTTATTGTCTCAGGATTTTGCTGTGTTTGTGGGAAATAAGTTGCACTTACTAAAATTGAGCTGAAGTAACTTAAGTGTATAAGTCATGATTACTGTGTAATTATAAGAATAAATAAAATATATATTCCGGGACATTACACACAACGCCATTTAGCCTCACGCTAAGAATAATTGAAACTAATGTGGTTGCGAAAATAATAAATAAAAAAGATCATTCCTTGAATCATCAAAGATCACAGCATCACATCACAGCAAGACCAACAGTTGCTTTGTTCATAGTTATATTTTATTTTTCGTTTAGTAAAATAACCAACAGAATCTGTAAACAAAACAGTTATTATCCCAATATTTACAAATATCTAACTATGATCATATCTCAAATATTAAAACAAGAGCTATAACACAGTGGCAAGTAAAATTTATCTGGGTAAGTATGAATGGTAGTACCCCGCTATGAAAAAAATAAAAATATTGGCATCTAACAAATAAACTAGGCTCATATATCTGAAATATCAAAACAAGAGCCGTAACACAGTGCCAAGTAAAATTTATCCGGGTAAGTAAGAATGGCAGTGCCCCGCTATGAAAAAAATAAAAATATTGCCAAAAACAGGCCTCCTGCTGGTAAGCTATCATTGGAGAGGAAAAACATAGTGAAATAGAGAAACACGATACATTGGCCAAACAAAATGTCTTATTATTCTTCGGAAGTCGGGCTTAGGTGTAGGCTGACCTAACTGTGAAGAGGAAAATAGGATTCGTAGTAAAGTCCGTAATCGTTTTTTTAAATTTAAAAATAAACAGTGAACAATTTCGAAGCCAAACGTGAAAACAACCGTTTTTTTAATTGTGGTCATTATTCTACACATAAATAAAATAAAATAATCTTATAGGTTTTAATTGTAGTTAAATTTATAAGAATCATGAATATACATATGTACCTATTTGTTTGATATTTTTCACAAAGTAGCAGCTACGTACATATAGGTATATACCGAACTTTATCCAAATCTGCTATGCTTTTAATGGCACATTTCATATCTTTCACAAGCCAATTAACTTACTATATTATGATCAATTGATTTTATTAACCGACCTCAAAAGATATTTTTCTAATTTTTTTATTCATTTAACCTTGTCCACCATTTCTCCCAAAGCATATCCCCCTTAGCAATGCGTAATGCGAACAACATTTGTCAAGATAAGACGCAGGTACAGATGCGATACTAGCTTGTATGTTGGAACCTTGGAACAGATTTGCACCTATAACTTTGGACAGAGATATCGTAGTATTATGGGTGGCGTTTAGGTGTTTCGGAGTTTGTTCTTTTTGTGTTATTATAGAATAAAAGTCGATATTTTATTGCTATTTGTTGTTGTTGTTTTTTTTTTGCTTTGCTTTGACGCGATAATGATAGTACGTGATAGTTTTTGATCATTTTGTTATCATCATCATCATCGGTGCCATCTTCATATTGAAGTTCGGAGGTCAGTTGGCAAAACTTTTTGCGATCCTATCCTATCATTTACATGCATAGCTTAGTTTCGTCCATTTCTTGATGTCGTCTAGCCATTTCATTATTTTTTCTTTTATTTTATTCTACAACTATAGCGGGGCGTCGATGATAGAAAAAGAAAAGACACCGGGTCCCACTACAAACATTTATTTTTGGAAGCGTTTCAATCACAATACAATACAGTGTTACATAGGTACAAAGATTTAGGTACAAAAATCTAATATTATTTCGAGCCGCGGAGAGCGCAGGCGGCGCGCTAGCTAGTACCCGTGCGACTGTTTTTTTATTCTCGCGGAGCGTCGCTTGCGCTCCCTAGCGGGGGACGGGGCGAGGAGGCTAACGTTTGGGATGCGCGCTATACAACACAGTTTTTTTACTAATGTAAGAGGCAGTGTTACTAGTAACATATTATTTTTTTACGATAAATTCATCTCATCTTATCCGCTTAAACGTTAACTAAAGTATATTTCGTGCCATAGTGAGCTAGCAAATGAAAGTAACTATAAAAAAAAACGTTAATCTATAAACAGAAAAAAGAAACATAAAAAATATATTTTCCGCTGAATAAAACGAGCCATTGACAAATTATCCCAGCTCCCTAATTAAAGACTGCGAAGGTAATTGGCGATATTCAATACCTTGCTCGGTAATTAAAGAAAAATAACTTAAGGCCACGAAATTTCATCCGAAATCGTTTTGAGCTTGGAAAAATGCCTACAGTTGCTTTTTCGCATGCAATTCCACGCCGTATTGACATGAAAGCAAGGGCGAGCATCGAGCGAATAGCTCCGGCCGACGAGTCTTGTCTACACGCAAACAATTTTGCACAATTTGAGCAGTTTTGCAGACGTTTTTGACGTATGTAATAAATTCATATAAAATCAGCAATTCAGAATATTCTAATTATGGTTTTCTACTCCTCTAAATAATAGCATTACCTTTTAGATATAACTAAATTGGTTTAAATTTCTGTACTACTTTTGGAAAAATAGGTGAAAAATATTTCAAAACAACTATTTTTCAAAAAATAAAACTATCGAGCGAAGTATACGTAATCGTGTTTTCGCGTCTTTTATTGTCTTAACACTGAATTAAAATTATATAAACTGAAAAACATTTAGCTCTATCTTATATACTTCTATTTTATTTGATTTTAATAAAATGTCGATTTCACATAGCACCCCGTCTTAAGCATTCCCTTGCATCAGGGGCCGGGTTTTGTGTCCCTGTTTCACCTTTTTATTCACTTTTCCGTTTCATTTAATTTTGCCTCGCCCGCCCTTTGCCGGCGTGGGACCTCTGACCGGCCTGACACCTCTGTGCTAATTTTATTCTTTCACATCAGGAAAGGATTAGCAAGGACTTGTAGCTTATGTTAGGCGAATATGTATGCCTTAATGTTGGGGTTTAAATGTGTGAAGTTTATCTTTCTCCTATTTTTTAAGTGGATGAGTTTATTTTTATTCTTTTTACAAACAATATTTAGTGGGTGCAATTATAGGCTTGGAGCTTAAATTTGTACAATTCTATTGTGACTATAAGATTATCTTTCTCTTATTTTTGTAAGTGGAAAAGTTTCTTTTTATACTTTTATAAAACAATATATAGTTCATAACATCTACTGCAGGGTGTGACCAAGCCCCTCATTTCGATGTGCGTTCAATCAACTATCAAAGGTTTCTGTTTGAATAGCACATAGGTAAAGTAATCATTAGAGAGAACACCTTACTAACGATGAATGAATTCAAGAATTGACATAATCAATAGTTTAAAAATATTCAAGGAGATACAATTTCTTACACAAATTTAATATTTGGCTCACATATAATCGCACAGTGCTCAAACTGATTCTACAGAGTAAAATTAAAATGATACCAGCGTAAACTGTAACTCACACGCTCTCATTTGATTTGAATAAATAATGCCTCGTCTAAACAAAATTATCACGACTCGGCGTATCATGCGAGTTATTCCTTTAAACTAATTTACTAACGCACCTTTGAGTGTATATTGGTACTGTTTTGTAGTTTGCTTTGTTTTTAATTTAATTTGTTGTTAATTTAAATATTTTTAAGCACCTAGAGTGGTTTGGTAGCTCGGAAACCAGAGTAATTTTGATTTGGTAATTTAATTCAGTATAACAAAGGATAATAAATAAATAATAAATATTCCGGGACATTGCACACAGCGCCATCTAGCCCCACACTAAGCAAACGCTTGTGTCGTGGGTACTAGATAACGGATATAATACTTATATACTTTTCTTTTGTTAATACATACTTATTATACATACAAACGACCAGACACAACACAAGTAATTATACATTTTTAAAGTTACATAAATACTTGTGTCAGGCGGGAATCGAACCCGCGGCCTCTAGATTAGAAGGCAGAGCCACTACCAACTAAGCTAACAGGCCAGTCAAAAGGATATAACGGTGATGATATTAAAATGACAGTTTTTTTTTGAGAAGAGCTCTTTATATGTGTATGAATATGAAGTAGGTAGGTGCTTTCAGATATAAAACTTATCAATCACACTTTTGGGTTAAGAAATAAATCTTCGTATTACAAAAAAAAAAATACTTTCCTATCTCTTAACACTTTCTCTATCTATCTATCTATCTCTTAAAGCCTCACGCCATCGCATAAATTTATTTGATTAAAATTACGTCACACAGTTCAAATCTACCATTCGCAAAAATAACTAACCTCTATTTTGATAAACTTTATAAAACAAGCTCTCTTTTTATTATTTCAGGCCAGCGCCAAACCACAAAGCGTCCAACTCTAGAACTAAATGCAGACGAGTTCGAGCCAGGTTTTAGTAAAACTAATCTGTGGGTTTGCTTTACACCACTAAGGACCAAAAGACCAACTTTATTTTGGGTCAATTTATTCACGTAGACATACTCGTACTTAGATGTAGGAAAACTGTTCTTTAAAATAAACACTTGAAAATTGATATTAATTTATATGTTAACATAAGCGAGTGTGGCTCAGTGGTTCCAGTCTGCTTTTCATCCATACGCACCCTGGTTCGAATCCGACCCTACAGAAATTACTTGTATTTTCAAGTTATGTGTGGATTTGCACTCGCTTAACGGTGAAGAAAACATCGTGAAGAAACCGACTTGTTTGAGGACCACAATATCCGAGGACATCTGTCTTCCGTGGAAGGACCTGGGTGCCCACCACGATGTATCTGCCCAAGAGAACTCCTCTAACGAATTAATTCTGCGGGGAATCGCGATCCTTAGTCATGTGGAAATACGACTCAAAAGAATATACTTATAACACAAGTTACATACTTTCAAAGTTACTATCAAACGGAATCGGAACATTTATAAACATATTTTCTATGTTTCAAAGCTATGTGTAAAAACATATTAAATTTTATTAGGTTTTATAGAGCGATAAGAGACACACAAAAGTTGTTTTTCAATCAATATGACCTTTCATTTTACAAAGCAAACATTTTCAGCCGAAGATAAATAACACTAGAACAGCTTTCAAAACGTACCGTACCTATTAGAAAAGTTTCAGAATACAACAAACTCCAACTTCTCTAAATTAAAACCGGCAAAAACTGGCGAAACAAACAAGTTCGCTGAAAAATATTTGTCCGTTACATAGCCAGTTTTTCTTCGGGCGTCGCGTTTATCCTGACAAATGGCGTTTGCTTATTGCGGCCTACGCAGAAGGAAACGTAAGACCATCTCGTGGCAATGTATTATTTTGGTTTGTTTTATTTTGTCCCACAAGATCCGGATTCAGAATTGGAAATATTTTTGCGGGTCTCGTCTTTGCAGAGGTTTTGCCGCAATGTTTTGCGTGTCGAGTACTTGAGTTGGCGTGTACTTAAGTTTAAGGTTGAGGGTAAGTAGGGTACTGTTCTATTATATGTACGAGTATATATACGGTAGGCGGTTTAATTTTTAGTAAGAGCTTTTGTTAATATACGTTTAGCATAGACAAAATCAGCTCAATTCTATGTAAATGCCGAATGTCTATCAAAATAACGAACAGTGGATTTGCAAAGACCACTTTATTCAATTGACTCACTTTGGGTCGCTGCGCCAGCGGAGTAAGTAAGTGTAGTAAATACTTTATTCAATGATAATAAAAAAAACAATGATAATCTATATATATAAAACTCAAAGGTGACTGACTGACTGACTGACTGATATAGTGATCTATCAACGCACAGCCCAAACCACTGGACGGATTGGGCTGAAATTTTTAATGAAGGTAGATGTTATGACGTAGGCATTCGCTAAGAAAGAATAATATAAGATTAGAATATTTGACTTTTAGAGGGGTGAAATAGAGGATGCTAGTTTTACTTCTTAATGCGAGCGAAGCCGCGAGCACCAGTATAAAATATTTCACAAGGATTGAACCTCATTTCATAAAAAAGGTTAACAAATATAATAACTACAATAAATACAACAACTCAGTAAATATTATCTACAAGGTTACTCTGTATAATTGAATTCCTCAAAAACTGCACCGGCAGTCAGAATCCCAACATTCAGTTAAGTTTTATGTAGACCATCCACTTAATCCTACAGCATTTCGACTCCATTATAAGATTTCCGAAAAGCCATTTCCTTCCATTTTCTAAATTGAATCCGCTAAGATTGAAATACGTAATGCAACCGTTGCATTCAGTGACGGCTATTCTTTCTTAAGATCTCTAGTTTATTCCGGTTTAGCACCTCGGAGTAAAGGAGTAAAGCATACTTAATGCAGTCAGAATTATTCGTTTCAGATCCTACGTTGCATATACATGACCTACAATACTTATTTAAACGTTATCATAGTGCGTTTGGTTAATTTTACATATCTTGCCATTTTCAGCATTGAGCTAAATTTACAAACAGGTTTTTGGTTGAAATTGTTATTTCTTTGTAGCGTATACAAGATACTTGTAGCCGTGTCATTTATATACAGGAATCGGTAATTAGTTGGCCTGTGTTTGTTTTTTTTCGCATTTAATGTATAAAAAGACCCAACACTATTCAACTAAACAGCTGTTCCATTCATCATTGATAATATCAATATATTATTATTACAATTACAATAATATTAATATTATATTTATATTATTATTATTACAAGTAAGGACAACATGCGTTTTGGCCGGAAGTCTAATCGGGTAATCACGCTCCATCTTAGGCCATAGCTGATTGCTTACTACCAGTCAAACTATGGTCAAATGCAAAAAAAGTCTTTAAGCCCGTTATAAATTGTTTAGCTCTATAGTTGACTCTTTGGTTGCCTCACGTCGCTATGACAGGCTGACGTAATCCAGTTATCTTGAGGTCTTGTCATGGGAACTACCACGGGGCTTATCTAAGTTATTGAACGGGAAGGAAAGGAAACGTGTTGTTAAGAAAATTGTATAGAACGAAAATAATATTCAAAGTGAGCATCAATTATTATTTTGCTAGGCGGAACCATAATCATATTATCACTTTAATATTGTAAAATGAAAATTTTATAACGTTTTTTCGCATCTGATCTACTTTTTAACCGACTTCCAAAAAAAGGAGGTTATCAATACAATACAATACAATACAATATATCTTTATTGCACACCAAAATAAATGAATTACAATAAAAGGACTTAAACTAAAAATAATGTACAAGTGGGCGGCCTTATCACCTTGAGTGATCTCTTCCAGGTTATCAAGTCTTCTGAAAGTTTCTTTTTTTTGTAATTGTTTTTAACGTGAGGAACTAAGAGTTAGAGATTCACATAATTAGCCTCAGAATTGTTTGTGTACAGTCAAAATAAGACACAAATATTATTAAAACTATGGTGGTTAAGATTCTGTGGTAGTCCACCGAGACCCTACTCTTCACAAATTGAATCGATATAAACTGATTGTATTCTTTGAGATTTAATTGTCTTCCGAGATAAAGGAAAAGATTGTGAAAATTGAGAGGGGTTTGAGAGGTTTTTTCGCATTTATCGTTTTACTGGTATCATATCTACTCAAACACAAAAAAATCTGCGTCAAATAAAAAAACTTTGTCACAAACATTATATATCGCAAAGAGTACAAAGTTTAGTGTGCCTACAATTTTTAGTGGTAACGCATTGTAATTGCATTTAGTGTTGCAGTTAACATTTTCAATTGAGTTTATTTAGTGATGTTGTACAATTTAGATTACAATTACCAACAAAAAACGACTGGACTATTTGGCGGGCTCCAGTCAATCAGCCCCAATTATAAAAACTGACAAAACAATCACCTACCTATATCCTGCGCAGAGCTATTATTGCATTCAACCATTCCCCGTTGCCAAATAAAGCTTCATTCATACCATTGTCAGTCGAATTCCACAGTAATATATCTGTCACCTAATTAAAATGGCCGCCACCTGGGATCGAGACCAAAAAACACAATGCTGTCGAATGTCCACCAATGAGGTGACCGCAGCATAATTTATTTTACGGAAATTAAATTTCTGTGTACGTGTGTATGGATGAGGGTTGTTCTTTTTGATCGTTTAAGAAAAAAATGCTTGATTTAGCAAACTGATGTGACCACAACAGTTGGCAGATAGCGATTCACTAAGTCAACAACAAAGTCTTAGTCTTATCTGAAAATTACTTTACAGTGGTAATGTGGTGTAACATTTAGTTATTTAGAAGGACACTGTTGTCAAAATTGTATAAAAAATCAGGAAGGTGTCATGAAAAGGTGATGAATTAAATTGTAAATAATATAATTCTTATTAATCATACTAAAGCGTCGTTTTTGCTATGCTGAAAACCAAATTTTCCTATACTATATTGAAAATGTATTTCTTCTTCTTATCGAATAAGAGGGGCTAACTCTGGTGTCAAGTGTTTATCAAGCCGCCCTAAGGGCCTCTGACATGGCATAACGACTGCCGTATAATGAAAAACAGCCGGGACCTAAAATTTAACGTGTCACCGACCCATGGAAGCGCCCAGAAAGGAATGCCACTTTATGGTCACCCATCGCTTGCGATTACCACCATTGTTAAGCATATGTTTTAAATGTATTTAAAATAGATTGATTCAAATATACATGTTGGTTTATTGCTAGTGTTTTTAAATAATAATAGAACAAAAATACTAAACAGACTATCTCATTACTAGTACATAAAGATATGTTGTTTGCAGCAATTGTCACCGAGTGCTGAAAGAACAGTCCTCCATCGCGTGTTGTGTGGGAATTAAAATGTGTACCACGTATAAGAGCGCTGTGCCCCCCGGGCATTATAAACTAGGTACACGAGCGTTTGACAAGCTAAACAAAATTTTCAGAGAATTTTTAGCATAAAAATGTTTAAGGTACCTGAGAGAATGAAATTGTATAAAAAAACAAGAGCGTAGAATTATTATTATTAAATATAAACAATTATTTAAAATTGACCTTAACTACCGTTGCTTAATTTATTAATCTAGTTACTAGATTAATAAATTGACTTGTCCCAACTCCTAGAATTTAGTAAAAGGGTCAAGTCAGTCTAGATTTTGTCAAAAGTTTCTTTTGCATGTGAACAGAGGCGCTACGAAAATTTCTTGACGCGTAGACCCTCTACAATATTTCGTAGCAATGTATCATGGTCACAAAAAAAAACGAAAAAGATGTAAAAAAAGCCCAAGACACAACAAGATTTCGTAAGTTTGTAAGTACTTATTTTAATAAAGGCACGTTTACTTGTACCTTGCTAGCCTGGAAGAGATGTTTTAGCAATAAGGCCGCCACTTGTGGCACTAGAGTAGTTTCTGTATATTATTTCTGTTTTATATGTGTGTGACAATAAATAATTATATCTATCTACAATATCTTGCTAGTGACTCCACCGTTCTAATGGCGGCGCGGCTGCCCTCACAGCAGGCTAGCACTGTGAAGTGTGAATTATCCGTGCTGTTGTGCTATAATAAAATGTAATCATTAATGACGCAACTGTTTATTTTTACTTGGTACAAAACTTACACAATAAGCTTAGGCAAGGAGCCTTGAGGCCCTTAGGGCGGCTTGATAAACTCTCGATACCAGAGTTGGCCACTCTCATTCGATAAGAAGAAGAAGACCATAAGCGTGAATAAACTGACCTGTCATTATGACATTCATAACTTAACAACCTTATCACTGTAACAAAAACGCTCGTGTGTTCTCCCTTAAACCTCCCTGTCTCTAGGGGTGCGTTAATAATGGTAAATGTGCATACCACCGAATAATGTGAGGTGCAATTTGAGGTCGCTGTGAAATGAGTTCGTCTATAAATAGGAGAACTCACTTTAATGATGTGGCGTTTGATCGGAGTGGGATCTTGCATGCTGATGTTTTTTACAAACATGGTAAGTAGATTTTTTAAACTAGATGGGTTCACGCTTGTCTATAACTCGCCTGATGTTAAGCAATGTTATAATCTACGATCTAGCGAGTTTGACGCTTAACGGAATAAAAGTTTTTTTTTTTAATATTACTGTATTAAAAAAAATACTTTATTGGACAACTAAAATAGATCCATTTTTGTTAATAAAACTTAAGTATTGAGCATACAACTAATGTTACCTACTATATTACTCATGGATCGTTATCTTAGCCAGACAAATCTATACTATTATTATAAAGCTGAAGAGTTTGTTTGTTTGTTTGTTTGAACGCGCTAATCTCAGGAACTACTGGTGCGAATTGAAAAATTCTTTTTGTGTTTAGTAGACCATTTATCGAGGAAGGCTTTAGGCTATATAACATCACGCTGCAACTAATAGGAACGAAGAAATAATGGAAAATGTGGAAAAAACGGGGAAAATTATTCATCTTTGAGGGCTTCATATTATATATTCAGATCCTATATAATATTATGTATATGATAGTTTCCTATCATTTATGTTTAGATATTTCCTTTTCAAAGAGCATGATTCCCACGACACAGGGTAACCTAGTGTGGGGATCACAGTCAACATCATTTACCCATTTTTTATATACCCTGTCTGATCCAATTTTCTTTAAGTACAAATGATGTATACTAGTCTAAGGATTTTTGTGTGAATAAAGTAAAATTATTATTGACGTGACAACGTCTTATAAATTGGTTTGCCGGGTGACACTTCAAGAAACTGCGTTACGCTCCGCTCACGTTATGCGCTCACAATGAGAGCGAGTGAGAGGCACGCGTCCCTTCCACTCGGGCATGGTTAGCCCGCCTAAGAGCGAGAGAGACAGACATAAAAAGTGAAAGGCACGCGTCCCTTCCACTCGAGCACAGTTAGCCCGCCTAAGAGCGAGAGAGACAGAATAATAAATATAATATGAAATTCAGTGCGAGATTCTTTGTATAAATTAATGTTTTAAATATAATTCTTTGTATAAATAAATGTTTTAAATTGTTACTATTATTTCATCCTTCTTCCTACTATACGAATGAATATTCACATTAAAATTATTTTACCACTCAAAGTCGTTGTCACGTAAAACTTTCGCCCGTATACCGACTTTACAGGCAACAAATTTTTATTATTATTATTCCGTTGCGTGCGCTGCGAAAACGGTTAAAGATATCAAAAAAATATGTGTTAAAGAATTATTTCTCTTGAAATGATCTAACAAAATGTCTGCAACAGTATATGTCTATCTTTTAAGGTTAACTCAATAGACCCGTTTTTATGGTAATAACTATTTCACGCGGACGAAGTCACGGGAACCAGCTAGTTGTATTATCAATGTGTTCACCATACAGACAAAACGCTGCGGGTTTGCCTGCAGGCGTCCGAATCTGGCAACTGTCCAGGCACACCTATACAAACGGACAGGCAATACTGTCGGAACTGTCTAGACACTGTTTTAACTAGTATTTTATTTACAAGCTTGGGTTTTGTATGGATTAGCTAGGTAAAGTACATGTTTCTATATAAATTTGCAAAAAAATTAAAACCATCTGCAAAAGATCGAGTTTGAATTTAGAATACCAAGGCAAAAGAAAACTGATAAATTATTTCACTTGGTTGTGTATACAACCCGGTCACAATATCTGTGCACCTGACCTCGTGACGTCATATCGGCGGTCTGGGTGCGGTGTGAAAAAAAGGTTTTTCGAGAAATGTGGATGTAAAAAAATTTATTAATGCTAACCGTACTGTCGCACCGGAGAGTGCGCGGAGAGGTGACAGGGGAAGCAGGAGAGGCGCCGCATTCCAGCGAGGTGCACAGATATTCTGACCGGGTTGTAACATACTCGTTCTCGTGAATATTATTGTTATTTACGTGGCTACATATTACATACTGATAAATTCATGTGAATGTGTAGGTATATAATATACATTATTAACGTTGAACAAGTTGGTTATTTTTGTGCTCAGAGAGAGAAAGACAATATAACATTTTTGGCAGGACGTTATTTTAAAACCAGCCATATTTCAACACGAAATTGAACAAAACACATTTGAATTAGTGGTTTAATACTTTTTAGTATCTGCATTGTGCATTGCAAGCTTGCATAAAGCTATATTGAGATTCACCTACCATTCGAAAACAATACACAACTATCAATCTTATATCTTAGCAATAAGGTACAAAATCCTTTAATATCAGGTTGAATTCAAACGTGTCTCCAAAGCCTTTGGTTCCAATATTCTACATCAATAAAATGGATCGGGTTCTGCACAAAATAAGCTCGATTTCGAAACATATTTGTTTGATGACCGCCAGGTGTGTTGTTTTAGATTTGCATACATAAAGTAGGCTTTTTTTTAATAAAACTTATGCATAAGAACATTATTTATTACGTTATTATTTAAATACATTTTATAAATACTTAAATACTAACATGATTGAATTTTTTTGCCCTTTTTATATTAATATAACTGAATGAAAAAAAGTTTATAAACAATTGATTTAATTCAAATCACTATTATGCTCGATTAAACCAAATCAAATTGTAAATTTGGTCAAAACACAAAACTCTATTCCCTTTTTCTAAAAGAAAAAATACCAGAATAACAGTCATAAATGAATTTCAAAAGAATTAATATAAGTCTTAATCCCCGAAACCCTAGTAATTGATTAGGTAGCGAAGGGAGGATTTTCTTCAACATTTTTGGAGTAAAATTACTTAATTGGGTTTATCCGTTACCGATTAAATGGGATTAATTCTTCTGTTTATAAAACCAAGTAGCAAAATGAATAATAAAGATACTAAATTGCAATAAACTTAATTATTACACAAAGAAAGCAAACGAAGGTAATGTAATAATTGTTACAAACCCATATATTATAAAAGTCAACATGTATCGTAACTATAAAAAACCAAATGACAATCATTTTTTTCTTCCTAATAACACAGTAAACACAATTTATCGAAATAAAGCTACAAAAATATATGTTTACAATAGAAAGTATTTTATAAAATAATAATGCTCTAAGCTAGACCGCTGCTAAAATACGCCATAATAAAATTAGAGCGTAACAAACGTAATTGCGTTACCTACGAAACCCTACTTATATCGTTTTCATAACAATTTGGATTCAATGATACCTATTACACTAAATACGGTTGAAAGGTTTATTTTATGTAGACATGAAACCACTGGCGAACTGTGATAATAACAGTATTCCTTCAAATTACTAACCTAAGGTCGTTTTAACTAGTTTGCTTATGTGAAGCAGCTCTGTCTTATATGTATATTTGTCATATGAACGTAAACAATGTAATCACCCACACAGGTAACCAATGAACGGAGAAATCTGAAAATTACATATACAATATGCATTTAATAAACATAAAATACAAAAGAAACAAAAATATAACATATTATATATGTACATATGTAGATCATATACTAAAACTATGCGCAACGTTTTATTCATTAAAATGTGTAAGATTTATGATTTAAATTTGTTTACAATCAAAGTTTTGTTTATTTATTTTAAATGAGAGTTTTGCTCTACTATGAGTTAAGTATTTAAGGTCCTTTAACGATCATAATTGTGCTATCATAGTAATTTACATGCCACTAAACCAAAGGATTTGGCATATTTAAGTAAAATTTATGACTAAGAATTAATAATATTGTGCCTTCATGCTTGATTACCCACAACTTTTACTAAATTGTCTGTTAAATACAAAAGAGAATAGATTTTTGTACTCTACGTTTACATGTATAAAATGTTGCGTCTATTATTACAAACCGTTCGCCTAAACACAATGAAACAAAAAGAAAAGAAATCTCTAACAGCCATCAACCCAATAAAAAGTCGAACACAGTTCCTCGGAACCAAATCGTCGCGTATCCGGTTCAAAGAAAAAGGTTTTCTATAAGACTTCCTCAGAGGTTGCTGCTTCTAATTATTGTTCCACGGCACAAAGAGTGAACTTCACAAAGAGGTGCCTGGTTACACTGGTGCCACGAAATTGCTGAAGTAACCACCTCTAACTAGGTACTAGACAATTTAAACGAGTAAAAACTACTAAGCGATAAAGTCGCTGAAGTTACAAAACCGAGCAAGAAATACTACCTCCCGAGCGCTCGCAACGAATAGCGCCGCGACAAGAAATTCAACGGGAAAATCTGTTAGCAATATTTCACAAGTTCATGACAATAAAATACCAAAGAAAGACGAAGTCTCAGCGATAATCGTACACAGACATAATTCCGTCCAAAACAAGAACACGAGCGAAGACACCGACGAACCAGCTCGGCGCTATATCGGCAGAAACTGCGAGCCAATCTCAATCTTATATCCAATCTAATAACGCTCACGAAGCTTTTCAATCGGTATGACGTGGTGATAGCGAGGTAAGCTCAGGTGATTCCGAAAAGGTTTAAGAGAAACACGGCGAGAAAGGAAATTGGACGTTATTAGCTGATGTCAGGGTGGATATTCTATTGGCGATTTGCTGGATCCTCGCGGAAATGACCCGAGGCCCATAACCCTCACCCTTGGCATTTCGCCAGGGTACTTATACGGAGACGGACGTGTCTGCCTCCAGCCGTCTAGTTTTACGGCTTTTAGATAAATTACGTTGCTGAAAAAACGAAATCAGGAAATATTCCCAATATTTTCTTTCATGATAAAGCGGCGGTATAAATCTACGCGCTTTCACTCGGAATGTTTTTGATATTTCAGTGAGCCACTCAGTAGCGAAAGTAAGAGTTTTCGGAAGAAAAGTTTTCTAATATTTCACTTAGGAAACTTGTTCTATCAATTTATTTTGTTGTATACCTACATACATATGTACTATATTTTACAATGATTATAAAATAATTTAACAAATCCTAAGAGTCATTCTTTAAATCTTTTATGTCCCTGTATTTTATTTAAAACGGTATTTCAATATAATGAAATCGTATTCTAACTCTGAATTCTAGTGATATCAAGTTGCCAAATACGAAAAGACACATCCTATTGATGACATTCAATTTAGTACAACCAGTGTGATTTAAATCTACAGACGTCCAGACGTACAGTAACCAAAATCATTCGCTGGATATATTTGAATTCATGTCCCGAGTGAATCGAGCGAGTGAAGTGAGCGTTTTGTCCCTGCATCGTCTAAAATTTGATGACAACTTATTTGCTTGACTTTATGTTAGTATATTGTTAGTCAAGTTCTACAACCCAATGAATGTCAATAAAGGTTTCAATAAATATATTCAACGACATTCGTAAAATCGACCGACTGTGACTATATTTCTCCGTTACTCACAAAATGTTCAGTTCTTCCTTGACCAAAGTGCAGAATACAGCTTGCAAAATTTTGTAATTAAGTTTCCGTCTAAAATTTATAAGTGAAAGAAATGACATAACAACCAAGAAAAAAATGCCCTTTAGCAGGTCTACGATTTACAAAACTGCGCTATGAATTCCCAGTTCTATGCAATGTGTTATTCAAGTAAACACGGCGTCTACAGTTGCACCTGTCAGGAGATAGCTCTTGTGCGAAAAATAATATTTTCAACTTTACCGCTGGCTACGTTCTCTGATATGACAGTATTTAAATGTATCTCTGGTGAGTTTGTACTATAAGAATTAAAGGTTTTATAAAGTTCCATTTTATGTGGCTTTGTATGAAATGACTGTGTTTTTCTCAAGTGGAATAATTTTTGTTGCAACAGACAAACATTTGTCGAAAATATTTAATGGGCTTTTATACTGGACAGTCAGATTAATGACACCGTTGGCTTTAGATAAAGCATGTCTGGACTAAAATGAAATTGGTTTTTAATCGATGCTGCCAAAACATATAGTTTGATAAATCGAGATAGCTACGATATGCAAGTATATATATATAACTTCATAATGAGCAATATTAATATCACATTTCTGAGCAAGGAAAACCCAACAAAGTACCCAAATTCACATAAAATCGTCTCCAAGCTATACCGACTTGGATGCGACCCACTAAACATTAAACTATATTAAGTGGTTAAGTAATTAACCCAGTTTCTAATTACCGTATTAAGTGATCCCGGAACACTGTGTAAAGCAATAAAATTAATCGAAAAACTAAGATAGTTAAGTTGAATGCTATCAAAACTTATAACATCATCCTATTATATAAAAGTGTAAGTTTTTTTATTTGTTGATGTTTGTTCCTCCTTCAAGTTTCCAAAGAGACAGACAATGAAGATTTTTGGTAGCAGAAGGCAGTAGCATAGGCTGTTACTTTATAACTGTTTTTTTATACAATATATTTTTATTTTTATTATGTTTACTGTTGTAAACAACGCATTTACTTCTGACTTGTAACTACGGAGTTATGAATAAATGATTTGTATTTGTATCTTGAAATAACGCAAGCGAAGCCACGTGCATCCATTAGTAATTAATTAAACGGTCTCTTATCAAGGCACTTAATTTTTGTGTGTCGTGTACCCAATTAAAAGAAAAAGTGTGACAGCCCTCTTCAATTGCCCGAAGAATGAAATACGCCTTTTATTGTTTCAGGAACAAAAGAGACGGCTTCCCGAGGAACAATATACCGCCATTATTTGAAAAGAAAATAAGTCATTTCCATTCATGAAGTTAATGTTTAATTGCGTTTGCGGAATGATCTCTTTTCTAAAATTGGGTCACTCTGTAGTGTGTGAGATTACAGTGTCAAAAAGATATCCTAAGTCTAGAAGCTTCTTTAGTTTCAGTCAACATTTAGTTTGATTACTTATCAACTTAAAATCTAATCTATTAGTAGATAGAATCACTAATGAATGTAAAACTTACACACGCGGGTTTAAATTCCGATAAAAAATAATTAAATTAAAATAGCATGACTTCTTTTTCGTGTCGGTGATTGAATCAAAATATATTGAACGGTGATAGCATGGCTACATGTCATAGACACAATTAAAGTATAGTAGCAGAAAAGTTCAAAAATTTGGAATTCCATGTAAGTTCAGACGGCCATGTTTTTGATATAAAAGTCCATCTATTATTTAATTTAGAGATAGCATCTGCAGACAATCGAGCGCCAGCACCGTTGCTGCGGAATATTAAGTGAACAATATGTTGTACTTTTGTAGAATGCGCACTTTTTCGTGGGTACCAGTGCACAATAAGATACTAGTTCATGTACGAATAAAACACAAAGGAATTGTAAGGGAGCATTCATGAATAGTTAATAGGATATAACTAACATTGTATACTTTTTCGCATGTTTATGTTGGGATGAAAATATTTTCAAGGATGATTTTGGGTATGCATGCTGAGATAAAACATTACAAAATTCTTTAATTTAAAAGACGACTGATGTTAAGCACAATGTAGGACCTAATTCCAGACGCAATTTTTATACCTACCCCAATGATTATAAGACTTCGCCACAACTCTCAAAGGTACTAAATCTCGACTATTCACAATATTCATATGCATTTTACATGCACTCTGATCCCTGCCAGATTACCTGGAAGAGGTCGCTTTGAGCGTTAAGGTCGGCAATTAGGACACTAATTTTAAGTTTTGAATGTTTTATTGTGTTAATTCCTGTTTGTTGTGGTTTATAATGAAGTTCTATCTATATATCTATTTTTTTTTTACTATATATATCGTCAACTAGAAGTTTTATAAACTCTTAAATAAAAATGGGAACGCTATCTTCATTCAACCCTTAAACTTAAAAATACACAAGTACATTTACCATTAAAGCAAACAAAAGGAACTTAAAAAATTTGGCACAGATGCAATTATTTCATTCCAACACGGAATTTGAGGATTTTTTTCAAGTACGCTTGAAATTTTGTTGCCAGCTCTGGACTATATAAATATGCTATTTACTTCTGAAAATATTTGTGTAGTGCACTGAGATTTTATATAAGTAAATATTTACTATTAACAATATTATTATTAACAATAAAATATTTATTTTTGTTTCTTATCATTTTTGTGGACTACCTATGCGGATAAGACCTCCCAAAGTCAACAAATGTAGTTAAATTAGTACAAATTTATATAAACAGACAATCAGAGACACAGTTAAACAGAGAAACGGATAAACAGACACAATTTCTAGAAATTATTAAACGTGTTTTGCTATCAATTCGAAGTATCTTCAAAAATTCTTTTAAAATATCTTCAATGTTCAGACTTTCGACCTTTTTCAGCTTTATTATGTGTAAAGATAGATCTTCTTTGCCTTGGATAACCTCAAAAGTAGCATCAGCGCTACGATACCCCTAAGAAGCGATCTCTTTTTATATATGTAGGTCAAAACGCAATTTATATCATTTTTTGTGGGCGTCGTTTGCATTAATTTGGGAGGGCGGCATCTGCGAGTAATGGCGTCTCCAACTTCGTATATTATTATCATTTTATTGAATTTATCAAGTCGCAAAAAATCGCTTGTGAGGAATTGACACCTATCGGGGAAATTGGTACTTGTTATGCGCTCATAAATGAGATTAGTTAATGTACTGCAGCGACCGTTAAGATGTCTCCACGGCCCGTTTGCAGGCAGGTTTGCAAACTTGACACCAGAGCTAACTACTCTCTTACAGATTACCTTTTTTTTATTTATGTTCTTCAGAGAAAGACATCATTTAAGATCTAGGTTCTCAATATATATTATGTATCCAAATTGTTCAATATTTTCAGTTTCTGCTACCAAACAGTTTTTTCAATTAACTATTTAGTTGATATGTATATGGTATATGTTGTACATAAAATAATCCATCTCAAATTGTGAATCTGGCCACGTGTCGGCTAATCAAAGTAATCGACAAGCTCCCTTCAGAACTTCCCGACATTCCGAATGGAATCGTCATTTTGAGTCGAGAATGGTTTTTATCACTCGAGAATATGGGATGAAGGGTGGCTTCAGAATATCGTTTGAAGGTAAATCCTTGAGTTCGAGTAAGTTTTACAGTTGAAGTGTAATGTGTATTGTTCGTGCAATTTTATGTCCATCAAAAAAAAACAATTTATTCAAATATAATTAAGTAATACAAAGATTCTTCCAATTGATACAGACAACACTGCAATAAAATCCTGTTGATTTCATAAACCAAATAAATCCACAAAGCAGCACCAAATATTTCATCGATAAAAGTACTTGACAACAATACTGAACGCACTAACTTCCATAACAACAGTAATCCGGCAATTAGTCGTATTAATCACCAGCTCTACTCTACACCCATTGAAATAACTTCGCCAGCGAACTTTTAACACTTTCCCTGGCTATTAAAAATTCAATAGCATCTAAAAGGCACGCCAGCAAATTCACAAATTCTCTCTCTTTCTCTTTCGCTCCCTGTTCCTAAAAGCTGTGACGGAAAACGGTTAATTGGTTCCAGTAAACGTTGTAGTACTCAGAATCTAGTGTTTAACTCAAAAACTGGGAGGACAAGTTTTTAGGAGTTTAAAGTCGAACTTTCTACGGATAATGCTTTTTTTTCCTAAAAAGTTTCCCAGACATTGTCACCGCGCCGACGTTGCATTTGCAAAAGGAAATTGGATTTTGTATAAACATTATAAGTTGGTTTCTTTAGCACCTTTTCGTGTGAAGCTCGATTTAAGTTTGTGCATTAAGGTGTGAGAGCTAGTACTACCTGAAAACTAGCGCAAAACAGACACAATACTTTACTGTTTACTGTTTTACATCTTCTATTGTCTATCTACTTCTACTGAAATATATTTTATTCATCACACATTAACTTAATTAAAGTCGCTGAGATAAAAAGACACAAAACAAAGCGAAAGAAGATAAGAACTTAACAATTCTGTTTACGTAAGTATTGGATCTCAGTCGTAACTAAAAAGAAACTGACAGATAAATCCAATCATCTCATATTGTTCCACAAAATACGTGCGTATTACGCCCCGGTTTCTCATTTTCCTTTTGCACCATTAAATAACAAAATCACGTCCCGCTTTCCTTGTTTACCGATACACAAAAACAATGCGCGTCTTCGCGGAATAGAGTCTACGCGAGCCTACATCAATCTTAGTCGGTCGTTCGCTCATCGCCCAAAAAAAAATCAAAAAGCCAACACAAAACCGACCAGAATACAGAGTTATGTATATGCCTTTCGAGTGCGGCGAAAAGACTGCCATTATCGACTCGTACCCTCTCAAATAGTGACGTCATAGTTTGAACAACCATCCACCGTTGAACTTGCAAATATTGATACGTTTTTGAGGGATCGAACGATTCTCTTAAAATGGAGTCATTTGTATTGTGAGGGGTAGGTTACAGTGAATGTTGCATTTATTGACCACTTACAGACGAGTGGTTTGGGCTGAGAACTGCTTTGTCAGCAGAGTGTGCCCCGAATATAAATTTGTTTACGCTGCAAATAGGAACCGGACCCGAGCAGACTACTCAAGTTGCAATGTCTAGTAACAACTAAATACCCTCGCTACAAGTAAATGCATTGTTATACGACAAATAATGTTATCACTCTAATAAATCGTAGAATGATACAATATAAACACATTTTACATTGAATAACAAATGAATGGATTATATGAAATTGTATAATTTTAATATCTGCATCAGCTGCCAGAACTGGTAACTATATTTTATGATTTTTTATCGCTTAATAGGCCTAGGCTTATTTGTAACTTTGCTCTAGGATATAGCACACTTTGCCTGTGATAAACCTAATTACTAGGGATCAGAAGACCTCTGGCAACAAGGTTTACAGCCAAGCTGTGGAACTCCCTGCCCGAATCTCTATTCCCCTTGAACTATAATTTGTCGGTCTTCAAGTCGAGAGTAAACCAGTTTCTTCTAGGCAAGCGCGCTAGATCGTAGATTATAACGTTGCTTAACATCAGGCAAGTTGTAGTCAAACGTGAGCCTATTTCATGTAAAAAAAAGGTTTGTATGAAATACTTATACTTACATACATTATTCATGCATGGTAGCAATCATACCAACAAATCAACATCTTATACCAACGTAATGAAGTGTTCAAAACATTAATTACATTCGTTAAGTTGAAAGCAACAGGTTCGATTCACAATGACACATGTAACGTACATTTGTGCTTTAAAACACCTGCGAATTTGACGGAATTAATTACCTGCTAATTTATTTCTTGAAAGAGTAAATTGGCTCTGTAAATTAGTATGTATAAATGTATTATTAATAACTTGGAATACAACATAAGATTGATCAACAAGCTATACAAAGTTTGTTAAAACACTGAAACAAACGGATGTTGTATGCTCAACTTTTAGGTACTCTAATAGTAGTTTGAATGTTAGTTATGAGTTATATGATCTCAGTTCTCATATTTGGGTGTTTTATTCTTGAATTAGTGGTTAAGTTATTGACTGAGAATTGAAAGAAAATAATTTACAAGGAGTTAAATTTGAAATAACTGTGTAACAAAATAATAAAAGTTTCATATATGTATTATCATTAAATCTCTCAACCTTCGTTTTGACACAAGCACCCAGCACACTGAGTATCCCTTTCGTAACCACAAATCCTCGGCGCGATTAAAAAGGGAAGAGTTCCCCTCGGAAATCAATAGTCGTGACCACGGCGGTGGAAAATCAAAGAGACAACCATCACAACGTGTGGCGGCTTGGATGAGACATGTGACACTTTGCTTCTTCTTTTTTAAACATGAGTCAAGGTTTTGTTTGATGTAAGCTAGTAAGAGCGAATTAGCTTAAGCTTAGAATTCCAGCTTTATTGATGAAGGATAGGTACTCTGGTTAAAATAAACAAATAATAATAATAATAATAAATATTTCAGGACATATCACACAGCGCCATCTAGCCCCATACTAAGCTTACGCTTGTATCATGAGTACTAGATAATAAAAAAAAAAAAAAAGGTTAATCCAACAGTGATATGGCTTCGTTGAGTGAGTGTCTAGAAGAGATAGCTTTAAGCGATAAGGCCGCCAAATGTAACAAGGCTAAGTAATATTTCTGTAAATTGCTTTGTATTTTTGTTTTCTGGTGTACAATAAAGCTATATTGATTGATTGATTGAGATTGGTTAAAGTCTAAATCTTAGTTGTAGTTCAAAACTGGACAAGACAGGCATAGCACCGGGAAATCTGTACTTTAAATTTCTCGTAGTGGGATAAAATTAAACCGACTATTGATGATAACAAACGTGTGACCCAGACAAGGCAGTTTGATAATTCTTAATAATAATGTTTGTTTATCATACGTACCTATTGCTTTAAAAATACCTATGGCTTTTACTTAACTTTTTTATATAAAACCAAAACCTTATGCAGTGAGAACAAAACCTTCTTTTTTCTTGTTTATCAAATTGGAATAGCATATTTTCCTGTATCGGGTCACGACCTCGATGCCGTCTCTAAACAAAGAAAACAATCAGTTAACTTCCCTTTATTAAATATGTTTCCGGGAAAATATTGCGTTAATACGAGATACACCTGCATTATTGTTTCATAGAAATATCTGATAAAAAGAGACGTAGTGATTAATACAAATCCATTTTTTTCTATAAATACAAATGATTTAACTCATACACAAAATTTAAAGAAGATATATAATATTTACAAGTGCAAGATCCCATCTACATAAAGCAAGTAAAAAATGATTTCACTCACTAAAGTTAGACATTAGACCATTAGGGCACAAAATTATGAAAGCTTTCATGTTGACATTGACATTTGTATGGTTAAAATGTTAAGGTGGGAGCCACAAGTGTCAGACTAAAAAATAAACGTGTTAGTAAAATATTGTTTAATTTGTGTACATAAAATCTTATAATATAATACCATTGTTCCTCAGTAAAGTTGTAATTTAGTTGTGTTTAGTGTTAGTTAAACAGTGCAAGAGAGGATCGACGGGCTGAAGATAGGCAAGGACATTTAATTGTCGATTCTCTATTGTTTTAGGTAGGTACTTCGTCACTTCATATTTTGTTAAAACCTAGTTAATTTACTAAATAAAACTCTATTGTTTTAAATGAATCACATTGTGTTATTGCTGCCCCAAGTCCTCATCTTATAATTATATCTAATTTTCAACAGCTTTTCCTCCTTTTTGAATCGTATCTCTCATGTTTGAGGATCGTAACTACCTCCCAGCACCTTCTCCTCGATGACATTTTTCCACTTTTTTCTGTCCTTGGCAACATGCAGTGCATTATAGACTCAACTGTTCAGCTATCGACAGTTCCTAGCATTAATAAAATTCTTAGAAACTGTATCATTTTAGAAGTGTAAGCACACCACAATGGACTACAAGTTACTGATGATTGTGAAATAAAACAGCCGTAAAACAAACTGTTTTCAACAGCCCTAAGGTGGAGCAAAAGCCTGCTTACTTCAACTCACTGACATTAAGTACGGTAGACTCCTTATCAATAAATAAACAAGGCAAGTAACTGCGCCAAGTAAAATCACGTAATAATCACAAACAGCACTTTTTTTATCTTCACTAAATATTATGAAAGCAAAAACTTTGTGAGTAACGAGTTCACGTTTCATATTTCTACTAAAACATTAACCTATTTACAATATTAATTAAAGAAAACCCAAGGGAAAAAATAAACAAACTAATGGTTGAAACGAATGATTCGAAAAAAAATAGATTTTTGATTTGATGCAGTCAAAAGTATTGTATGTCACAACAGTTAGGTCATCCGTGAAAAACAGCATGTTTGATGGCCTATCTTTCCACTTGACATTGGCAGAATTGCGAAATTATATCTTCGCAAAAGCCATAAAAAAAAAATTGTGCATACAGTTGCGCAAAGTGTATTGTTTATTGTAACAGTTCGTAACATTAGATATACTGTTTAGATGTCTAAGTGTTTAATGTCTATGTTTCAACTTTATTACAAAACTCAGAACTGCGATATAACTGGAGCCGGAGGATGCAATCAAACCCTTTTATTGCCTTTCATTAAGTTCCTTCGCGACCAACTGTGGTTAGGGATGTGCTTACAGACTTGATGGAACGTTTAAGCAAAACATTAGTAATGAGTTGTTTTTTACTGACAATTTAAATTGACATGAATATAAGAATCATTAAGTAAGTATCATATATTATGGAAGCAATATTGAAGTAATATAAAAGACAGATTGAATAGGTGACATAAGTAATATCTGCTACGTATTGTAAATTTAGTTAAATTTTTCGTTAACAATTAAGTTTATAATAAAAGAAAAGAATAAATTGACTAGAGCGTGCTATTAAAATTCATAAGATGGGTGAAATATAAAAAAAGCAATCCTTTGCTTGGAATACCAACAAGATTGCTTATCTATTCAAAGATTTTAAAACTATATAGCTACTTACTCGACGCACCAAAAAGTTGATATCACTCTTCACACCTCTTTTCATTACAGCCATTGCTTACCTGAAAATAAAAAAGAAAACTTGAGACACGATACAAAATACCATTTAAACGACACGTTACTAAATACCTAAATAATACTAAAAAAGGTGGTTTTCAATGGCAAACATGCTTTAAAAAGATGCTGAAAGCTGGTATTAGCCGCACCGGACACCAAATGAAAAGAGGAAATTCATTACAGCCTCGATAGCTTGATAGCTGCCGTTGTCGCTTCTCGGTTTTGGTTTTCGACACTGATTTAGATATAGTAGACTAAGCATGTGACTGACTGCTCTGTTAGCTTAGTTGGTAGTGGCTCTGCCTTCTAATCTAGGGGTGCGGGTTCGATTCCCGCATAACACAAGTAATTATGAATATTAAACTTTGTAATTACTTACTTGTGTTGAGTCTGGTCGTTTCTATGTATAATAAGCATGCATTTACAAAAGAAAAGTATATATATATGTATTATATCCGTTATCTAGTACCCATGATACAAGCGTAAGCTTAGTATGGGGCTAGATGGCGCTGTGTGATATGTCCTGAAATATTTATTTATTTATTTATGTTGTAAGTCATATGCAAATAAGCATTCATGGTTCTAAATCAAGCAAGTAACTTTAAAGATATATTTTAATAAAATCTGAATCGTTCTTCAAATATTTGCTTTTCAATGAAGCGAGAGGAGTATGCTCGGGTAAGATGTAAATTAAATATAGATAAAAATATATCTCATTTGTAAATCATAGGTATTATGAGTTACAATATACTTTATCTCGCACAATGTAATTTTTTTACGTATGACCATGAAAAGTTTATTTAATTGAGATACATATAATAAAGTACCTAACATTACATTATACTACGACGACGTTACATGCTCGAGATTTCTTTATTAACTATGTAGTCTCACTTCTGTATGTATTATTTTGTTGTATTGTATTTGTAACAAAAACAACAAATATGTCGGTAAATCGAAAAAGAACGTTACAAAAAACATTGCTAGAAAAGTCATGTTTCCGATCTACATGACAAAAATATGGGTATTTCAAAAAAAGATCGTTATATCAGTTGTTGAAAAAAAAACCTTTATTTACGATCTATTCGGTATAGTTTTTTAAAATATATAAAATTATACCCAGAAAATTAAAATCGATCATGAATAAGAGCAGAAAGATTGCTTTGGTAAGTTAGTAGTTGCACTAACCTTTATCCTTTGAGCTGGTTGATGAATTGCGTAGTTTTTGTACCAAACGTCGAATTTTCGACGTTATTTTAAAATTCCGATGGTTCTTTTCCTAATTTACCACTTGAACACATGAAATAAACACTTTTTTTTCACGAAAAATTCAAATAGTAAAATTCAACGAAATTTATGATGTTGCGACGCCCGCACACAAGAAAAGAATGAGGTTTGACAGGAGGACGGCGCTACAGGCGCGACATTGACAGTGACATTTGTTCAAAAGTTTTTTATGTGTTTTTATTTTCACAGCTATAAAAAGTGTGACGCCTAGTACATACAGAAGTGAGACTACATAGTTAATAAAGAAATCTCTTCGCATGTATTGTCGTCTCGTATAATTATGGTCGAACTTCACTCAAGGTAAGTTCGTTTAACCATTAATTTTACATGTAAGACAGTAATTTTGATCTAAATCATTTGACACTTTATGATAGGGTTCAATGAAAAAAAAAATGCCATACGATAAATAAATAATGGAAAAATATCAGTTCATTTTCATACGAGCCTGTATACAATATTTATTCAAAAACTTTATATTTTTTTTATTTGTATTCAATAATACCATTTTCCTATCCAAATACCCTCAAACATTAGAAAAAACAGTAACAAGCCTCCAGTCTACGGCCGCAACCGCTGCCACTAACGGTCGTCAGTGATATCGGAAATCGTTAGCTTCGCCTCGCTATGATTGGTGGCGTGCCGTTACACCGTGATAACGCCGCTTTAGGCTGTATTAGGGTTAACGATGCCTTTAGCACTTTTAAATAGACCTAGTACTTATCTGGGCAACTTTTGTAAGAAACGTTTGCTAAACATCATTATCACTAGGTACATAGTATAAGCAACGTTGCTTTCCGCGTCTGTCTGCTTAGACCTTTAAAACTTTACAACTACCAGAGTGATTGAAGAGAAATGTATATTTCAAACCTTTACCTTTGAAACCAATAATTTAATGCGTGCTAAACCGCGGGAAAAAACTAGTACTTCTATAAAAATCTGCTAAACGAGGCTGTTACAAACTGCCTGACGATCTGTTTCAGTGGCCTCGTTTGAGAACCATTTCCATTTCAGTACAGAAATGATTAATCTAAGATTATTATTATTTTATTTCAGTAAAAACATGATTAATCTTAGACTAGTCACTTTGGAGAATTAGGTGATCAAATGCTGATTGTGAAGTGTAAAAAATTATGAGTACAGTAGGTATGATGTTAAAAATATTTTACTTTGATTAGTTTTTTTTTAGTCAGATTTACGTTTTTTTCCTGTTATTATTTGTAAGTACTTATAATCCTCCTTACACTACCAAATATTATATTTAATTGGTGTAGTTATTTCTTATCCGCAATACAAAGTCTGGTCAAGTTTTTCATTGTGAATGATTCAAAGCATCCAGCCATAGAATACAAGCTCCAATTCTTTTAAATTTCATTGCGTTAAAAGTAGGTCAATTCTTGTTTACAGCATGCAGTGCTGGGGATTGCAGTGTAATAAATTAGCCCCCAACTTGTTTCGAGCTGTGGTTAGGCACTACTCCATGACATTAAGCCTTTTAGACCCCTTATTACAGTTAAAAAGATTAGTTTGAATAGTAATGGCCAACTCTAGTGTCGAGAGTTTTCAAGCCGCACAATGGATTTTTAATGAAATGAAATGAAATAATTTATTGCCAACATGTCAAGTCACATTCACACCCTAATTAATAAAATTATGGGGAATCACATTTCAAATTGGCTTCGTCAAAATTTTTATACTAAATAAATTTGGAAACAATAATAATCAATAATTTTTAAATCAACATTAATTCATTCATTACATAGACTTGGCTTACAATATGTATTTTATTTATTCATTTAAAAATTTACTCGTTACCCAATATTTTAAAGTGATCGGCCAGAATCCTTAGGCATTATAGGTTTTTTGACAATAAGCTTTGTGATGTAACACAGTCGTTATACATGTACTTTTAAAAAAGACAACGCTTGCCTAGAGAAATCGTTACTAAATCCTTTTATGAAATACAGGTAAGATACACGTATGGTTGTGTTAGTGTAATGGATACTTGAATATTTAAAATCGGGCTGTTGATTGGACGGCGCATGGGATATAATTTTCTTAAGTAGAGGTTTTTACTAACGTTGAGGTTACATTAGATGGATGTATTACATTATATGCTAGATGGCGCTGTGTGCAATGTCCCGGAATATTTATTTATTTATTTATTAATAAGTAGTCTATGAGTTGCATTGTCCATGGCAGTACATATTGCGGTCACTGAAACAAGCTAATTAAACTTTTCTGCTCAACATACTCGTACTACGCTCTGTGCTTAGTAGAGCTATTGGTATTTTTATGCCAGTACTACACTTTAAAAATATACTATTTTGTGACATTATAGTAATTATTATTGTAGTGTCTTTTTAATAAGTGGAAGTGAGTAAATTAATTAATAAAATTTAAATAAATATTTCACGATATCTCATGTCTGAAATGACCTGTGACGTAGGTTTTTATATAATTGTAAAAATTAAACACGACTTTACATTTTGCAGGTTTGATTCGGTACAGATCAATATTAGATAAAGTCTCCGTATCTGATATAACATTTTCGAGGAAAATATGAAACCAAATATGAATATGATAGACCGATCTTGTTGAAAATGTGTGGCACTAAAGATTTAGTGAAATTCTGTTCCTTCATGGAAGTTACGATGCCAGAAATAGGTTATCTGATTTACAAAGGCATAGAAACACCTCTAAACAGGCAGGTTTATAATATGCAAGATCAGCGGCCCGTAGGTTGGTTTAAAATTCCGAAAATTGGTCACTTACTTAGATTATTGTAGCGGCGGCCTGAATACCTTCTCTGTCAGTTAGCTATAATCTATCTATCTATCTGTCTATCTATAAGCCCGCATTCCACCTTCTAAACACACCTGGGCCACAATCACGAACAAACAAATAAACCAACAAACACAAAATGTACAAAAATCCACAAGCGGCCATAGGGGCTGTTATTTGCGGGCGTCATCCGCCCCGGATGTCGTTAACGGCCCAAAATGCGGAAAATTCTAGCAAAATTGGACTATTCATTACAAACGTAGCCGAATTTAGTTCGTATCAGGTGTTAGGGACGTAGTGAGAGAGTTTTGTTGTCTAAAACGGTCTTAATTGTCCGGTAAGAATAGTGAAGCCAGGAGTTATAAAGAGTAGACAAAAGTGATAGTTTAATGTAATGATTTCCAGTCTACAGTTGCAAAGTAGAAACTGACATTTAGCGAGTAAAAATCTCACCCTGGCTGTATTTTGTAATGTTATATTTTTTGCTGATTTCATTATTATACAATAATATTCGTAGTAACGTTTAACAGAATCAACATGGCTATAATGTGGTGTACCTCTCAAATTTTTTCATAGTAATTGAAACTAAAATCACTACAACAATACGAGTAAAAGTATACAAAAACCGCATCCGCATATTGCGTCATACGTTTCCGCCAATTTATCTGCGTCGATGTAATTATGAACGGCGACAGTTCGCAACAATTAGTGGGCTTCAAATGGCTTATATAGGAGTTAATGTAGCTACGGCCTGCGTTTCGGAATTAACGACGGCTGACCGTTTATTTTTGCAGCTTGCACAAAATAAAGCTATTTTGTATGAAAGCCAAAACTAATATTAATTCTGGAATTTTGAGTATTTTTATGCAATATTCATCTATATAATGTAAAACTGAAAGGTGACTGACTGACTGATATAGTGATCTATCAATGCACAACCCAAACCACTGGACAGATAAGGCTGAAATTTGGAATGAAGGTAGATGTTATGACGTAGGCATCTACTAAGAAAGGATTTTTGGAAATGCCACCAGGGGCGAAATAGGGTAATACAAGTTCTACTTCTTAATGTGAACGAAGCCATGAGTATCCACTAGTATATAATAAACTTGTCTTTGCCAGTGTACAAATTTCTTGTACAAGTGGTTATTTATTGAGATAAATTTAATGTGGAAGCACTCAATAAGTCTCATTATACTTTCCAGATGCAACATCTGTGAGTGCCGTCGACACAGCCCACGCTCTCAAATAAAACGCTGGCCGTAGCTCTATTAACTTCTATATACGCCATTTGTAGACCATTCATTGTTTTTACATGTTTATTGTTTATATTTCAACTAAAATTGTTTACCAGATTCTATTCTACATCTATGTCTGGGTCTACAAAATTTGCGATTTTTATGTTCGCTTTTCTTCACTTTGTGTTTAATGGATGTTTTACATGCAGCTGCAAGTATGCTTTTATCTTGAGTTTTGAGTAGTTTTATGTAATTAATGATATCCATTAAAAGACTGATACCAGTTAAGGCCGAGAAGGTTATACATGGACCAAGTAAAAGAAAAGGCGGGTGTCATGTCGTATAATGGCGCATGCTCCACAGACAAGCCTTGCCCTTAAATTTGTGATGATGACATTATAATACATTTACTATACTTTTTTGTATAGCAAATGTATACACACACGCGTATTTATTTCTCAGACAACAGATTCAATGTCTAGTTTTATATCATACAAAGAGAGCATTCCAGATAATATCCAAATCCTATCTCACTTTGCAAAAATGAAATCTGAATAAATAATAACAGAAGATCAAACAGAATTTTCAAAGATTTCTGATAAAATTTTAGAACCATTCGCCGAGTTGGCGCCGCGTTCAATTTTCAATATTCCATTCTTGCCTCATGTATATCTCTAGAGGTTTGCAATAACAATTGTTTGAAAAACTTTTAAAGTTTAACTTTTCATATGTTACGCTGATCCTCAAAGGAGATTGTATCCAAAGTAATTTGTTGTAACTTAGTTATTTTATTTTAGACATTCGTTTTCATTCTTTATTTCGGACATTTCTTATACATTTTATGTAGCGAACCATTTTTGTGTGTATTGAGGTGGTATGTTTGCTATTTTATTTTAAACTAGCTGGTGCCAGCGACTTCGTCCGCGTGGAATAGTTATTACCATAAAAACGGTTCTAGTGAGTTAACTTTAAAAGATAGACATATACTGTTGCAGATACTTTGTTAGATCATTTCAAGAGAAATAATTCTTTCATACATATTTATTGAACCGTTTTCGCAGCACACGCAACGGAATCTCTCAAAGATGAATATTTTTCCCCGTTTTTTTTTCACATTTTCCATTGTTTCTTCGCTCATGTTAGTTGCAGCGTGATGTTATATAGCCTAAAGCCTTCCTCGATAAATGGTCTATCCAACACAAAAATATTTTTTTCAATTCCCACCAGTAGTTCCTGAGATAAGCGCGTTCAAACAAACAAACAAACAAACAAACAAACATACAAACAAACAAACTCTTCAGCTTTATAATATTAGTATAGATTAAGTGGCTAATTTGGATTAAAATTACTTTCAATGAAATAAATTACAATACTGATTTGTTTCAAGTCTTAAAGAGCTACACTAGTCGACTCAAATTAATACATCAGCAACAATCTATAGCCATAATAAATCTTGCTCTTACAACTCTCCTCTTGCCAACTTATATTTCTAACTTCCCCAATAAGAATGTGCGTCATCCAGAGGGGGGAAAGAAGGCGCCATATGAAATATCAGCCACGAGGCGGCCCATCAATAGCCATATTATCCGATCTTCCAACAAATTCTTAGCAAACTTCGCGTCGCATGGGAATATTTGTGTTTTACAACTCACCTCATTCTCGCATTTATGACCTCCCTGATTTGATTTCTTGTTCACAGTGGAGCAATCATAACAGAAGAGAAAGTTTTACTTTTTAGGCCATGTTCCTAATTTCTGGGATCGGCTCCCGGTCAGAAGTTTGAGTTCACCTGGAGTAACATTGTACAAGAGATTTCATGGCCAAATATGATTCCGATTAGAATAGTTATCCAGCAATGAGTGTACCTACCAAAATTGATTCTAATAAGATTCGAAGAAGGCAGCATTTGTCGTATCAGAAATTCTAAGCCATAGAAATTGTTGACCTTTTTTAAATTAATCACTTTTGAGTGACAGTTTGACAAACAACATTCAAAAGGTTTGCGAACCTTCTTTTTTTAAGTTAGTCAATAAACTATGTTGTACTTGTTTTTTTGTGTCAAATAATATAAGGACAAATTACGATTCAATGAATAAATTCACATTTTGATGACATATATATTTTTTTTCAACCTATCTACAACGGAATAGGTTTACATTTAAACAACATCAATTTTACTTAAGCTTATCTACATACTCAATTGTAAACTCCAACACATCCTACTAGCAGTTACTGTGGCCATCTTTACGAGGCAGCTGTGATTCCTGCCCCAGGGCTAAAGACGGTAGGACCATATTTTTGTAACGAGATATGCCTTGGATTAGGTTATCCCACGCGTCTTCAGAAGACCTTTTTGTAAGATTGTTCATGTCCAACGACATTACGCCGAAAAGACTCCTTATAAGAGGAAAAAAATACAGATATGTATGTATGTACCTACATATAAAATCCCGCTAATAAAGGCAACATTTGTGTATGTGTGTGTATATCATATTTGTTACTATTTTATGCTTAAACGACTGAAGATATTTGGATAAAATTTAGTATGGAGATTGGTTTTGTGGTGAATTTACAATTGAGCTAAAATTTGGGGCACTGCTAGTATAAAATAAAACCTGATTGGATCAGTAAAGTGGAGAAGGTTTAAGAGAAAATTGTTTAATTACCTGCTTGACAAATGTTATTATAAATTAATTGACTTTTTAGAAGAAAAAAATAAATTGTTTACCTAATAACTATTACACTAACCATAATATTTGTACGCCTATCGGCAGAATATTTGACTCAATATTATAATTTTAACATCAATGTATGACAATATTCGAGCCAGTAAATATATTTCATTTCATTTCATAAAAAACATCACACAATACTAGACGCTGATAAGTATCTTAAGGCATGCGTGTTAAGACTGGATCGATTTTAGCCGCTTCTGTGGTATGGATCACAAGTTAAATTGTAGTTTATGGCTGTTAGCTATGGTGCGACAGTTGATAAGCCATGTCAACGGCACTCCGGGCGGCTTGAACGACACCAGAGTTAGCCACTCTCATTCGATATGAATGAAGAAGTCTGCGAAAGAACTAGTTAGGTGTCTATGTATTATTTTGTTTGTCTTTTTGTAAGATTGTTCGACTCAATGCAAGGACCTTTGCCTGGAAACGGGCGAAAATATTGCAAATCAAAGCAGTTTTCCTTTGCTGATAAATAATTCATGCAGTTTTTGCTTTGTGACCGGTTTTTGTTGACCAAAGCATAAACTTGAGATTGAAGTTACATTCAAAAAACTCTATGTTGTTCTACTGTGTTGGTTAAAAAAAGTAAAAAACAAACTGTAGGTATATGTACTCTGTACTCTGTATGATCTTCTTCTTCTTATCGAATGAGAGTGGCGTCTCTGGTGTCGAGAGTTTATCAAGCCGCCCTAAGGGCCTCTGACATGACTTAACGACTGCCGTACTAGGCAAACATCCGGTATCTCTGTATGATAAAAATATTTCATAGAATCATATATTACACGATCAACAACCTTTTATACTTAGAACAATTATTATGAAGCTAAATTTTAAGTATGTAAACTAAGTACAACTTACTTAACTATCAGCTCAACTTAATTGAGAAAAGGTAAGATGCAAGTGTTTTTAAAAAATAATTAAATTCACTCCTTTAAGACCTAGAAATCTCGACTTTTACGATTGTAGCAGCATATTAAGTCGTAAAACACATTTTAATTATTACTTGAGCTGAGCCATAAAGTTTAAGTAGGGCATGAAATTGCGATGTTAAAAATAAAATAGTTTGGTAGTTAAGTATTACCGAAACTCGAGTTGCTAGAACAAACTTTTTGAGTACAAGCATAAAAAACTGGAACAAATTCAATTAAGCAGGTGAAATTGTTTTCCAAATTTTAGGTACTCAGTTTTTATTTCGTAATTTAATCCGATATAATTTAGATTTATTACTGGAAAAATATATACTAATATTAAATAATTTGCGTTTGTTTATGATTTTCAGTTTTTTTTTGTCGCAACGGAGTGACAGATTATCGTCATTTATTGGTTTAATAGTATTAGGTCCTAAGAGTGTTTATTCTAAAGTTACCGCCCTAAGGGCCTCTGACATGACTTAACGACTGCCGTACTATGACGAATAGCCGGGACCTACAATGTAACGTGTCATCCGACCCATGGAAGCGCCCAAAATGAATGCCACTTTTCGGTCACCCATCCAAGGACTGACCGCGTCAACCTTTGCTTAACATTGGTAATCGCATGCGATTGCCTCCGCTAGCTGATCTACATAATTTTTCCAGCATTTTACACCTAGATTTTTAGTATCAGTATTCTTTTAATATATTCGAAAAGAAAGCTAGACGATCCTTTAATCGTTTATCAAGTCAGCTAGTGACACAAAATCAATTTACATTCTGATCCAATTTCGCTAACGCTTTAACAATGCTAAATGGTTTTTTAGAACAAGAATGACACTTTGATATTCGATACTAATCTGTGATGTGATATAAAGCATATGTGATTAAAATCGTTTAATGCTTTTTAAAGTATTTTTGTAATTCTGTTTTAAGGTAATAAGCTTGAGTTGGTCCAAATACAAGATTACAAAGAGATTACTAGATTTTATTCTTTCTGCTGCACTTTTTAGTTTGTAGTTTTTAGTTTACTAACACACTTTCTGGATCTCTTTGTAGACCGAAATAAAAGATTTTTATTTATTTTTATTTATTTATTTTCATTTAATTTTTTAAAATGAATTTACCTAAGGTGGCTTATTTAATTAAGTATATATAGTATGAACTTTAGTAGCAATCTATTGTAGTTCAGTTTGTAAAAAAATGCTTTATCACAGAATACAAGCTTTACATACCGTAGGTATACCGTTTGTATTTTGGTCGTTTAGACCGTTGTATCCCAATAATATTTTTACATATACCTTCTTTACCCCCACGACGGCCTAAAAGAAAAGAAATAAAAATAAATTGGAAAAACGCATTTTATTAAGTGGTCTCTGCACGTTGCCATCAAGAAGGATCATAACACAGTCGCCTGTGGAGTGAGGGGAGCTGATATTTATTACAAAGATTAATGATGTAGGCATTCATAGATGCTGCTGAGTAGTTACCACTACGTGGATGATGATGTATGAGGAAATTGTGTAAATTGAAATGAAACCAACCATTTATCTGTATTATTATATCATTGAATACTGCATTATTGCATCATAAATATCATTTATCAATTAACAACTCCCAAACAAAAAAAAATAAGGAAATCTTAACCACATAGACTTTAAATACACTATCAGAAAACGACGATTTTCTGCATTTAGCTTCCAGAGCTCGCTTTGTATAAACATCTTCAAACAATTACCTAAAATGATGAAATTATATCTTATGGATACATGACAAGAAAGTAACTAGACATAATCAGTTTGAATGTATACTTAGCTTATTTGGGAACACATTCTGTTTTGTGTACCATTATAAATAAATAAATCAAAATGCTAAGCAAATGTCGATCGTATGTCCAATATTTTTATCTATGAGTAAAGTAACAGCTGCGGATGAATATAATATCTAGATGCAATTCAAGCAGAATACATACAATACCTATATATACATAACCAGATTTATGGTCGAAACATGTGAGACACTGTGATTGGTTTCTTTTGTAAGACTCGACGTGAGAGTACATGTATCTGGGTAACCACGGGCTTATATGGGATTCTCTTTGAATGTTACAAATACTGACAAGTTCCTGTTTTGACTAACTATCATCATCATCATCCACAGCCCTTGGGATCCCACTGCTGTGCATAGGCCTCCCCTTGCATGTGCCATCTGACTAACTATATTGGTGTTATATCGCAACAGTAGGTTTCTGAAGTCATGATGTTGATTGAGGAGGTCTGAAGAGTTTGACCTAATTTACGTTACATTTTAACTTTATAGGCATGTATACTATCAATGAATATGAAACTTGAAGAAAAAACCCAGCGTAAAGATTAATATGATGTTGATGTCTATTGTCCAAGATAATCGTACTAAAATCATGTAAACAAGAGCATTCAAAAATGTAAACTCTCGAAAAATAGGAACAAGTTTTTCGTGTACATGTAAATTCAATACTGGCAATACTAGTAATAAACCTGGATACAGCTTGATGAAAACAAACTATCAAATAATTCAATTACACAAAAATCGAACCCTGCCAAAAACAAAACAACCCGAATAAAATAAAAAATGCGGCCACTCGAAAAAATCGTCTATCAAATTATAACAAAGTTGGCAAGTGCTGTTTCATTAGATTTATTCTCGAAGTTTTCAAGGGCTGTCATGGCGTCTCATGTCCCAATGGAGTTAAGAAGCAATGAGATCTGCCTAACTTTGTAGCGTTCTTATTTAAACACATTAACTACGATTTTGTCGACAACGTACAACTTTAAATTAGGTTTGTTTTACAAGAATTAGCTATTCAGATGTAGTAAATTAATTAAAATATCGTAGCATTGCAAAACACGTGGATTTGAAGTTTATTTGGTTTGAAATTATCCCTACTCCGATGTTGTCACGTATTCGTTTTTATGATTGAAATCCCTATTGTTTTTAAATAATGTTATTCAAGGTTTATAGATTTTTGTTTCAACTAAAAAGCTTTTGAATTGCCAGTCATAAAGAAAAAAAGAAGACATCTAGAAACCAGATTATTTTTAAGTTTCTTTTACACCGTTACGTTGTCACTTTACATTCAATTACAAGAAATAAAGTTTTAAAACTAAACAAAAATATAGGTCAGACGTACCTTACACGTTATGTAGGTACATTTTTTTAAACAAAATATACTATCCTTTACTATTCGTCTAGCAACACGCAAATGAAAGAAAAACATTTGCAAAATATATGCAAACAGCCACTGTTCCATATATTGTTGTGGTAGGTTTTAGTTGCAATGCAACGCGCAAAAGGAGGGTTTTTGTGATTGTGACCTGTCGCTCCTAAATGACACCGGCCAGTTTTTTGTATCCTTTTTCCTTTTTTTTGTCATCGAGTTAACGCTAAAAGCTTAGCGGTTTCCGACGAGTTTGAAACAGAACACAATTTCCGAGTGCTTTTTGTATACGGGCAACTTTTTTCAGTGAATATTTTAATTGTCTACGGTACGTTTGCGTGAGCCGCGGTTGGAACAACAACAGCGTAGGCAAGGATGTAATGTTTGCGACTATGATAAAAGGCTTTTACTTATCATTCGTAATTTAACACTGACACTTGGCAATATTACATGAGCAATTTCAGAACGCTTCAGTGTCTCAAGACTCAAGATTTCCTGCAAAAGATAAAAAAAAAAGTATTTTTCTTTCAAAAATTTCTACCTTTATTTTAACATTTAAGGGTTTTTTGTAACTCTGCTAAATTTAGAAAACTAATCTTCTCTGTCGGATTCAGGAATGATTTTCATATTCTCAGTTTTTTAAACTTTACTCAATCGGTTTAAAAATCTGAATCTGAATTTATGTCCTGAAAATCACACAAAGACTGAAGTTTGTTGAGCACGAGCGCGTCCGTTTAAAACCGATAGCAATATATCTTGATTCGAAAATATCGATAGTCAAAAGGGAAGTTGGGATCGCTTCCACCAATAAATAATACCAAAGTCACGGTAGAGGTCACAGTAAGGACGATGGAAAACTGAAGGATGCATTTTTGCAGTTTAATATAGTACCTACTTGGTGAAAACAAAAGGTTATTTTATAACGTACAAGTGGACGCCCGCGGCTTCGCTCGCATTATTGTGAGATACAAAGTAGCCTATGACACTCCTAAGACCTCATACTACCTGCATACCAAAAATCATGATGATTCGTTCAGCTGTTTTTGCGATATGGGCATTTAAATAAAAAGATAAACAGACACACAGATAAACAGACAATTCTTAAAACTGCTGAAACGTGTTCTGTTATGGATTTAAGGTACACACAAACAATTTTTTTTTTAATTTTCTATGTTCAAATTTTTTACCCTCTTCAGCTTTATTATAGTAAAGATAGGTAAGTAAATTGGTCTGGGCATCTAAGCAAGTACATAAGACGACCCAAGTCACAAGGAGATTTATTTGCTTAAAAAGTTTACTGTGATATACAACAGATGATCAATGTTTGATGTAGTAACAGAATTAAGATATTAAACAAATTCGTATGAGTGTGACGAATTCTGATGTCGAGAGTTTTCAAATCACCTCAAGGGTGCTACGTAATAAAATGATAAAAAAATATACAACGAAATTGACATTTAAAATATAACGAATAAATATAGGACCATTTTGTATCAAACTTTTTGTTGTGCCAACATAAACATGTATCTTTCAAGCAAGTCAAAACCTATCACTCCCATACTGACCATAGAAGCCCCATGGAGTATGGAGTACCGCAGGGTGTCTGCAATACATAAATTGGAAAGACTTTTGACAGGAGATCGGATAAGGCAGGGTGTGCAAGAATGGTGTGGTGTTACATTATAACTTATAGACGTATCATTAGTTAAAAAAAATGCACATGTTAAGTAAAGTAACAAGTGAGGTATAATTAATACGTTGCGTTGCGCAAAATTTATTAGTGATCGAATCGAACTAGTATTTAAACAACATTGTGTTTGTTGAACTCTTAAAAAAATAAAAGACATTTGGGCACTCTAATGACATTATAACGGATATTAATATATAAAATAAACACAAGTGTCATGTTACGACACATAAATAAAATAAAATAAATAAATAAATATTTCAGGACATATCACACAGCGCCATCTAGCCCCAATTAAACTGTTTGTTTCGTTTTTTCATCATGATGGGTCCTGGGATTGATATAACTATTATTTCTTCCAAATCACTCAAAGGCGCGGAAATCCATTAAAATTTAGGAATATGTTTTCAGACAAATAAGTAGGAGTCTCTAAGTTTTACTTTTGCGAGGGGGTGTTAGCGGATGAAAGGGGATGGTTTTGGCGTTTTTATCGCGATTATAATCGGCTTTAGTTCGGACTGAGGGGAGAGACGACGTGCATTCTGTTGCACTCTGTTTCAGCCAGCTTCGACGGCGCTCGCGTCTAATAGGGATTTATTTACAGATATTTGGGATGCGGTGTCGATCGTTGATTTGTTTCGTATTTGTCCAAAAATATATTTGTTATACACAGACAACTACAGATGCCACCAGATACTAAGAAATACATAAAATATAGTGATATTTACATTGAATATGTTTTTTATTATCTGGTAGCGCCCAAGGATAAGATTATTAAGGATTAAGATTACTCATCTAAAGCCTGATCGCGTCAAACGCGGCTTAGTTTTCACAATCACACACCATAATATACCATATCAAAAAGATGTGCTACAAAACTACCAATCAACAACCATTACCTTACGTTATACAATGATTCGGTTTGAAAGGAACATAATTCTTACCATTAATGAAAAAACAGTAATAATAAAATTACTCAACACTATTTTACCTACAAAGATATCATGTAACCGAGTTCCAATTCCCGACACCCGCTAAACGAAGCTACCTAAAGCTAAACAACAATGGCAGTCAAATATTACCTAAAATGGCGAAAACAGCCTGACAGGTCCTTTGTAAGAGAAACTGGTTTTATGAAGTCTGGCTTTATTACGTCACGGCGTGAGGAGTCATCGCTTTTTTAATAAGCTGTCATGTGGTTACGAAATCTGGTTGGGAGAGTAAAGTTATCTGGAATCATATTATATACGGGTATATGTGGAAAATCATGGAACATAGAAAAACGTGCTGAAAAGTTCCGCGATGCACGATTTAATTTTTGTACTAAACAAAATAGATGAAGAGAATACGTCACCAAATTAAAAAGAGATAAAACGACGTAAGTATATCTTACTATAAGATAAGACATTGCATTGCCATCCAGCGTGGTAATGCGGCCAGTATGCTGGGCACGCTGCCCTCTGGTAGTGGGCTGGAGCACTTAGATTATCTTAGGCTTTTCTAAAGATTTTCTAAGTGCCCCTATTTGTAGTAGTTAGAAGTAGTATGTTTAGTTTTTCTTCCCTTGTTTTTATATTTTATTATTGTAAATAAAGTTTTACCTATAGTATAGATAAGACATATTGTAATATGATAATTAAAAAAAAAATAACTAAAATTTTCAAGTCACACCCGCTGCTGTTAAAACAAATAAAACTGCCCTTTCATAGCCGAACTAATTTCCTCACACAAAGTTAAAATAGACACATTTTCACCTTGACTCCGGCAAAGTAAGTGCGATAGGCAACAATATCAGGGATTATTTGCAAATTGATTCAATTTAACGTACACGGGTTCGCTTTTAGTGGCTGCCATAAATGTGTTGCCTCTTTCAACTTTGTTCCTGTGATCAGGTGAGGTTAAACGTAGTTCTGGGATTTCATAGGGGCCTATTTAGGTTTATGAGTTGTTTATAAGATAATTAGTTGACAATATTTTTCGAGACAATTCTGAAGACACGAATTTGGATCTTTGGAAATCTTGGACATGAATTTTAACTTGTTTTTTACACTGGATAATCCGGCAAACCAGTGAGTCAGACAATGACATCAGTAAAGTTATATTGTTTCCGGCTATCTGATGGTCGGTCATACCCTTGGTTACCATATCATATTTATATTACCTATGTAAAGTTCATTTACTTCATACGTCTTATATATGAAACGTGGGAACATTCATTTATCGAAACAATCATATCAAAAAAATATATGAAAAGTTAACCATATGGGACTTACAGTAAACTCATCCAACAACGTGTCGATCAGTTTTTTTCAAATTTGATGCTCAAAGTTTTTAGTATAGACTAGTAGACACATAATATACATAGCAATACAAGCTCCATTGAAGTCCAGTACCCACGCACAGCCCGCATGCGGCAGTTGTCCACGATTGCACATGTTTTTCACGCACCAGTGGCGCCCACTGTCGGGCCCGGTGCAAACCGGCATCCGAACCAATTGGTTAAGCAAGCAGTTTGTTTACCGCTGTAAGCAATGACATAGTATATGTAGGTTCGTTACAATTTTGACATAAATTTGTTTAGTGTTACAAAAACATAAATACAACTTTATATGTACTCGTTTATCATGTGTACTTTACGCACGGTATGGTGGTTTCACTTACTTTTTTATCGCCCAACAGTACAAAAAAAAACAAAGAAAATATTGCAACGCACGCAATTTGTTTGACACTATTAAGAAATTTCGTATAAAAGTGGCTAGTTCTGATGTCAGAGTTCTTAAAACCACCCTAGGAGCCTCTGACATGTCTTAACGACTGCCGCACTAAGACAAACAGCCGAAACTATTAATATGCTGAAACCAGTCTATTTTTGTTCTACGTTACTGTAACTTGCCCTGCACAGTAAAAATTTGCAACCCGTAAAAGGCATTCCAAAGGGTTAGTAATGGCGTGGAATGACATAAAAGTTTAATGTCTAGAAAAGATTTGGACAGATTTTCCGAGAGGGCTGGCTGACGTAAACTGTAGTAGTAAAAGCAGTATTTAATTACACATTGAGTCAAAGGAGAAACCTATTTAACTAACAAGGAATAATATTGTAAGCAAGAATAGAAGAAAATATAAGTATGATAACTAATTACTAACTTAATTGGCTTAAAGAGTAAACATTTATATTTATCTAGGAATAAAATATATTATATATGATAATTGTTATTATGTACCTGAGTACAAAAATAAATATAATTTGGATTTTGTTTTATTTTATGCTTATTTAAAACATTCACCGCAAGATGAAAAACCCGTGTAAGTTGCATTTCATAAAGGAAATAAGTAAAAGCAAGTTAAACACAACATATCAAGAATCATTACGTACAATATTTACAAATTCTTAGTTGGAGTATAAACGTCTCTGCAAATATTATACTATCCAGATCAAAGACGCAAGCATTTTCAATTCGACATGCATAATCGGCAAACATTTGCATCTATTACGTATCCACGTTTACTTAGAAGAGACATCAAAATAAAGAGCCATCCTATTAAAATATTGTTTGCCAAAATTAGCAAACGTAACTCTCAAGATAGGGTTGAAATTAACAAAAACATCTACAGAATAGAAGAACGATTCAATTAGAAAATGCATCAAAATAAACCGCCTTTCGGAACCATGTCCGACCAAAGGGGATCCACCCTAAAGAAGAGGTCGTCGACCCTCGCTCATGTTACGTTCATTAGAAATTCGTATGCCTGTCTCTTTTGCTCGCACTGTAGCCGTATATCCGTTTCATTTGGCCACTAAATAAATAATGCTGAAAATTCATACGTTTTCTCGCTTAAGTGCAATGTGATACTCCTGCTTGGAGTCTCTCATTGAGGAAATAATTGAAAGTATCATACGAGTGAAGTGATGTGAAAGTCTCTAGAGAGTACTCCTACATTTACATTTGATTATTGTGGCCTACTTAGCATCTCTCACTCTCATTCTTTGCCACACCCTGTGTTTATTTTGTTTTTTGTAGAATTATACGTGAGCTATATAGCTTTATTAGGATAAGCACAGGATATTTATTTTTATAAAACATTTAATTAAGCAAATTAACGAATAAATCAATTTCGTTTTACAATAAAAAAGTATCTACATTATTATAAATATAATAGTAAACATTAGACAGACGTTACTGATCTAAGAAATAAATAATAACTCCTTATTTATAAAAAATAATTCAAACCCTAACGTTATTTAAGAAATCGTTTTAACAAACTTCATTTTTATCACAAACTCAAAACAACCAGCTTAAATTTAACAGCTCCTTCATACAAAAATGCGAGTATAAACTCGAGATTGTGGAGATAAAATCAGATACTTAATTATGCCTGTAAACTGTATCAAGGCAGTAATCTAGACTGGTCGTAAATCCTAGTTTCATATAGATACCTAATTTAATGGGTGATTTTATGTTTCAGCTTTATGGTTATGGACATCGGCCGTAGTGTCGGTGTAATGCATTCTATAGGTATTTAATATCCGATGTGGCGCAGGTCGCCTGTTTACGATGTATTTGTTTTATAAGTGTGGTGTTAATGGGTTAAAAGTAGGGTCATAATGGATTGGTATAGTGACAATTATTGTGTTTACTTCAATTCTTATTGGTTGCTAAGTATTTTTGTTTTAAGAACTACATAATGATAAGCAGCTCTTTGTGACTATTGGATATGCAGTTGTTCTTGAATGAAAATAAGGGGTTTCATCTGATAAGGCTATGCTCCTTAAATATCGCCATTTTCGAAAATCATTAAAAATCCAATGTAACTCGGGAAGATAATTTGTGGAATTTTATCCACTATTAATTTTATAAACATCCCAAAAGAGAACACACAATAACCATACTCTAAGTTAAACACTAAACATTTTATTTTATATCTATGCCCTCTAAAACTGAATTCGTTTTTATTCCGTGGTAGATAAAAGCTAAGTTGTGGACAAAAACTCGGACATCTTGAGACTAATGTCTTCCTGTTCTACGGTCAGATAGCTGATGTAACTGTTTCGGCCTATTTCTTGCTGATTTACCCTCTTTCTTAGCTTATCAGACGAATGTACTGATGTTTCAACTGTTGTGTTGTGGTCAGTCTTCTGTTTTCTTGTGGTTTTGAAGCTTACCTGAAAATAAGAGAGAGATCTTATTAAAATTATGTTATGGCTATAATAAAATATAAAAACAAGGGAAGAAAAACTAAACATACTACTTCTAACTACTACAAAAAGGGGCACTTAGAAAATCTTTAGAAAAGCCTAAAGATAATGTAAGTGCTCCAGCCCAGTACCAGAGGGCAGCGTGCCCAGCATACTGGCCGCATTACCACGCTGGATGGCAATGCTGATACGTTGAGCCAGAAAAAGGCCAGCATTTTGGTCATGCGTCGTGGCTATAATTGAATTAGTAAGTCAGTAAACAAAAATACAGCAAACTAAACCAATCAATATAATGTTCACATAGTTCCACACGCAAGTTCGGTCTATAAATTGTAAATTTAGAATATACTGCAGCAAAAAATTGCAATGCTTTTTATACATTTTTAACTTGTTTATTATTATCACATTTTTATATATTCAGTAGAATTATTTTCAGCCTTGTTCAAAGGGTTAAAAAAACTGTTTTAGTACCTATAAAAAAAAACAACCAAAAGTAGTTGAATTTAAATAAATTACGCAATCCTCTTCGATTTTCAATACTAAATAGTTTGTTTATAAATTTATATGTATCTAAAGTAAACCTAAAGTACTTAAAATACAAGTAAACCTGATACAAAATTTAATCCAAATTTGTCCAGTCATTTTATCGCAGTTATCTTACTGCTATCGCTTGCTATCAAAAAGACGTTTGCTCCGCAGGAATCCTCACAAATGAATAAAAAAAAGCATTTTCAAAGCAGTGGGGGTCAAAAGGTAGATAGCTCTGAGTGTAATAAAGTCTGCTCTTTGCGCGCAACGGTTCAAATTAAAAAGTAATGTGGCTTACTTCGATTGTGAGGACTCCTCGTGTGCAGTTGGCAGGCTTTAACAGGTGTTGCAACACACTCTAGCCTTAATCTATCTAAACATATATATAAGCTGAAGAGGTTCGAAAGTCTGAACATAGAAGATATTAAAAAAATGTTAGGAGATACTTCGAATTGATCAGAAAACGTTCCGACAATTTCTAGAAATTTTGTCTGTTTATCTGTTGGTCTGTTTATGATATAAACGCTCATAACGCAAAAACGGCTGAACTGATCATAATGATTTTTGGCATGTAGGTAGTATGGGGTAATAAAAGTGGCATAGGCTACTTTTTATCCCGAATTAATACGAGAGAAGCCGCGGGCGCCCACATGATTCAATATAAATATAGACTTTACTCTAGAGTGACATGATTTCATAGAGAATGAAATAAACATTTTACTTATATCAAAATATTGCGAGCGAAGGCGCGGGCGTCTACTAGTATTTTTAATAATCTTTATAATTAGCTTACATCTAAAATGTTTCGAAAATCTATATTTTTTATGTTTTATATTATTTTATAAAAGTGCTGATTTTTATTAAGTTCAACGATCACATTAATATCGAATCATAAAAGTTTAAGCACGACAACTTGTACGAGATACATGAATGGATCGTCTTATAAATAAATCAACGTGACTGATCCTGGTCGATCCACTAGATACCTCATTGTAGGTGCTATAGATTTTTTCTATTGCCCCTTTCTCGTCTAGAATGACTATGACAATTATCGAATGTCATTAATTCAACTAACTGTTGTATAACAGCGATATGCCTACTTTGAAACTGATTGATGAAATAGCCTTTTTAGGTTTTTGATTTATAAAGCTGAATAAGAAAGCTGCAACACACGAGTAAGGCTATTAAATACGCATTCATCGTTTTAAATGGGGGCGAATGAAGCCTTTCAAGCCAGGATACGTACAGGACCAAATTGGAGTGGTTTTTATGATCTTTGAAGCTTCAAAAAGAAGCTTTTTTGAGCTTTTCTATGAGTTTAATGATTTTTCTGGCTTAACTTGTATGAGTTCTTACGATGATATATTCAATTATTCCTAATTTAGTTACATGGCACATAATTCTACTGTAATTTATGACATCGCATTTTACCAATTAATTTACCTTATCAGTTTACTGTGTCCAATGGTAGTCTTAAATTAAAATATTTCTTTAATTATAACAAAAATATTTTATTTTGAAAATTTGTTTACGAAAATGCTATATTTTTTTTATTTATACTAAAAAAATGGCGACCAAGAGTTCTAAGTCCGGAAACTTCGTAACCACTTTTAAAGCCCAAAAAATAATTATCCGCAAAACAGAAACAAGCCAAAGAGCAAACAGTTATCGGGCTCAAGTTGTTTGCAAAGTTTCTTCTCCTTTGACAGAGGCTTTCGCGGAGAACACTGAACAGCCATGAATAGGTGGAGCACCTATTTGTAACAAAAAGTAAAATGTTTTGACTCATCGTAGTTACCATGAGTTAATACGTTTTTACGCTATAGTTATAGCTAACAAAATCTATAATAAACAATGTTTATAATGTACATATGTCGTAAAGTAAAATACCGTTCGTTTGGCTTGAAAACATTGACTCTAGACTCATCTAGAGTCTATTTTTTATAACGCGGCAAAAGTACATGCAAATAACTAATTCAAACCATCGTTGTTTTTTCGTTGCATTCATGTCTCAAACCATTTTTCTTTCTTACTAAGTTGGTAAGACATGAGACAGCTACTTAACTTGGGCAAGACCCTAAACAGTTGGCGGGATGTAATCCGAACCATATTTCTGGGCTGAGCCTTTGAGAGATCAATATTGGGTTAAATCACTTTGTTTCCAGATTTATATCGGTCACCCGCATTTCTGACGTGCAAGGGTTACGTTACAATAGCAGAATTTTTTATCAATTTAAGACGATTGGAAAATATTGTTAGTCAATTTGCTGCCAGAAAATCCAAGTATATTATCTACAAAATATTCAAAATCAATAAATAATAAACAGTGTCTATTAACTCCATCTATCATTTTAATAATCATCAATTAAGCCCTAACAAACCTCTTTGATCCAAGCCAACCACAATTTATTTCCAGAGCTACATTTCTAAACCTATTAGCCTCTCCCCGCTACAAATTATAACTCACGCTTGAAAGGAAATAGGAGCACCAAACCGCGGCGGTTAAAATGAATTTACACTGTAAAAATAACCAAGAAAATGTGGCAAGTAGAACTAAAAGGGAAACTTTCATTCCCGTTTTAATAACGGAGGAAAATCTGTTACAGCCAGCATGTAACGTAAACCTATAGAACAGCCGCAAAAGCAATTTATCCAAGCATTACTCTTCAACCAGATCAAGTACCGGGAACTTTATCAAAGATCCTTGGAAAGATTTCGCCCTTAGTATTAAGTAGAGCACGGGCCTCCTTCAAACAGAAATAATGGGTAGAGATAACGACTGAGCTGGCCCATTACCCAATTGGGTAAGCGAGATTCCGTTCTTTTGTCGGAGTTATCTGTTGTCTTGAAATATGATCTGTGGACGACGCGATCGCTGCTCGTTCGATTCGCGGAAAAATTGTGACGTCATTTGATAAAGGATCTCCACTGTTGCTAATAAGGGCTTTGCAAGCGACAGGTGGACTATTTTGATTGTTATTACAATAGTCACAACTTTTCTCATCACGTCATCTTAGTGCTAATTTGCAACTATTTTGTATGATTGAACAAAAATACAATTATATATTATATAAGATAATAATATGTAGATAGACGTTAATATACAAGCAGATTTTGCATAAGAGTTTATGTTCTTTTTTTAGAAATGTTAATTGATATTTTTTTATAAATTGATTCGAAATCGTTTCCAACAAGGTTTTATAGTTCATATGTCGATTTATGTGAAGCAAAAAATAATATTTTTTAAATCGAATAGTTGCAATTTCCATTAAGAGACAAGTACGCGTACATTTAATCATAAAAAGAAGAAAAATGAAATGGCAAGTTTTGTTAATTTCACCAAAAAGTTTGCATCAAATTTCTCGGTATTTCTGATACAACTTTCACATACAAACATCGCGGGACACGAAGGAAACAAGACACCAACTTTATTATTAAAATTTATGAGTTCTATCAAACACAAAAAGTTTTTCAGCCCATATTCTATTATGAAAAAAACGCAATGTACACAGTTTAATAAAAACAGTAGCTACAGATAGAATTTTTTTAATTCATAAATTTATATTTAGATTTTTTTTAATCTCTTATGTTAATTAAACAAACTTATATAACGTAATGAAAAAAAATATGCTGAGAATGTGATGCATGAAAAGATATATACTGGTATGGAGTACTTACTAACAACTGTGTATTATAAACGATCTGACCAACTAACAATTGACTACGTTAATGAACGCTTGCAATGTATGCAACATAAACACACAAGTAACGTGTCCTCCTTAACGCAACTACAGACCAATTCAACCATACTATCAACTACACAACTATCCCATTTCCACTGCAGCCCTAGTAAAGATCTGTCCGCAAATTCCATCGAGTCCTGCCCGCACTTTCGGCGCGAAGGTACAGGCATTCAGTGCCAGTCGAAGATACAGCCTTCCCAATGAAATTCTCTACGGAACTATGCGTAAATTGAGGCCTAATTGCAATTCCTATCCAGCCTGTATTGCAGGCCGATGTATAGAAGGCCGTACGAGCTGCAAATATTGGACAAGATATTGCTTTTTGGATGGTATAACATACCGTGTTGATTCGAGAGTGGCGTTTGAAAAGTGGGACGAGAGTTTGGGTGGGAGTTAAATCGTTTCGACTATAAATGACTAATATATTTTTATCGTTTAAAAATAAAACTATGTATGTGTTAAGATGTTTGCTAAAACCAAGTAAGATCTTAAAATTTTCCCTTACAATTCTGGTTTAATTAAAATTTATATAATATATGTTACATTATGAAATACGTGTTTACTTTCGACACAAAGAAGTATGTATTATTTGATTCAAGTTAAAAGCAATTCAATCATAAAGTAATAGTAATGGTTTTGGAAATTATAAATTAAAAAAAAATCCTTAAATGTTATTGCATTTTATAACCTTCTTATACATACTGTAACAACAAATGTTGCCAATTCGTACTCACATAATTGAACTGCGTTTTGAACAAAATGAATATTAAATCTGTATCGACCCTGGTCCGTGCCTACACCTCAGACCAACATGAATGTTTAATAAGTCTGGCCCAAATATAAACTTGTGTTACATTCGAGCTCGCCTTATTATTAATTTACGTGTTAACAAAATATTTTGGGCAAAAATTTCGGTAGATACAATTTGCGGCTGAAATTTTGTTTCTGTTTTAATGAATAGCGGAAATTGTATACAGGGTGACTGTACATAGTGTTGTTAAAACAAATGCAACATGTACAAGTAACAATGGCATATTAAGAGAGAGGCCTTTACTCAGCATGCAACTTTAACAAACCGGCTGTAGATGATGATTGTACAAAAGACTTGTAGTGTTTATTATAGAAGCTGCTCGTGACTTATTAAACTCTATCCGTAGTTACATTTATTTTGGCAAAAGTTTTGTTTCATATTAATTTGCAATAATAATAATAACGGATTTCTACATATTACCGCATAATAGGTATTTCTTTATTTATATACTGGTTTATTTACATTAGGTCATAGGCGAATATCGCTTCAAGTGATCTAAGAGTCAAATGCCTGACTGTAAAATATAAAAAACAAAACTCACCCATAACGTATTACCTTTCTAATTAAATTAATGACAAAGCAACCATTCTAAAACCTAGTTTATTAAACTATATATTTAGACAGCCCCAACACTGGCTGATAGATTTCATGTTCTGTTCAATATTCAATAGACGAATGAGATTGGTCCGTTTGAAATCGGTTGCAAATTTGTGCGACCTAAATCCAAATCAATACTTAGGTACGGTTGCTAGGGTCTCTAAATCCAGATAATAGAGAGGTAATTGATGCCTCTATATACATAAATAAGCTCTATTATATGGGTAGATTAATGTTTGTATGTTGAAATGCGATGTATATGTCACCGTAAGATTGTAAAGATCGTTAGATTACAATCTATCTAGCGAGATTGTAAACTATCGATAGATTGTGAACCGTATCATCTTCGAGTCCAACACTTGCACTACAACAGGACTTGGGTCCTCCTCGCTTCGCTCGTCGTCGCATGTGCGTGGTAGAAAGCAACCTAACGAACCTATTCTTACCTCCTGTCACAGACAAGTGACTTTGCAATACCTAAACATAGAGCGCGAGTTGCATTCCGTCCTACGCCGGTTCACAATCTATCGATAGTTTACAATCTCGCTAGATAGATTGTAATCTAACGATCTTTACAATCTAACGGTGACATATACAAGTAAAGGTATATAAAACATTCATGTTGCGAATATATATGTAAAAGATATTACAGAGGCTCCTAATGCGATTTGATAATGCTCAATTGTAGCCATTATTATTTGAACATTTTGTTTTATATTACAAGCTATTTTTCTGGCAAATTTATGTAGTTACAAAAGATTATAAGCGTCTATATAAAAGATAAACAAAACCATTATTCATAGAGAACGTTTACGAATTTCTAGCACCAATAAATCCTTTTTCATTGTATTTAAATAATTACAGAGTTACTATATACTTTGTACAGGATCGATTTTAAAATCTTGATTTTGGTAATATGAAAATAACATCAATGTTTGTTGGTTGTTACATTTTTTTATCTTACATATTTTAATTTATTTTCTAGAAGTGAGATCTTTCTTTACATACCAATAAATTGAGATATAAACCATTAGGTCATTTTTTAATCTAACTAACAACAGTGTGTAGGTATGCAAATAGCGGCCTGGTGACTGCACTTCAAGAATCTAAACTTAGCCACCATATTTATTACATACTAGTGAAAGCCCGCAGCTAGGCTCGCATCATTTCAGGATAAAAAGTTGCCTATGTCACGCCTAAAACCTTATGTCTACGTACCAAAACCCATGATGATCCGTTAAGCCGTTTTTATTCAGATAAACAGAGACAGATAAACAAAGAAACAGACAATTTTTTCTAGAAATTGTTGGAGCGTGTTCGGCTATCAATTCGAAGTATCTTACTCGTATTTTTTTATATATCTTCAATGTTCAGACTTTCGACCCTCTTCAGCTTTATTACATGTACAGATTTACACTTAACCCAGTACATTCATATATCGAAAGGCCGTTACTACCCTACCCGGAAGGTACGCGATATAATTTTCAGCATATCCGTCGTTCCTGCTATTAATGCCCGAGGAAAGACGGTCTCTATGAATAACAATGTTACAACAATGGCCTCTACCCTGTCGTATATCAGGTATAACTATTAAATTGGGTCGTAATGCTAGCATATAATGTGCGAATAATTGTAGCTACGAATAGCATAGAAACGTAACTGAGCATAACAAATATTTCTCGAGATGGTTAACTTTCTCCGCCATGGTTCAGTTGAACCTTTAATATAACGATTTGGTGTACAGTTGCTGTAAAGTTATGCTTTATTAAATAAATTAATGAATTAAATATACGCATTAACGACCAACGGCGACCAATCAACGTTCGGCTATTTCAGGTATCATAGGCAATCACGAGTAAACGAGTGTGCGAGAGAGAAGAGAAATGTAAGCATTTTCGACGCGACCTTCGTTAGGAGTTACAATTCTATGTTATCAACTATTAATGTAAATATACATATATTATGGTTAATGAATCGTACCAGAACATAATAAGGCATTGTTGCCAAAGGTGTAATAGGATTGCGAATTGGCTTTATGTATTCATGGAAGCGAAAAGTCAAAGTTTGAATAGTTAACGTAGATTTGGAAAAGTGGTTGAATCTGAGTGTTACTTAATGAGGGTTGCGGTTTTTAAATTGGAGTCGTGGAATGGCACATGAAGAAACTGTGTATGATATGGCAGGGTTGACTATTGCAGTTGATCATTAGATGGGTGGCCAAATAGTGATCTTTAGTGGGTCTGTTACACTTTATCGTAAAATATATGTCAGAGGCGCCATGGTCAGTATAAGGACTCAATGGTACCGGAATTTATAATTCATTCTTCGTCCGCGTGGAATAGTTATTTTGTGCAACATATTTATTTTTGCAAACAATCTCTTCAGCTTTATAAATTATAGCTGTTACCCACGACTTGATCCGTTTTCACAGCGCACGCAACGGAAGCCCTCAAAGATGAATAATTTTCCCCGTTTTTTCCAGATTTTCCATTGTTTCTTCGCTCCTATTAGTTGCAGCGTAATGTTATAGTATAGCTTAAAGCCTTTCTCGATAAATGGTCTATTAAACACAAACATAATTTTTCAATTCGCACCAGTAGTTCCTGAGATTAGCGCGTTCAAACAAACAAACAAACAAACTCTTCAGCTTTATAATATTAGTATAGATATAGTATAAATGTAAAAGAAAAAGTTCGGAATGAGTTGAAAAAATAAATCACAGATCAACTAATCCCTGTTTGTGTCGTTTTTATAAGCGGGACGTTAAATTCTCCCACATCTTATCCCACCAAGAACTAGGCAAGCAATTGCCATCGATCAAACTCCGAACCAAGCTCAGAATTCACAATGTGCTTCATTAATTTCAAACGAGCCTAAACCGTCATTTCCCCTCCACGCCAGTCAAATAGTTGGACGTGAATCAATGATGGATACACTGAATTAAACGAAATTTACCTATCTATCTTTCTAACTAGTCTTTGGTATACAGGGGGAATGAAATATAAAGTATTTTTCTGTCAAAACCATTAGCACTAACTCTCCTAAAACTGTTTTTTTTTTGTTTGTGTGACATTACTCGTAATAAATCAAACATAAGCTATAAGTTATGGTGAAGTTTAGAGCCTTTTAAACAAACTTTTGTTCTTACTATGAAATAAATAAAAATTAAATAACGGTGGAATCAAAAGTAATAATGATATTTGAGGAGTTTGTGCTGATGATAAGAATAAAGTTAAAAAGTTTTATTTTTTACTAACTTATCCAAGATGTTCTTTGACTTGGCAGTGAACCGAAAATGTCTTCCTTTCTGATGGTTTAGTCAAATTTTAGTACAGGAATTAAAATATTATTTATTTTAAAACCACCCTATATAACATCTACCAAAAAGTTTTAAACGGAAGTTGAGTAACGCAACCTAACCTTTGTGCGCAAAATTTAACTTGTTCTATTTGTGGTTTGGAGCAAAACTTTCGTTCGTGTGATTTTAACTTAGTAATTCGAAGCCTACGCCCATTAAAACATGTTCGGTGTTCTAATTTGGTCATTAAAACCTTAGGAATTCGTCATTTGATATATCATTTCTTTTGGATATATAAAAATATTTAATTTGTTGTGGTCACCCTTTGATAATATTATAATTATTTGGTTATTTTGGTAAAACCTAGTTCATAATTGAGGCGATACGTGATAGTATGGCGAGGTATGATCTATCAGATAAACATAAAAATTTAGAAATACTTGGTAAACAAAACCCCTCCTTTATTGTATCGGTCCCACAAAATACAACTTGCTGATGGAAAGCCACGATAAAGTGAAATTAGTAATGATCAGAAACGACCTACGTTTTTTGATTATGACTAAGTAATTGAGACACACACATATTACTAAAGCCATTACAAAATAGAGCACTCTATACATTTCTAGTTCAACACATCTATATCTAAGTACCTACATGCACTATCGCGTGCTAGCAAAATGAAAGCAGTTCTCCAAAGAAAGGGGATGTATTCCACAAACAGAATCTACGTCAGTGTGATAGACGGGCGAAAACATGGCGTGGCTCTTTTTTTACTATTATTTTATGGCTGTAATACACGTTTACTGGATTATTGGTTTAGATGAGGTACATCGAAATAACTGCTTGTTTGTGAGACAATTCGAAATTAGAGAAAAAGTATGTCATTCCATATTATTATGTAAATGTTTTTTTTTTTTGTGTGAAATTACATAAGTTTCATTCAAAGTGTAGTTTTTCATAAAGTCCCTAAGTCAAAAACCCTACAATTAAGATATTATTGCTATTATTCAGAAAAACTTTATACAATACCATGTATTGCAATCATAAATGTTATGAATGAAGTAAGTTGACAACATTGTGAAGAAAAATATTATGTAGAAATAATAAAAAAAATAAAAAATATATCAGGACATATCACACAGCGCCATCTAGCCCCATACTAAGCTTACGCTTGTATCATGGGTACTAGATAACGGATATAATACATATATACTTTTCTTTTGTAAATACATACTTATTATACATAGAAACGACCAGACTCAACACAAGTAATCACAAATTTTAATATTCATAATTACTTGTGTTATGCGGGAATCGAACCCGCACCCCTAGATTAGAAGGCAGAGCCACTACCAACTAAGCTAACGGAGCAGTCATAGCTAATGGATACATATTGAGGATCACAAAAAATAAGGATATGTGTCATCCATTATAATATCTTACCATGATGTACCTGCCAAAAACGGAGGCTTCCAGAACGATTTTGAAAGTCTCGATTCAAAAGTTTGTACTCATACAAACTTACTTTATTTACTCTAGAGGAAACATGAGTAAAAATCTCTCACTTTATCAATAAAACTACAATAAACTAGTGCAAACTGACCTAATAACATGTCGCTTTTATTTGGCCAATTCAGTTTGTTTTCCTCTAACGCCATACATTAACTTTTATACCTCTTAAAAACATAAAGAGACTGAAACTTGAACATAACAGACCGTAAAAGGTCACTAACAAGATACAGAGTGTCGTAAAAGGAGGAGGGGTTCCAATGTACTGGGGCATTCCTAGTGACCCTTTGAGATAGTTCTGAAGCTAACTTATTAGCTATAAACCTGTTTTTTTTCTATCTTTCTTTCATCGCAAAGTGGAACGTTATTAACGGTCTGCACAAAAATACACATTACAATTACTCCTTTTATACCTATAAAATTAAATGTCACGAGTAAATAAATTTGTATGGTATCTGCGTGGAAGTGCTTATGCACTGTTCCGATGAATGATAAAAAAAGATATTACTCTAGTTTTACTATACTTTATACTATTTTTTTTTTCACTTGTGTTCTACACAGTAGCGCCAAACGGAATATAGAAGGTGCCTTGAATAATAAAAGTGTGTAGATATTAGTTTTTGTTTCAGTTTTTATTGTTTGCTTTGGGGCGTTCACCTGTTTTGAAGAAAAAAACTATGTTACTATTCCCCATGGAATAAGTTTAAGTTGTTTCACCGTAGCTATAGAATTGGTTATTAAAGGCTTAGGTTCGAATCCTGCTAGTTGAGATTATATCATCGCGTTAATTAAAAAAAATGCATATACTGCATAGTTATTGCAGATGCATAGGTTTTGTCCAAAGTATCCCCACATTAGCCTTCTTTTGAAAAAAATCGACGTTTTTCCAAAGAAAAATCAGTAAACATCTAAAGAATGATACTTAACAATTCTCAGAAGACTTTCTTTCGTGACTGCAGAGCGATTAAAAGAAAGCACAGAGCTTTTGATAGTGCAGTTAAAGAGGCGAATATTTAAACCATTAGACGCTAATGATAATGGTAGAAAAAACTAGGACACTTAAAGTTTCAGTATGAGACTTGAGACTAAAATTTAACTTTTGAATAAATTATTATCTCTCTAGGTTTTTTTTCGCCTTTTGTTGTTATTTTTATTTTTGCGTGAAATAATATACATCAAGTATTATTTTGTTAAGAACCTTCAGATAGGTTAGGTTCGTATAACACTATCAACGTTGTAATCAATTTGCTGTTTAGAAAGATCAAAATACCGCATATAAGTTATTACTGTTCAGAATACTGTTGATATTCTACGTTTGATTAAATTATCCCATAGAGGTTATTGAACTTAACTTTAATACCTACAGGTAATAATAAATCATTTATGTTTTATTTGAGGCATACACTAATCAAAATTCCGTACCTAGTCTAAAATTCTACAGTTATTCAACCCAAGCCCGGCCCATTGACCCAAATAACGAAGCAAGTCAACTCTGTGCTCGTAGCTCAAGGAAATTCAGAGTTCACTTTATGGTGCATACCTTCTGCAAGATTGTGAATTATTTAGGCACTTCAGTCGTGAGCAAGCAAACAGAATCAAAAATTAAATCTAATTCGCCTTCGAGGCTCGTTAGTCATGCAGACCTACGGTGCCGCGTGCTGTGGATAAAGGGACAGTAGAGAAGGTCTGGACATCTTGATAGTGATAATTAATTCATCATCATCTTCAACCTATAGTCGTCTACTTCTGGACATAGGCCTCTCCCAAGACACGCCACTCAGCCCGATTATTTATTAGCTATGCGTTATTTATGTTAAATTAATTGATCAAATGTATTATGAAATTTTGTTTTTTTTTTATGTGAAATATGTTATATGAATAGAGAGGTAACTATTGACTAATTGACACAAACAAACAATTGTGAGTAGAATTCAAAATTTGATAGGTATGAGTACCTATTGGTAAAGTATTTAAAATGGAATGTATTAATAAAAAATATCAGAAAACTTATTTTTTTTAAACAAGATAACGTTTAACTACAACTCGCCTGATGTTAAGCAACGTTGTAATCAATTGACGAAACTGAAATAGAAGTTGTATATTTTTTTACGATCTATTCGGAAACATTGTTGGCCACGTCAAGCCACGTCCAAAAGCAAGTTAATTAAAAATGATATTTTTAAACTTATAATCAAATTGCTAGAATTTGCGTACTGTTATAACATTAACATTTCCGTATTCTACGGTCAGCCCTAAAGCAGATTAATGTTTGTATTTCATAACAATTGTTACATGCTTTATTGTTATGGAGATTTGTGAATTCTTTACATTTTCATATTATGCTATAAATACAGCGAAGAATGGAATTGTGCGAAATGAAAGGAAGCAAAAACGTAACGGACACAATTTGAGGAGGAATTACAGAGTTTTGAAGATTCATAAAATGGTGTATATTTTAATCATTTTTAGAAAGAAATTCAAAAAAATACCCACCATTCCAAAATACTTCATATGAAAGAAATAGTCTATAATAAAAGATTTTGAACTTGAAGAATACAACGAGGACTATTCTTCGTTAATATACTCGTATGTATCTTATTTATAGTTACAAATTGATCGTTCATTTATTAAATATTCAGTTTGTGTGCGCATTTCCAAAAAATCTATACTAATATTATAAAGCTGAAGAGTTTGTTTGTTTGAACGCGCTAATCTCAGGAACTACTGGTGCGAATTGAAATTTTTTTTTTGTGTTGAATAGACCATTTATCGAGGAAGGCTTTAGGCTATATAACATCACGCTGCAACTAATAGGAGCGAAGAAACAATGGAAAATGTGGAAAAAAACGGGGAAAATTATTCATCTTTGATGGCTTCCGTTGCGTGCGCCGCGAAAACGGTTCAATATATCAAAAAAATATGTATGAATGAATTATTTCTCTTGAAATGATGTAACAAAATGTCCACGACAGTATACGTCTATCTCTTAAGATTAACTCACTAGAACCGTTTTTATGGTAATAACTATTCCACGCGGACGAAATCGCTGGCACCAGCTAGTATTGGACTAAATGTTATTGGTTTTGTTATTCTATAGCCACTATTCACCCTTAAAAAGTCAAGCGTTAGTTTCTACAAACTCTTGTTTGCATAAATAAATCCACTACTAATTACAGTATATTTCGTAAGCCCATCGTATCTTGAAACATTAGCTAGAATAGTCACAAGTAGTGATATTTGGAGCGTGGCTCAACAGATTACTTTGTGTTAGGTAAACCGACCCGGATGAAGTTGTTAGTATGGGAGTTTTGTTATTTTGTTTTGTTATGTATGTGATGTAGGTTGCTATGTCAGTTTTACTTGTAAGCTAAATCTATATTGATGTAATTTTACACTGTAGCTCGAATTGCAAACGAAAGATAAGAACATTTTGAATGTAATCATAATATCTATTTTATTTTTGAATGAAAACATTTCATTATTTATATTGTAATTTTAAATCTGTTACATACACAGTCAATAACATCAAACTTAATTATCTTTCTATAAATAAATAAGTAATTTCAAATCCAGCGTGGGAATGCAGCCAGCGTTCTTGCCTCCATACCACATGTGGATGTTTTAAATTTAGATTAAATGTAGGTACATACTTAATATTTTTAATTTAGTGTATGTATATTATTTATTACAAATTAAATTGAATTTTTAGTACAGGAAAGAAGGGATCGGACATTCCGATCATAAAGTTTTGAAAATGGACGGTCGACCTATTTTACCTTACTCTCATGAATATTGACAAGCATTCAATTAGATTAAGCTAAAAATAAGATATTTATATGTATTCTATTAAACCAATTATAGACATAAGTAGTAACAATAAATTGAAATTAGCTTATACGTATAAGTATTTTATATTTATGTTTAATATAAAAGTAAGAAGCACAAACGTAACGGCTTAAATAAATATAAGACAAGTAATTTAATGCGACGCATGACCAAAATGCTGGCCTTTTTCTGGCTCAACGTATCAGCATTGCCATCCAGCGTGGTAATGCGGCCAGTATGCTGGGCACGCTGCCCTCTGGTAGTGGGCTGGAGCACTTAGATTATCTTTAGGCTTTTCTAAAGATTTTCTAAGTGCCCCTTTTTGTAGTAGTTAGAAGTAGTATGTTTAGTTTTTCTTCCCTTGTTTTTATATTTTATTATTGTTTATAAAGTTGTTATGCAGTAATTTAATATCGGCTTCATAAGAATATAAAAAAATATTTATTTTCATGATATTTTTGTAGTGTTCTTTCACAAAACTAATGATCCATGTTTTTCAATACCACTAAGTATTATAATAATTTCAGACAAAACAATTTCAACAAAAAACAAGACTAGCTCTTTAATAAAATGACAATATATTTTTCATTCTGAAGCTTTTCTAGAGTCTTCTAAAGATGATTATATTTCATGAAATAAGAAAGAAGCGGACCATCAATTACTTTGTGAAATATTTTCGTTTTAAAATATCCAAGGTAAGTAATTCTAAGAACAGGCACCAGATGGCACTTGACGTTAATATAAAATTAATTGCGTCAACGAAGCTGAATTAAGGATTTGACAAGTGCTTTGGGTAGGTCCGTTTCACATCCAAGGGGTGTGTTCTTGGAAGGAAAAGCCAATTTTGTCTAAGACATTGTGTCTTTATCTCCATGAAAGACTTCTGCTGCTGTAACTACCCAGTATGGCACTCGTGCTGTGAAAACGAGATTAAACCTTTTCATAATGTTAATCTGAGAGACCCTGTTTTTGAAGAGTTTTTTTTACATGATATAGGCTTACGCTTGACTACAACTTGCCTGATGTTAAGCAACGTTATAATCTACGATCTAGCGCGCTTGCCTAGAAGAAACCGGTTTACTTAGTTACAATGTTAGGTGTGTTACCTCTTACAAAAGTGATACTGGATGTCATGGTTTTAGTAAAACGAGAGTATACACTAATACTAGATTCAGATGCGGATTTATAAGAAAATATATAACTGCTATTTCAGTAAAGGACTAATAGAAAGTAATTTAGTTGTAATAACTGGCTAGCACTTACGTCAAAAATTACGTCGAAAAATTAGCTCAACAACAACAACACAACAACTAAATTGAATCATGCCTTACGGGAACTATAATACAGTAATAGAAAGTACCTCTTACTAAAAAACTGTAAATAACATGATTACTGTGATGAAAAAAAAAATGTCTTTCTAATGAAAATTGTCTTCTAAAAGCCGTACCGTAATATTCAAAATATATTTTCAGGAAACTCAATCATATTTATAACAACAAAACAAAATTACGTAACGGAACGCGTGTGTCGCCCTCTCGCGGAATAACCTCATATTATTATAGTATCACTGGGGAAAACTAGTTTGAAAACAAATCTCGTACGCACTAAAAATATGGGATATATTCCAATACACGAGACCGCGTTTTCCATCAAAGGAACCACAGAATAAATAATGTGAAAGGATAACTTTACACATTTATTTTCATTGATATATATGTAAGAGTATTGTGAATCATATTTCCTAGCTAGATATTGACTGCTAACGTGAAAATAACACATTGAAATTATACTTAATAATTAATGGTTCAAATAGTGGTTAAATTTATTTATTAAACTTTATCTTATATATATATATATATATCGCTGTTCGTTAGTCTTACTAAAACTCGAGAACGGCTGAACGGATTTATCTTATCTAAGTCTTGAAATGTTCGTTGAGGTCTAGGGAAGGTTTAAAAGGGGGAAAAAAAGTTGAAATTAATTTATACAAAAGTTTAGGTCTTTTATTTATCGATTGAGGCAGTACGAAGTCTGCCGGGACAGCTAGTATTCTATAAATAGAAAGCAATCGGTGACACAACTGAATTAATTTACGTATGCACTTAATTTGGATGATTGGTCTAACGCTTTCATTAAAAAATACCTACTACATTAAACATGAGTTAATCGGAATCGGAATGATCCGATTCCGATTAACTAATACCACTTCTCGTTTAGATATACTTATGTTAGAGTAAGGTCTAAAAATAGAACGGAATAAAGTGAATCATCTGTAACTTTCTTTTCGTCGCCAAGGCCAAAGGATATGAAGACGCTCGTCATAAAATATAGCTGTTTGTTGTTTGTCTGTTTGTGTAAGATATATGTTCTTATCACGATTGATGAACGCAGGCGGCGATGGGTAAATGATTCAGCGTTGGTTCTGGGAATATTTTTACGTAAGGAATTAAGAAAAGTCTGTTTTTGGCGGATATGGATGAAAGACATATAATATAATAGACTGATATTATAAAATATAATTATTTTAGACGTTATCTATTTCCAGTAGCAACAGATGATAGATCTTAACAACAGTATCTCTCTGTGAGTCGTATTTCCTCAGGGCTCGCCCGCAGAATTAATTCCTTAGGGGAGTTCTCTTGGGCAGATACGAGTACATCGTGGTGGGCGCCCAGGTCCTTCCACGGAAGACATGTGTCCTCGGATATTGTGGTCCTCAAACATGTCGGTTTCCTCACGATGTTTTCCTTCGCCGTTAAGCGAGTGCAAATCTACACATAACTTGAAAATAAAAGTAATTGGTGTAGGGCCGGATTCGGACTAGGGTGCGTCTGGATGAAAAGCAGACACTGGAACCGCTGAGCCACACTCGCTTATACTCGCTTTCACTGTTTTAACAACAATTTATACCAGTGAAAATTGTTTCAGCCGGTTTGCCATTTCGGATACTCTTGTTTTTAGCAGACACATCTAAGTTTTTTTTAATATTAATATCTTGTCATTAGAATAGAATAGAATAGAATAGAATATAACTTTAATGTACACCATAAAAACACAAAAATTACAAACAGAAATAAACATACATAAATTAAAGTGTTGCACATTGGGCGACGATGATGATTTGTTAGATGATGTGATGTAATGATTGTACTCTAATCAAGACCACTGGGAGAGACTTAACTTGTTAAAAACACTAATTCCATGTATGCGTGTGTGACGTCATCACCAACCCCAACGGAAGACCAGCGCTGGTTGCTATGCAGCCAGCATTATGCTGAGTTGGGGTTGTATTGTGGCAAATATGTATTTTATTTAAGTAGTTTTAAGTATAGGTATATATTTTTATATTTCTTACTTGTACTTATTTGCTTATTATTTGCTACAATAAATGTTTTTCTTTCTTTCTTTACTTGTGAACATAGCACAGGTATGCCCTCACCAAGTATGTTAGTTAGTAATTAAGAATTAATGTAAACCTATTTCCAAATAAATTGATTTTGATTTTTAATGTATTAATAACTATTTGAAACACAACCCACCGAGGCAAAGCACTCGAACTTTCACAGTAAAGTCAAACATAATTCACAAAACAATCGGTACTTGAAAACTAATCAAGCGACATTCATTGTTGTACCAAACCAAGTACTCACAGTATTCTGTAAAACTCTTTGTACCTATTACAATGGCAAAGAATAAAGGTACAGATGGGAGCACCCGATAAAATTCTTAGACAATTGCAATTATTGTTAGTAAAGAAAATACCTGAAGAATAAAACTGGGTAGAAAGCTCTTTGATTAGGCCCAATTGGAGACAAGGTCGCGTAGACAAAGAAGATAAGGTATTATTTAGGCTAATGCACGGTAAGTAGACTTGAAATTGTATCCTTTTGTGCGAGAAAAAAGGAACCTTCAAATGTAGACTTACTTATTTACGTTTTTAGTCTCTGAATAAGTGCTTAGTTACAACTTTATTTTGACTTTTGTAAATTATAAAGTTTATTACTCGAATTAAAAATGTAATTTACGTATGTATGTATTTATTTATTTACTAGTTAACGCCCGCTGCTTCGCTCGCATTATTTAAGGATAAAAAGTAGCCTATGACACTATTAAGACCTCAAACTACCAGCTAAAATCATGATGATCCGTTCAGCCGTTTTTGTGTTATAAGCGTTTACATAAATAGACAAACAGAGACACAGAGAAGTAGATAAACAGACAAAACATATAAAACTGCTGAAACGTATTTTATTATCGATGTGAAGTATACCCAAACAATATTTTTCTAATATCTGATATGTACAGATTTTTTACCCTCTTCAGTTTTATTATATGTATATGTTACGGCTAATACCCGAAGTGCGGCTACACCTAGTTTTAGCCGGTTAGAACTAGGTGTAGCCACTTAGTCTTGGTTAAACCCCGAATGGAGACATGTTTTGAAATAAGTTGGCTCCTCCTTGCTTTGCTCGTCGTCGCATGTGCGTGGTAGAAAGCAACCTAACGAACCTAATCTACCTTCTGTCACAGACAAGTGACTTCGAATCCAACACTTGCACTACAACAGGACTTGAGACCTAGTTTTACCCGAAAACAATCGGCTAGTACTAGGTTTAACCAAGAGTAAGTGGCTACACCTAGTTCTAACCGGCTAAAACTAGGTGTAGCCGCACTTCGGGTATTAGCCGTAACATATATATATTTGCAACTAGAACACAAAAAAAATTATGTTAGAAAGTGCATTACTTTTAACCTACTTTTATTTTCATGAAACCACAGTGGATTCTAAGTTAATTATTAATGCTTAAATCGCATGTCTGAACCGATTTCTAAGTTTAACTTAATGCAGAAAATACTGTAATCGGTCTCGGCTTGAAGCTAGTGCTTTGAACTAATTGGTTCAGATTAAAAGTGAAAACTGCAGTTAAAAAGTAAAGATTACATGGAAAATAGCTGCTGCCTAGATAAATGTGTATGTGCATTGTAAAATATGTACATAGGTACTTAAAGTAAAGTAAAGTAATTTTTTATTTGAGCAACCTTATTGTATAATTTATATGTTGTCTAGTACCCACGACACAAGTGTTTGCTTAGTGTGGGGCTAGATGGCGCTGTGTGATATGTCCCGGATTATTTATTTATTTATTTATTTACATGATTTTGTCTTTTGCTTTAGTTGGAACTGTGTTGCAAAAGACAGGTTCTTCCAAGTGGTTTAGATGGTTAACAAATACAATTAAAGTAAGAAAATAAAACTAAAACTATGGACATGAGAAGAATATGTTAAAATATACCATTTTTATCTTCATATATGTATGAACAAGTTTGTCCTGCTGTGTATATTTGCATTTGGATTTGTGTGTGTGTTTGTGTGTGAGAGGGCGAGAGATAGAGTGTTTGTGAGTGTATGTGTGTGTGTTTGGATGAATTGTAAGTATACTGGGTTTATCTGCTACTTACAATTAAGTCCTTTTTTTTTCAAGTAAATGTTGAAGAAAGTTTTAGAAAGGATAAGCTACTTTTGTATATTTAATGCTTTTGTTATAAATTCAAACGATTAACTGCTATTTTGTTGTATCTGCAAATATTAAGGTAATGGCGAACGAGTGTTTGTTTGTCTGTATGTTTTTTTATTACCTTTGTATAGCAATAAAACAAATAAACAAAGAAGAGAAAATATAGAACCATTCTTTAATACCATACAATACAATAACAAAAGTTAATTCAAGATTTGATCAGAATTATCGTCTTTCATAGCTACCTACTCCAATAACAAGTATACATAACAAACACAATACTCATTTTAATATCAGTTCTGTTATAATTTAAATATAACATCGCATTTTCCTCTTACAGAACTCAAGGCAGGTAAATTTCCAAGAAAAATAACAAGTTTTCCTCTTAACGCACGCGTGGTTGATTAAATTACGCGTTTCTTGGCTGCCTCGTTTAGCATTCCTGAACGGTAGTTTCACACTAGCTGTTTCGTAGAGTTATAGACCAGATCTCAAAAGATTTGTGAGATTAGGCACGTCGAACGTCTGTACCCGACTAAGGGTTTTCACTTGTACGATGGGTTTGACCGCGTAGCAAAAAACGTAGCGGTTAGTGTAGAGGAGCTACGCGTTTACGTCTTGATCTTTGTAGATGTGCTACGTAGTTCTTGCAACCAAAAATAAAGAAAAAAGTTTTTGATTGATCATAGATATTGAAATAATTCTATGTTAGTTTAATTTCTATAGCATTGATATGACTTTAGTCATTATACTTTAAGGGTACTGTATAAGTTGAAATTACTCCGCAATACGCCTTTTTATCAACTGTGTAATAAGTTACTTTGTCATTTTTGATGTATCTTTGTTTTGGTTACGATCAAGATTTTATAAGCGTACTTACGATATTTAAACAGCTGAATCACTTTAGATATAATTTCTATATCTACATACTTACATACATTAGTTTTATTCATAGTAATTAGTTTTTGCGTAGGTCGCTTAAGTATGTCCCGACTCGGTTTCATCCACTCAGGAGGTTTGCTCCGAGCAAAAAGCGGATTTATAAGATTCTCGACTGTTTTAGGGCTCCGACGATATAAGAACAAAGTCAAACAAGACACAGCGGTGGATTCCGCACTTTTTATAGGTTTTTGAAGAGGAAATTTTGCAACTAAGCTTTGATCGGCTTTTATTAAAATTTTGCGACACAATATTCACTGAAATTGTAATGAAATTTATTGTATGGTTCGTAATAAAATAAAGAAATAATGTAAATGGAATAAATGGTTACAAATTTCATAATTGGGATTAATTTATCATCGATGTGGCAAGTACTATATCACTCATCGCCAACGTAATTACTCGTATTTCGTAACTTATTATCCACAAGTCAAGCACGCCAGTTAAAATTACACCCAAAATGCGCAATTTGCGTCCACGAGCAAACTGCAACGCAAAACATTATTCATCCCGACGCTATTCCGAACAAGAATGGTTAAAATTCAAAGTCAAAACGCCACGAACAATACCGCCAAAAGCGTAAAACCAACCGCGACTTGTGAAAGGAGCCAGCGAACCATGCGAATTTACGGGCAACTCCAGGACAAAACCAGCTATGTCCTGAAGAGACAAATTCCCGCTTACACGCCGAATAATAACTGCCGACGACAATTCATGAAATTGCAGCAAATTTTACCCCAATTGTAGATACCGAAATACCCAAGTATTTCGGTTGCGCCATTACCGTTCGGGCAGATAATGGAAGCTGCGTGGGCGCTCGCAGACAGTCGCGGATCCTATTAGAATCACGTAGTCGATTAGAGAGATAACAGAAACATCCATACCGTGTAAAGGACGGCCATCAAAAACGGTAACCGTGGACAAACACGGTGTAAGCGAGTTCTAATCTGTGCGGCGGCAGGCGGCAGTGTTTTGTTAGGCGACGTCGCCTGATAGTGGCCAGTCCCGTATTAAAATTAAATTCCGTGCACCCGGTGAAGGCGGGTCAGCGCCCGCTTTTTATTGAAGAGAAAATGAAAGCCGAGCCGACCTCCACGGAGATTCACTATTTAGTTCCCGTTATCGCTCATAAAATTTTGTACGTTAATTCAGTTTGACGTATATGCTCTAGAGGATTCTAAATTCGAGCAGAAATTACGTAACGTAGATCGATTCCGACAGCGTTGTTAATTTCAGTCTAGCCTAGTACGGCTGACAGGCCTGACGTACTCACAACAAAGGATGATAAATTGCGTTACACGCGGTAAGTAAGACGGCTTTGTTTCAACACGCCCGTGAGCTTTTGTATAAAAAAATAGCGAACTCACTCTTATCGCTTTTAATTTGAAACGATGCCAAAAAATAAGAAGGTCTGGTAGCGTGCGCGCCAGCGACGGAGCGCGATTACTTAAGTTTAGTGCGGCCGCGGACCGCGTTACGGGGAATGGCGCCCAACGTGGGGCTCGCTATAAGCAAATTGTGAGAGAACGAAACGCCTCCAAATTGCAAATTCAGCCGGCTCCGGCGCGTTTTGTTCAAGCTCCGCAATTCACGTACCTTACAGTTCCTTACATTATTTAACGAAGTAACCACAGAAGATTTTGCAATGTAACTTTTTTCCGCTCGCGCGAATTCATTTGTGATTCACGCGAGGCAGGGGCTTGTGTCGGCGTGTTTGCCGCCAGCTGGAGCGCTTATCATTTACTTGTTACGAGCGCACATTTCGTGTCTGCGCAGCGTCCGTAATCTGATCCAATTAAATATAACAAACAAAGAACAATCTCGACGCTAATTTCCCTCACCGAACAGAATAGCTCTTTCAATTATTTATTTTTCCGACCGTATCTCGACGAAAAAAGATTGCATAAACAAATGTACGAATTAAACGCAAACGAGGTGCCATTTGCCGTGTAATTTCACCGGAGTCGGTCGGGAGCCGGCACCCATTCCGATATTTCGACTCGAGAAATGAATGCCGCCTATAACTTTTACAAATTCCCTGCCCTATTCGGAATTATGTTTCGCGACAGAGCAATCTGGGCCGTGATTACGCAACGAAAAAAACGCTAAGAGGCTCCCTTCTGCGACGTTACATCTTAATGTAGCCACAATATACATAATGGCAAGATATTTAGACCGCGAGTGTTCCTGACTGCTATACATCAAACGAAGACATTACCACACTGCGCGCTGGATACCGACAGCATAAAATATTCCGTACACTATGATATATTTGAGGGATATGTAAATACAGGATGGCGGTGAGTCCGAATATGTATGCCGGGCTCGTCCGTGACACCAAAAAAATGTTGAGATAGCGGACTGGAAGCAGCGTTTGCGGTATTAAATATTGCAATAGAATATACGCATCTAAATATGCAAGAAGAAGGAGAGTAGATAGATAGTGGAGAGGTGAGTAAAGTAAGGCATACATTCCGGCTGATCGATAGTTCTAGAACAAAATAACAATATGGGTGGCAACGTCCATCACTAAGCTCCTTTTTTTGCTGACGCAGCCCCGTGTTGGCTTCACGCCGCGCGCACCATTTTTCGTTAAAAAATGTGGTTCCAGGAATAATATTTTTCTATATTTAGGAAACGCAAGCAGTTTGTAAATGGATTTTAAAATGCTTTTGCTCTGATGCTATTTTGTGGATATAACATAGAGGTGTTTTTTTAAATCACGCTGGGGACTTAGCACGCCTGCATTTGGTGAATACTTAAGTAAAAATTATTTTACTTCGTAGGTCAAGATTCATTATTTTTTTATTTAACATCTGTTGAAAACTGTTTCCAAACACCTAGCTAGTATTTTGCGGTCTTCTTGTTACTAAAAAAAATAGAAAACAACCAAATTCCAAGCCATACGACAAAAAGCAATTGTTATAGAGTACATTTCGTCAATCGTAACAACAAAAATAACATTGTTTCAACAATGTACTTTGACTACTATCTAACTTTTACTGGTTTATATCTACTATTATTAAAACTTAACTTACATGGTACCTATTACTACATTATTTAATACCAAGCTATAAACTAGATATTTGTAATTACCTTGCTAAATGAACGCCTAGAGATACCATCGCTTCATTTCCGTTCGACTCAAGGAACTACGTTTCCGATTGAGTTATCTATCAAGTCACAACTTTCACTTACTCAAAATACTTACTCTAGCTTCGGGTAATTTCCGTGAGAAATATTTTATGGATGGCATATCTGATTTACTAGTATTTAATAATCATGTGATGTGTTTACTATATTTTATAAAATATTTTTGGTGATTGGTAATTATTTTTAACTTAGAAGTGATATCTTGAGAATTACATACATTATTACCTAAATTTATGTAGTTTTTTTTAACCCGAAATAGGCTTACGTTTGACTATAGCCTGCCTGATGTTAAGCACCACTATAGTCTAAGATGAAGCACGCTTGCCTAGAAGAAACCTATTAGAATAGTATAGTAGAGATTGCTTAACGTTTTATATTATTTTCAAGATATTTTTATTGTAATTTACATACAAGTATGCCCAAGATGTTTCGGATAAATAAATTCTGTAAAAAGCTTGTTAGTGACATTTAGTGACACAAAAACGTTTTGCAATGTTTTGTTTTTAACTTCAATGACGAGTTATTATCGTTGAAAAAGATCAAGAATACATAATCATTTTCTCGTTTTCTTACCATATAGATCTTTATAAATACCAGTTTCTTATATCTTATTCAAACACCAGTTCCTATACCATCAGGCTGGCACTCGATCAGTATCAGTGTTGCAGTAAAAACAGGTATAAAGCTAGCGTAGAGCAAGCTGCGACATAAAGTGAGCAAATCCGAGATAAGCGGAAGCTACGGGTCTTGGCGTGTAGCCATGTACATACATATACATATACACAGTGAGTGTATGAAGGTGTTGGTTGATATTTAATGTACGTATAGGTATGTATCCGAGGACATGTGTCTTTCGTGGAAGGACCTGAGAGCCCACCACGACGTATCTGCCCAAAAAAACTTATTAAGCAAATTAATTGCTAAATTGTGGAACTCCCTGCCTGACTCCTTGTTTCCCGCGGAATATAACCTTGCGATCTTCAAAGCGAGAGTTAATCGGTTCTTACTGGGTAAGCACGTTCCATCCTAGACCGTAATGATTGCTTACCATCAGGCGAATTACGGTCATGAGCTAAAACATTTCTTGTAAAAAAAAAAAAAACTGCAGGATGGCACCATTAGTCATGAGGAAATACGACTCAAATACGAGTAGATAGATAGCTCATAAATCGAAAAAAAATTGAACTCTATAGTCAATCTATGTATTCATCAATATCATCAAATCAATATATGTATTTTTATAGCTTTTTTGAAAGCCAGTTCCATACCAAAACAAGTGGTCTAGGCAATGTGACCTTTCTACCATTAAAATACGGGAATATATATATATATATATATATATATAATAAGAATACATAGAGTAATAATTAAAACCCAAGCACTATTATCATCATTAATACGACAAAGCGTCACTTCATATTTGATCAATTACATTCACCCGAAATATAGTTAGATGCGTAAAAGCTAATGATTTTAGTGTAATTTTCAGTAGATAGCTATGTAATTTAATTAACTTGAAAGCTTGTTACATAATTACTTAACTCTACCAAATGGTAATTGCTATTATCGAGAATATTGTAACGGGGAAACAACATTGACAAGTAAGGTTGCGAAGGAGGTAATGGGTTAACTATATAAAGTTTATCGTATGGGATGTTATGTCAAAACTGAAATGGGTTAAGTATACCTATTTGTAGAGACAAGAACATTACATTTTGGGTTGGGGTGTTATTATATAACGTGGTTTAACTATTAGTCCAGAACTTTGAAAATATGCAGTCCGTTTTCGTTGTTCCAAATTTTTATGTCTAGTGTCATAATAAACAAATTGCCAAAAATAATAACCACTGATAAATCAACGTCTCAATTTGAAGTTGACTTTTGATTGTTTGTAAGTGATGTTTGAACAACAAGAACCGATTTGTTGTTTTCAAAATCCTAGACTAATATTTAAACCGCGTTTTGTAATAAGACGGTGTGTGTTTTACCATTACTTAACTGAATTTATATCATTATTTATGTAACTTCATAGCATTTTTTTTGTTAAACATAATATTTCATACCATAACAACAACATTTCTTGTCGTGAAAACATCATTAGAACAAGAATATAAGTCAAGCAATCATTTATTCGAAAACTACCCTCAAACTTCGAAATTGCATTTCAGTACTAGCAAAGATTCAATATATCACAGCGCCCTAGTGAGATCAATCCCACCGCAGGAGCGTCGATTCTTGAATAATTCCACTCGATTACGTTTTGCAATGTGTCGATATCCTGCCGATTTCAAGCAATATTCGATTATTTCTCTGTTTGGATTGAATCGGTGTTTTTCGTTCTTTCTCTACCTGTTTGTTTATCTCCGCGACGTTTTGTGATGGTTTCATTAGCATGATACAGTCTAACACGTGTTTTGAATAATTTACTGTAAATTGTTACGATTTTTTTGGGAGTTTTATACGAAACAAATCTTACAAAAATGTTTTTATTTTTATATTATCCACTATTATTATAGCATGAAGTAAATAGGGGTACTAAACTTACCGATAGTAGATAATTACTTAAATACCCAGATAAAATGAAAATTTCGTATCTATAACATTTGAAACCGAACTACATAATTAACTTGTCCAACCAATAAACAACAGTACTGCCATACTTCCAATCGTAATTTACGAAAACGCCCGGGTATAACACATGGGCGGAAACAGCACGATGTTATGTATGTTGGCATCCCTGCCTCGTGGCCTTAGGTTGGCACCACGCCACACTGCTGTACCAGCCATGAGAGCAAAGTTCAGATTAAGAGTAATTGCTCCAGCTCCTAGGAATTTCTGAACAAAACAAGGAAAAATGAGCCGAGTACCGAGAACAAGGACTTGGTCGAGTCGATTTAATTACTTTTATTATACTTCCTGTCGTTTTCTTGAAAGTTTCCACGTATTGGTATGATGTGTGCAGTGTTGTTATATCTCTAAACCAGTCTTAATCTCCTCAGATGCCTGATATTATTGATTAATGAAAATAATTTCTACGCTCCAATTTTAATTGATACATAGTACTGAATATTGTCGCACAAGTAAGTAAACAAATTGACAGGCCGTTTTAACCATAGAATCAGCAATCATTTCGGGAACTTGCTTAGTCATAAAAGCATTAGTTTTGCACCTTCGAGTTTTTGGTTCATTCGTTCTTCCTTCTCTTGACTACGACTAACTCTATCTACCTATCACTGGCAAGCTCCAGCATACTTCCAACCGTCCCGGCACATAATAAATTCACTCAGTCGCGTCGCAGTGCATAGTTGTGAGAAATTAAGCGGGTGCAATAAAGATTTGCTCGTAAAACTATTCGGGCGAGCCAACAATTCGGATTAAGCCTACGATCTGCTCCAACTTCTGGCAGCAAACTTGCAGCGAACAATCGGAACCGTTTCTATTAAGACTTTAACATTTGTTTGGTACATATTTTTGTCTGGCTACAACAAAAGTTTGAATAAAATATGTAAGAACTTTGCCCCGTGTTGGGTGCCATTATTGAAAACGGCGCCCAACGTGTGACTGTTACTTTTTTAAATACTGATGACTCAGTATATTTAAGGACGTTATTTTAATGTGTGGACTAGTTAATATTCTTGACTTAAAACAATAGAAGAGAATATAAGAAATATATTACTACTTTAGTGATAAAATTTTGGCATGCCTCAAAAGATTCTTAGCGCAATTGTTGTAAGCTCGCCTTATTTTTGCTAGCATAGATTTTAACAGTTATAACATATTTCTAAGATCATTTACATATGTCTTAGACTAAGCTGCTTGAAATGTTTTTCAAGGCTTGAGCTAGTTTATCCAGGGCTCATTTTTACTATACAGACACTGAACCCATTCCACATCTGGAATGATCCTTCAAAAACTTTTCGGGACATTTTCTAAATTTTTTTTTTTTTTTTTTACGTGGGATAGGTTTACGTTTGACTACAGCCTGCCTGATGTTAAGCATTGCTGCAGCCTAGGGTGTAACACGTTTACCTAGAAGATACCTATTAACTCTAGATTTGAAAACCCCTGGATTGTAGTTCGCAGGAAACACAGCTTCTGGTAAAGTGTTCCAAAGCTTTGCCGTCCGTACAATAAACGTTGAAGCAAAGCGCTGTGTTCGATACTTCGGCACTTCCACCATAAAACGGTGTCTACCTGCGGACTTTCTGCTTGTTCGGTTATAGAAGGGAGCTGAGGGAATCAGTTCATGTAGCTCCTCTGCACACTCTCCGAAATGAATACGATAAAAGACCGACAGACTGGCCACCTTGCGGCGATGTTCCAAACTTTGGAGTTTTGCCTCCTTAATGGTGGTTTTACCTACTAACCTCTTAGCTTGCGTCTCAATCGAATCCAACGCCTCTAGCTGGTATTTTGCTGATCCATCCCAAAGATGCGAGCAGTACTCCATGCACGACCGAACTTGTGCTTTATAGAAGGTAAGCAACTGTTCCGGATGGAAGTACCGACGCACCTTCGAGAGGATACCAAGCTTTTTGGCAGCCAATTGAGCCTTTGACTCAATACATACATACATACATGACAATAAACGAGGCTAATCTTATTTGTTACTACGCAAAATAAAAATTCCAGAATACAAAAAAAGCGTTCACGAAATTATTCTAGTAAAATATCGCAACTGGCTATTATTTCTGTCGCTAATAAATTCAACAAACTGAGTAATATGTAACAAATAAATATGTTATCGCCTTCATATTTCAACGACACGGTACGCAAATGGCCCTACGTAGCGACATAGTAAAATACAAGAACGAGTGTATAGTGTATACGCATAGACCGCATAAAACGGAGATAACTACGTTTATATCTTCTATCATATCATCATCATCATCATCAACAACCTATAGTCGTCCACTTCTGGACATTGGCCTCTCCCAAGGCACGCCACTCAGACGGATTTTGTGCTTCTCGTCTCCACCTATTTCCTGTTTTTTTATGATGTCCTTGCCCCACTATATATATATATATATATACTATAGGCAAATACCGTCAACCAGTCAGCATCAAGTCATATCACGCGATCAAGACAGCAAAGCAATCAGCAAACAGGTGTATCGCGCGATATTCGTAATTGACCTATCACGTATGTAGATTTTCTCATATTTAGCCGTAGTGATATTGGATTGCTGCGGGTTTGCTCACTTTAAGGTAAACTATATCTTTGTTTTGTACCTAATAAATAGAAATTGGTACTTTTATTTTGCTTTTATACAATTTTAATAGTAAATATAGATGTGATAATAATCGTGTCACGATTTTGTTATTATAATGATGAGTCTGGATATATATTATTTTTTCATGAGGAGTCTGTTGGGAGAAATTGTATTGTGTATAGTAGATATTTATGAGCATTAGACGTGTACTGTATACCAACTGAATATTTCATATGGCGAGGAATTGTGCCACCGATCTAGGGAGTTAGGGTTTGAAAGAATCGAGCGTGAAGACATTCTTTGCACGTAAAATAAACGGAAAATGTAATTTACTTTTTAGGTCGAGCCTAGATTTGGTACGCAGTATTTAGAGATTTAGTGGTTTATTACTATGTGTATATGTATGTAGAAAGATCTGGGCGCTCCTCAGGGTGTAAACGTAATAGTCCAAATACTTTTCCAATGAATAAAGGAGGAAGGAGCCACGAGTCTCAGTCATGAGGATTACGTCTTGAAAAGGAGGGGCATTACGATAAACTTTTTATTCCACCACTAGCCTTTTTGATGTATTACACTACTGCTCTTGTTTTCTGGGTGCCAGAGATGATAATGTTATCTTTACGTACCTGAAACAAAAATAAATGTTTAGAGACAACAACAAATGAGTTAACGTTTATCAAAGTCAGTTTAATTGAATTAATTTGATTAGTTTAGGCATCATGATATTTAGTTTCTTCCATAGCGCTCTAAAACAATTTTCCGGCTCTAAACCGTTCTAAAAGCCAGAGTTCATGACTATCCGTATCCTACATAAAACAAAGCCAAATAAATTGTTTACTTAGGTAACTTTATTTAGGGGATTAAAGCAGGAACTCATTATGTAGATAATTTTAAGCCAACGCTCCGTAAGCTTGGACCTTCGTAATGAATTTACTTTTATTGGATACTGCCAGCCGTATAAGTGGCATTGTAATTAAATCTTTTAAATGTTTCCAGGGATTTAGAGTATTTAATTTTGATTTGTTTCAATGAGAAGAGTTATTTGCCCACTTACTGTTGGGTTTGGCAGAAATATTTAAAATGGAGTTTGGGAAAATATTTATTTTGTTCCAAGTAACTGCTTACAAAAAAACGATAGAAAAAATTTGACATATTTTTTTGTATCATTTTGTAATCTAATGTACTATACGTTGATAATTTTATTTCACTACTGCTACACTAACACGCTACTTGATGGGAATATGATTTTTTACGTTATGCCTTTTCATCTGACCATAATTTTACAACCATAACTTCGTTTATTTCCTGGCCACATCTGAAAGAAAGAAAGAAAGAAAGAAAACATTTATTGTGACAGATTTAACAGAAGAACACACAGGAGTAAAAACATAATAAACAAACATAAAAATCTGCCACAACACAGCCCCAACTCAGCATAATGCTGGTTGTGTGGAAGCAACCAGCGCTGGTCTTCCGTTGGGGCTGGCTGTGACGTCACGCACGTACAAGAAGGCAGGAAAACAAACAAAGACAAAGACGTAGGTATACAAAACATCTGCCTTTCTTAACTGGCCAATTATTTTATTATAGTATTAGGGTGATGAATTATACATATTATATACTGTACATTTATTATATATGATGACGATCACCAGAGTCCATCACTTAACAGCCCAATATAATATAATACCTATAGAATATCGTTATCATTTTCCGATAAACATAACTACCCATAACCTGCTTACTTTACGACGATCTTGAGCTTTTGTATAGGATAGCATATAATAATAAACGAGATCAATACCCTGTTATAAATAGAAGGGTGATCTAGGTATTTTTATTGATATGGACATATCCACCTTAAAAAGGTACTGCAGGATTTTCTTTTAGTATCGGAAAAGCAAAGGAAATGTCAGACTATTTAACCTTTGTCACGTATTTGTGACAGGTAGACGGACAACGATACAATTTGTACATATTATTTTATGTACACATGTAGGTATTGTGTATGGATGAACAGTTTTTGGAGATACTAAGACATGATATGTTGTGAAAGTTTTTGGTGACTGACATTATGATTTTAAAAAAAATAGTACTTATATAGGTAGTTATTCAATAATGAGTGGAGTATTGCTTTAGCACTATTGCCACAAGTCTTTAAATGCTTGTTGTTGTTTTTTTTTTGTTCTCTTGTAACTGTATGACTTGTAGATTAAATTTTTTTTTTTTTACAATAAATGGGTTTGCACTTGACCGTAATTCGCCTGACGGTAAGCAATCATTACGGTCTAGGATGGAACGGATTAGTATTGAATTAAGAAATATTAAAAAAGAAATGTAATTGTTGTTGATTTCAATGTGGCCATAGAAATCACTAAGCTTCGACATAAGAATACATTGGAAAATATTGCGACAAATTTTGTCAGAGTAACGAAAAGTAGCATTAACTGTTATTAGATAGCAATACGAGAAACAATTATGTTTAAAAAAATTACATCATCATCATCAGCCTAATGAGACCCAATGAAGGGTATAGGCCTGCTCCCTATTAAAAATGACATGAAGCCTTGTAAAGGCTCTTAGATCTCAAGGAACATTTTCTTACTAGGAATCATCCAAATCATTATTGGCACTATTTGTGAACCAGTTTTTTGGATTGCATGATTAATGATTATATATAGTATCAAATATAGACCTGATCTATCCATAACCCAGTTCCTCGTATTTATCGTATAGAATCTAAATCCGTGAACTCGTTCTAACGCCTTGCCGAGATGGAAAGCAATGGCGTCGCCCGGACGCGAGCCGGATTACCCATTTCCTCGCGATAAGTGAGAAGTTTTCCTGCAATATTGAGGCTTAGTTGCACTGAGATGTTCTAGAATAATCTTAATGCTGTTGAGTATTGTGTGTATAATCAAAAGCCATAGTCATATGTTCATATCAGATATTTGATATACTTACATCAAAAGATTACAAATTTAAGTAATCAAAAAATTGCTAAAACTTAAGAGAAAGAGGATTTTAATATTTACATTACCCACACATTTAAAAAAGATGAGTGACCCATAACAGAATTTATTAAATCAAACGCTAATAATCGAAATTAATCAGCCGTGCAAATACTATTTTATCTAGAATAAATACATAATTGTGTCGCACTAGTTTTATCTCCATTCAAATTATTGCTTTGAGCGTTAAAATGCTTTTCGATCTCCTAGGAATTTGACTAAAAATAAAAACCTATCCTCCGGACAAGATTTATGCCTGCTTGGAACACTTGTCGTTTCACACAAGCCCCCTAAACCCCCGCGGCGTGCGTCTAATGTACTCTTAAACGCATGCACGAAAAACTAGGGCTGGCTTCAAACTATAAAAAATATAATTGAAAGACACCTAACACCGAAAATTTTTAAACAAAAAATAATAATATAAAAAAAACTTAGTGATGTTTTTAGATTCAATATAAAAAACTGGATTAATATAAATTTCAAATTTTATTCCTCAAAACGATTATAACGACTAGTAGTCCCAAGTGCATAATTAAAATCAATCAACCTACTCGCATCTATGTGAGCAGACTAATCAGCATAGATGTCATGTCATAATTTCTGTAAAATTATATGAAAGTCAATCTTAATGCATGATTCGGACGCGATATACGAAACATAATCCAATATGTTCCTAATTCCTTTGTTCCTTATAATTGACCTATCATGTGAACTTTAAAGACATATAAATTGTTAAATAATGTTACGTACTTCTCCACCATTTGAAAGTAATGTGAGAGTTAATTGTGTGATAGAAAATAAAGACTTTTTTATATACATTTTTTTATTTACTTCTCCACCACAATGAGGAGTCTATTAGATTTAACGTTATTGATTCAAGTGCTTTCGGCGACAGCAAGGAATTTGTTTAGGTCTGAGCCTTGCAGCGATGGAGTTAAAATGCGAAAATTCAATTTAGGCTTTTGCAGACGAAGCAAATCCGTTTTGTGCTTTGATTGTCTAGTGAAGTTCGCCCTATTGGTGATTTTTAATACCAAAAATTTGAAGATGAATCAGAGAAGAGACAGACAATATGCTTCAGATTTAAATAAGGACACAACTAATTAAAAAAATCGAAATGAATATTGATCTATTAGCTAGTGGTTCCTCTTAGTTATAAGTTGGTACTTAGTACAATACACAATTATTATACTCAGTACCAGGATGGATAAGTTGCTTAGCTCAGGCAAATTGTAGTAATTCTTCTAATGTCGTATAAAAGCGGCATTCAGGAATATTATAATATCTCCAACAAGGCTATGTATGACCTAAAACCAACCTTAGATAAACCTAAATCGCTTCAGCTTCTTGATCCCCCATTCAGGCCTTCTAAACTGATCCACTTCCACATGACGAAGTTGATCCGAGGTCTGGATAAGCAAGCCATTGTACCATTGCGAGTTTGAATGGAACAGCCGATGCATATCAGGCCGTCAGCTGAGTCTTCGACGGCTTAGCTTCCTATTGTGGGAGATAGACAGGTTTGATGTGCATAACGGAAACAATGGCTGCAACCTGCTTGGGGGTTTTAGACTGTTTTTGAGGATATAGGATCATGTATCAACTTGTTTGGATTTTGGTGATTGGTTTTGGTTTGGCAGCAATGACGTTTCTGTCTTGAATGCTAAATTTGTAAAAGGTTTTTGCACATTATGGCACAAGGGGATATGAACTATGCTCTGCATTATTGTTTTTCTTGTTAAGGTCAACACCAAGTAGCTTATAGCAGCATTGTCACAGACTACTCGATTAGCGAGGGTGAAGCTTGTCGTATTAGAAAAGTAAGTTACTCTATAACTAATCCGATAATGGCGAACCTTTCTGATACCAACCTACTATGGATACAATTGTGAGAGCAAAATTCAATGTCTAAATATGAGAAGAGAATTCGATTTTGTAGATTCTATGGCACATCCTCTTGAGTCGTATTTCCTCATGACTGAGGGTCGTGACTCCCCCGCAGAATAAACGTTAGTGGAGTTCTCTTGGGCAGATACATAGTGGTGGACACCCAGGTCTTTCCACGACACATGTCCTCGGATATTGTGGTCCTCAAACATGTCGGTTTCCTCACAATGTTTTTCTTTACTGCTAAGCGAGTGCAAATCCACACTTAACTTGAATAACTCAAGGTACACTGGTATAGTTCCCGTAAGGCATGATTTAATTTAGTTGTAATTATTGACGTAAGTGCTAGCCGGTTACTACAACTAAACTAAGATACTTTCGTCTTGTAATCTCCATATACGCCGAAGTATACTACCACTTGTACACCAGGAAGCCAATCTAACTGCAGTGAGGCCCCGCAGGTAATCCAGAATGAATGTTTAATGCCTATCTTTCGATCCGTATTCTAAATAATTCACGTTGGCCAGACGATGGAGCACTAAAATGACTTCACGAGAGAAATACCGACTGAAAGTTAAGTGAAAACGTGCAATAAAACCGAGTAATGTTTCCAGCTTATTAGAATATGGCTCTGCAGGAATTAAATGGCCGGCTGAGGAGTTCTGCTTATTTGTTTTTTATTTAAGTCGGAATGATCCGAAAACTGCTTTTTGAATGTGTTTGATGAGTGTTTATGGAAATTAAAGATGGAGTTTTTATTCACTACAAGAAAAAAGGGAGTATGATGCAGGGGTGTGCAATTGTTGCAGTGAAAACTTACTGTCGAGAAAAAATATTCTCTCAAAGATTACACAAAACAGTTTTGTGTGATTGGTTACAAAATGTTCCATTTGTTATTTTTTTTTTTTATGTTCGTTTACTTTTCCCAACAATATGTTTTCACCTAAGGATCAATCCCAATGCATACGTTTTAAACGTGAAATGAATATGCGTAATATTTTATTAGAAATAGAACCCCCCTCTATATATACTCAAAATAGACATGCAGTAAAACTACAGCCTACCTGATCCTAAGTATTCCTGCATTCTAAGAACTGCAATTTGGCCTAGATTCTTTAGATTAGAAGATAGTGCACTTTTGTCTATTATATACTTTTGCACATTGTCGGGATTAGAGGGCCTCTGAATTGCAATTCTCAGGAATCAGGGGCACTCTAAAGCATAGCAATTAGTCAGTTTGTCATTGGCATAATAACCTACTATCCTACCAATAGCAAGACACTATCTAGCTATGTATAGCTTTGCTGACACCTAACTACGAGTATAGCTCAAACCACTACGTTCTTGTGTATGGCGCTAGGTATCAAATTATGCTTTGAGTCTGTAGTCTGTACTTAATTAAAGAGCTTTCTCTGACGTGCTAACGTTTCTAATTCATAATGCAATAAGCTAATTACTAAGCTCTTAGTATAAAGCTCCAAGTTTGGAACTTTGAATGACGGTATGTGAAGTTGAAGGTGTGAGGCGCATGATATATGAGGTGGCAATGAAACCTTGGTTGCCTGAAGATAGGCTACAGTTGAAGTAGTACTGGGATGCCTAGGTACCATTTCAAGGCATACCTCTGTAATTATGGCTATAATGACAATTTCATTTAGAACTTTGATAGAACTTTTGTTTAGTAAACTTGTAGGGATATTATTTCGGACAGTTCAAAAACACAAACTCAGAATTTGATTTATCTTTATGTACTTATAAATATAAATATTTATATATCTTTAAGATTCTCAAAAAAAACTTAGTCCTTTTTTATTTATAAGCAATTAGAAACAGTAAGTTAATACTAACTTTTTTCTTAGTGGTATTCATTAAACACTGCCAAAACAATCATTCACAATACATTAAATTAAGTAATTACAATACTTATATTCCTTATACCGTTTTGTGTCAATATAAAACATATATATTTTTTATAACTACACATATTTCTATTGAAAACTATTGAAAAGAAAAACCTAGTGAGGATATTTTAAAGACACCCCTCTTCAAATCTTTTCCTAATACCCAACACTATTTCCAAACGTTCAATCAATAGAGCTAGCAATATTACTGCCTTAAAAGCAATATTACTTCGTGTCTCATCTAAGCTCGCAATTTACGCTATTGACTAGTAACTCTCAATGTAACTTGAACTTGAAGTTCTAGTTACCTGTCCAATAACATTTGCGTCTAACTTTGCACTGAATTTCAGGACTTACGATCAATAGGAAATTGATGATTGTGAATTAAGTTATTTGTTTCAGGAAACTTTATGGATGTAGGTATTCACTTTATACTGACTTACGATTTTACTAGCTGACTAGTGGACGACCGCAGCTTCGCTCGCATTATTTCGGAAAAAGAAAGTAGCTTATGACATTTCTAAGACCGCATACATACATACCAAAAATCATGATGATCCGTTTAGCCGTTAAATTCTTAAAATTGGTAAAACTTGTTCTGTTTTCGATAACAAGTATACGCAAATATATTGTTATTTTCAGATTTTCAACCCTCTTCAGCTTTATTATATGTATAGATAACTAAGTAAATAATTGGAAATCAAAACGAAATCCATATGTTTTATGAAGTGATTGCTTGCAGCTTTGTTGTCGTTATTTCGTACGCATTTCCAGAAGTCGTAGAACAAATGTTGTTGCTTTACATATACTAAAGCCTTTTTTTAATGCTATGCCTTAGTTACCAGTAACTTAACAAAAATCACGGTAATTCGCAGCTTTGTTGCCCGAAAAAGAAACAAAACTCAACTAACATACAAATTTGCGGTCATTTTGCAAGCATTACCTAAAGTTTTTATCTATTATGCAGATAATGATGATGATGATATAATAACCTCCTTCGCCCCTCCTGCAAGCCAGCAGTTGCTTTGTTTACAAACACCAATTTATCCACGACGCGTAATTAACGCGGACTGACCTCTATCAATAACAGATTAGCATGTGAAAGCTAATGGCCTAATGGCGGTGTGCGCCAGTAATTGGACTATAAATTCCACTAGTGGCCGCTAGAGGGCGCTGTTTTAAAATATAGTGTTTGGGCTAATTGAAAAGGCATTATGAGTAAAGTGATATGATACTTGAGTTTGCTATTCCTGGATTACCAGTGTTTAAATTACTGAACTGACTTGATAGTATTTTAAAAATCTTAAAGATCATGGCAAAAAAGGTTGTAAAGGTTGTGGCTACATATAAGTGTCGTAAACATTTTAATAGACTAATTCAGGTAAAATAGTAAGCGAGTGTGGCTCAGCGGTTCCAGTGTCTGCTTTTTATCCAGTTAGTCTTAGTTCGAATCCGGCCCTACACCAATGATTTGTACCTATTTTCAAGTTAAATTTGGATTTGTACTCGCTTAGCGGTGAAGGAAACCATCGTAAGGTAACCGACATGTCTGAGGACCACAATATCCGAGGACATGTGTCTTCCGTGGAAGGATCTGGGCGACCACCACGATGTATCTGCTCAAGAGAACTCCCCTAGCGAATTAATTCTGCGGGGAGTCACGACCCTCAGTGATGAAGAAATACGACTCAAGAGCAACTACTAAAACTATTACGATTTAACATAATTTTATATTAGTTGAGCAACAAATAAATAACTAGCAAACTATGATAGGTGCTATTAAAATCCAACAAAACCGCAAACGATCGGCAAACGCTCTAACCTAGGATAATGCCTTCGAACACAATATAAAATACTCTCAACGGCTTTATGTTGACATAATCCCTATTTATGAAGTACTTCACTTTGTTCAAGAGGATTATATTTATAACAATGTCATCAAACCAAATAGATACTTCATTGCTGAATAATCTGGAAAATTATATGCCAAATAGAGTGGGACTCGGTAGGAATATGTCCGCTTTTGATATGATCAATCGGTCTTAAGCTCGATGCCCTACATCTATGACTTGTTTTTTTTTTATATTATGTGTGGACTTTATACACCTTCACTCAGGGGCAAAGTAAAGGATGTATGGAAATCGACATATTTCAACAAAATTAGCATATGCTGACTAACGTGCCACTTTTTCTTTTAGTCTCACAATTGACGCATGATAAGACTGTATTCTAATCTATACCCACCACATTAACATAAACATAAATTAAATCAATGAGTAAATTTACTAAATTCTCAACTCCCCTTGAGGTTTAATTTATCAGTCTTCAAATCGAGAGTGAATCTGTTTCTTCTAGGCAAGCGTGCTAGATCGTAGATAATGACGTTGCTTAACATCAGGCGAGTTGCAGTCAAGCGTGACCCTATCTAGTTTAAAAAAAATAGTTTATTTATCTCATTTGCATAGAACATAAAGCAACAGTCTTTTTTCAATAACTGATGTCTATATGGATGTAGTAAGGTGTCTGTTATATTTATTGTCTATGAATTATAACTACCTTGAGATTCCGTTTATCCCCGGATCGAACGGCTGAAAATAAGCTTCACCTTTGCGTTATTTTGCGTGCTTTATTTAGGCACTTCAGTAGGCTTTGATTTGATTTATTTTTAGATCCTAGGTATGAAACGGAAAGCTTTAGTCAAATGTTTTAGGGCCTTTGGAGTACTTAGTTTATTTATTATGTGCTTTGAGTTAATAGTTTTCAGTTCAGGCCTATTTCTGAGTTTAGATTCGAAGTTATGATCAAAGGACCAATCTCTTTAGTACTGAAAAATTCGATTTAGTTATATTGGTTGACATTAGTGAAGTAAATGAGTAAAACTTAAAGGTCACGTCTATTCAATAATTCAGAAGGATTAATATTGCTGTCTCATAGACATTAAATTATATAAGTTACTAGTGGGTGCTCGCGGCTGCGCTCGCATTAAGAAGTGAAACTTGCATCCCTATTTCACCCCTTTAAAAGTTGCATTTCCAAAAATCCTTTCTTAGCGGATGCCTACGTCATAACATCTACCTTCATTCCAAATTTCAGCCCAATCCGTCCAGTGGTTTGGGCTGTGCGTTGATAGATCACTATATCAGTCAGTCAGTCAGTCAGTCAATCAGTCAGTCACCTTTGAGTTTTATATATATAGATATAAACTATGTCATACAACAAACAACATGCATGATTCTTACTAACAAGCAGCCCGCTGAACAGTAAACTTAGAAAATACAGATACTAAATCATTGATATTTTTTTTATTTGTCTTAAACTGATAGCACACGTAAGCCTCATTAATTCAACAATAATTTGACTAATATATGGTCTAGTATGTATTTGAAAGCAACCTTTAAATTTGTAAAAACTAACCGGGTAACTTGAAATTATCAGGTGTGAATCAACGGCTTATCAGTTGACCAATGTTTGTCTTCTTCATTCGTTTTGAAATATATGAATGTGAGCAAATACACACTGATAAATAAAGATAAGATAAAAGATAAACGATAAAAGAATTTTTATTTGCGTTAATACATTTGTTAACATTGTAGGTGTCCCTGGCAACCGCTGTAGGATTCCCTGTGTCGCGGTGCCAGGGTTCTTCCGTTGAACAAAAATTAAATTATACAATTGTGTTGTTTGCAGTTGAAGACTCAAATGAATGTTCTTACAAGTTAAATTCACATTGATCGAAGTGACCGATTAATTTCTTGATACTGTTAAGCATTTTACTAAAAAAGTAAATGAAAACAATCAAGATGTGGGCTAAAGTATTTGCCATTATTATATTCCATCTCACAACCGTGCCAAAACTCCGAATCTCGCAATCAACAACTTTTAATCTTTGTCATTATACAGTCAAGATTCATCTAACTTCCTCCTTTTAAAACTTATCTAGTTTGCTAGTTTTTGCCACTTTTCTCAGCTGATGTGAATAATAGAGGAGTAGAGTTGCACCATTTTTGCTTAGAGATGAGGATACATTTTGTATAAGAGTAAAGTATGAGAGTGGGCAACTCTGGTGGCGAGAGTTTTGCAACTGTTCCAGAAACTTTGCTGCCGCGTTATGGATATATTGTGCAGATATGAGATTAATTATTTATACATATAAAATATGTATATTGGTAGCAGTGAGGAGAAATCGCTTTGTGGTTATGATTATGCTATAGAAATCTATTTGGGTATCAACATTTTGTACTATATTTTGCAATGTTTAATTAAAACAAATCTTCAACAACAAAACAAAAAAAAACAACACAATCTTTAATTAGGTGGCAATTTGCCGTAAGAGTGAAACACCAATGAATCAAGCGACAATTAAGTCATTTCATCTGGCTTTAAGTATAAAACAATATTTGAGAACATATCACACAGGGCCATCTAGCCCCATACTAAACTGCTATATTTTAAAAGGTTTTATTTTCTAACAGTTTGACAATACATGAATAAACTGCTTATGATACTTTCAGACTAATTTTTGTTATTCGTGATAATTGTAGGCACCACCATATAATTTTCAACCTAACAAAGTTGCTAGTCATAAATCAAGTGGCGTAAAGGTAACATAGCTTACACTCATAACTTTATGACCCTTAAAAGCCAAACAGCACAACGCAGCCCATGAAAATACCTCAAGCTATTTAAGTAGTTAAGCAGCACTATAATTCAGTGAATTATTCCAAGCGACCACCCACCAAAAAGCTCTCACAACTTAGACATCCAAAGATATTTGTTGCCAACCTTAACGGTTGAATAAATAATTTAAACTTGACTCGAAACCCCAGATTTACTTAAACAAAGGTGGTCCAGTTAATAGGGCAATACGTTTTGGTCTTTCCTACGATCTGCCATAAGCTACGGTCTGACCACAGGCGGGGAGCGATTTAATTAATTAATTTAAACTCGAATAAAGCCTTGGACACAACCAATAGATGCCTTATTGTGGCCTGATAGGAGATGTCAACCAAGCACAACTAATTTATTCATAGTAATAACTAACCTTACTAATTTATTAATCTAGGGGTGCGGGTTCGATTCCCGCATGGCACAAGTAATTATGAATAATAAAATTTGTAATTATTTGTATTAAGTCTGGTCGTTTCTATGTATAATAAGTATGTATTTACAAAAGAAAAAGTATATATGTATTATATCCGTTATCTAGTACCCATGATACAAGCGTAAGCTTAGTATGGGGCTAGATGGCGCTGTGTGATATGTCCTGAAATATTTATTATTTATTATTATTATTATTATTATTTATTTTTCATACAATAAGTTAATAACAGATGAAAACACCACGAAAAATTAATATTTTTATAACCAAAAATCAACCTGTTAGTCTCAAATAAATCTAAGCTATGGATGTATTACAAATGAAATGCATTACATTTGCGAGTTTATAAGCCCATCGTTTTGATCACACGATAAGGGTAGATGCTGATTGGCGCATGAAGAACATATAGTTGAAGGAGTGATGTGTATAGAAAGATTTAGACATCTGTGTATTATAATCATCTATACCTCAACACTGGGGGAGACCTTTGCCCAGGAGTGGGACAGTATAGGTTAAAAAAAATGCCTCAACACACACGGTAGGCAACCAATGTTCACAAAGGTCTTCTAATTTCTTAGAGGCATGCCAATTTTATTTTCACAAAGTTGTGATTAAATCACTGACTAAACCAATTTATGTGCATAATTAACAAACGGCTTACGTGAACTGAGCTTCGAATTCCGAAATATTTTATTCACTCTCATTGAATAAAGTAGATAGTAACTGTTGGCTTTGTGAATGATAAAGTACTTAAATATACTGAATAAAAAGACTGTTTAATGTAGTGTGTATAAAAGTTATATTAGCTTTATTGTAATGAAAACTATTTAATTTATTTCAACTTTGTTTCAACCTTAAAATAAAAAAGATAAATTGAATAACGTATAAAATATTTCAAACGGTTAATTTATGCATTAACTTAAACAAACATATCCTGCGGTAAAACTGTATCAAATGTGCTTTTCTTACAAATAGCTTTATTAGCTTACGAAAGTTTACATACAACATTATCAATACAAGCTAACATATTATTTTAGAAGGGTCTCAAACTGACTGACTGACTGACTTACCGGTTGTATCTTCATATGTTTTCTTTATTATTTATTCAAAATATTGTTTGGTTGGCCTGTACCCATTCTTGTTGTAAGACGTAGCTTGATATACATGTATTTGACTGTCTAAAGATATAATAGATAATTTTTGCTCGCTCCCGCGCTAGGCTGTGCCCTCGGACCGCGGTTCCTAAAGGCTGACCACAGCACTTATCGAATTAAGCATGTCACAAGTTAATGGTTAATGTAGACAAGGGTAAGCGGCATTAGGCCAAATTAGCCGTGTCTGTCTGACCAAGACAGGGGCAGCTTGGAAGTATCCAGAATAATCGCTGGATTACGTCAGGCAAAGCGTAGGTGTGTAAATAATTGCTATTGATGTTCAGAATTGCGAATTTCTTGGTAGTGACAGAATGTGCTGTTGACAATTATTTGACACCTGATTTAGTAAATCTTGGAATTAATTTCGTTACTGGAACAGTTATAATAGATGGATAATATGAAGCAAAGATAACAAAAGCATTGGTTTGATGTAAGAGCCTATTGATTAAAAATACTGAAAAAACGTGGGTGTGTTTGTATAGTTATACCTTCATCTGTTTTCATTCCTTTCTCAGGTAAACGTCGTATGTAATAATATTGCAAAAAAACGTCAATCCTTAGATGGGTGTCCGAAAAGTGGCATTCTATTTTGAGCGCTTCCGTGGGTCAGATGACACGTTAAATTGTAGGTGTCAGCTGTTTGTCTGGTACGGCAGTCGTTAAGCCATGTCAGAGGCCCTTAGGGCGGCTTGATAAACTCTCGACACCAGAGTTGGCCTCTCTTTTTCGATAAGAAGAAGAAGATATTGCACCAACGCGTTGTTTACATTTGCAAAACTACTTACAAAGTAAAATATATAGACAGATTCGTGTACATGTGCCTATATGCAAAAGAAATAAACAGATTAGTAGCCGGTCCCGTTTGATGGGCTTACTTTAATGGGTTTGCTGTTTGCCGACCAACTTTTGCTCGAATCACTTAATCTGCCACTTTTCGGATATATTTTTGTGTGATTTATGAATGTGTGACGCCGGCGGGACTAGACGAAAGCATTTATTTTGGATTTTCCCGAGTATCTTGTGTGTTGGGGGAATCTGGGGTCGTTGACCGTGACGGGAAGCTTGCACGGAACTGTGGAGATTACAGGGGTTGTGTTGCTGAAGTAGTGATCTATAAAGTGTTAATAGCTTAAGAACAGAAAAGGCTTCATACTTTCGTCAAGATTGGGGTTCATACCAAAGTGGTTATAATGTTACCAGAATTTCTTTACAATCGCTAGGTTTGCAGGCTTGAATGTATACAGTATCCATAAATTTGGTAAGTATTTGAAAACGTCAATGTATTGAAAAACAAAACTATTTGATAATTCATGTGATTTATCTAATTATGCATAGTGAATACATTAAAAGGGATCAACCAGCATTATCTTACATAAACTTATAACGCTTTTATTAGTGTGAATGTAGATAGAATGCGTTATCCGTGAGGGTTTGGCTACCTAAGTCTAACTAGAAGGTATTATGTAGTCGATAAATAAAAGGTTAAAAGGTTATTATAAATAACTTATGTTTAACTCTTCCAAAAAGGTGGTAGTCTAAATGTACAATATTAATTAGGTTTCTTCTTTACTTTAAATTTACACGTAGTTTAAAAAATGATTATATCTATATATGGGCGCCAGCCTTATCTCAAGGCGATAGAGAATGAGTACTCTTTTAATTATACAGTTATCCTCAGGGGGGAGGGAAAAAGCCTACACCAGGGTATCTAGTTGCAACCAGTATGTGTTTTAGTATTCAACAATCACAGAATAAAAATATAAATGCACCAGACATTATAGATGTCTGGTGTTACCGGCTAAGTGATGGGGACGGAGTCCGAGTGTTCTACGAGAGTTCTACGACAAGAAACGTGGAAGATTATTCCCGGTGAACAGATTCTTTCACTGATCTCTTTTTCTCGAACACTTACCAACAACGAGGGAGTTCCTACATACGGAGCGAGGCGAGTTGAACGAACTGCTTTTTCCGGGGTCTGGGAGTAGAATCTCCATCTCCCAGACCCGGCCCACATTTTTCTTCCGTGCGCGTTTCTTTCTGTCGAGTCACACTACACCTTCCACGTCTCTCTGACAGATTCAAAAATGACAATTCGACACTGACATTGATAGTCGCAACCCAAAGACGCATAGGCATCTTTGTTTTGCGACTGCGCAACGTATCGACATTTAGCCATTTTGGACTAAATGAACGAAATGAAATGAGGGGTTACAAACTTACTACTAACAAGTCGGCATAAGTTAGGTAGTTATGTGACAGTGGCATTGATCTTTGGCTTAAAGATTTTAAAAAAATACTAGTAAACACTATGTATAAACAATAAAATAACACCTCCACAACCCGTGCAAAACAGCGGCTAATTTAATAGCATTTCGCAGATGTCTGCAAAGCCCCTAATGCAGCTGCGATGTGCTCAACCCTAGCTTAGCGCGTCACGACTGACAGACTAGAAATTAGCGTACTTACAAGCTGTATAGCTGCACGGGATATTATTTTCCAGCTAGGTGTAGATTAAATGCTATTTAACATGCTACTTTGAACTGCTAAATTGTGGAACTCCCTGACTCCCTGATCCCCGAGGAAAATAATCTTACTGGGTAAGCACGCTCCATCCTAGACCATAATGATTGCTTACCACCAGGCAATTAATGGTCAAGTGATAAGTGCAAACCCATTCCTTGTGAATACCTTAGCTTCCTTGTGAAAAAAAATACTTTAGCCTAAGAGTTGTTTACTGGGTATTATTTTCAAGCTATAGTTCTAAGGCTGTTTAAAAACGTTAACCTTAGAATTGCTTATAGCTTTATCTAGCTATTAAATATGGCTGTAACTCTGCAGCGTTTTAATCTCAAAATAGATATTTACGTTCGTACTAGTACCTATTGACGTCTATATTTGTTATTTATGAAATTGGTTCAACACTTTAAATTATATACTTACAAAGTTAAATTTAATGTGTTACTGAATTCAATTTAGTTTAAGTATTCCGCAAGTTAATAGGTTAGGTAGGTAGTTCTAAGTAGGATTAGCTTTGATACCTTTTTTTTTATATTTAGTCAAGTGATAAAGAAGAATGCCTATGCCTTGAGAAAAAATGACAAATATATTTATTTATTTTATTTATTTTATTTATTTATTTATTTCATTCACTTATGTACTAACAGCTTAAGCCAACACGTACTCGTACATTAAGCCAACTACCTACTATAATGATGCTAAAGCATTTGGGTAAAACATATTATACACTATGTTACTTATAAATTTACAACAATCACAACGAAATTTCCTATATTTAGAACAGAACACATCTATGTCTCTGTTCTGAGCAATCATTGCATTGAGCAAGCTAATGGCTTGAGCAGACGGCGCATACTGCGAGGTAAATGTGCGCGCGCGCAGCTCAGCGAACAACGGGCGCACACCACACTCGCGCGGCGGCCGCTGCCGAGTCGGCGCCAGCAAGGCGAGGCGAGCCAGCGCATCGGGATTATGTATCTGACCGTTCAACAGCTGATAAAAATGGAGTAATAGTGCACATTTACGCCTTAAAACTAAAGTGTCGATGCCCACCATAACCGAGACAAACAAAGAGGGATACAAAAAGGGATAATATCCGTACAACTTCTTATACAGGTATCTGGCAAATTTCCGCTGGACACGCTCCACCATAAGAGTATAGGTACTTTTTCTCATGCGGGTCCCAGATAATAGAGTTATACTCCAATTTACAATATATTCATGTCAAAGGAGAAAATAATCTCCCGCACTTTCTATCAATAAAACACTCACTCACGAAATAAATGGAAACAGAATTGAAATAAATCAAAACATAAAAAGCAGCTGAATTGAATTGTGTACAGAACCAATTCCGGTTCACATGCAAACTCGTTACAACTCAGTTGCTATATAAGTTTTAACTGAGTTTGAGTTTTATCGACAAATATTGTTATTTGCCAAATTTCGTCGAGCATTCAAAATTGACACTTATTGTTCACGAGTATAAATACTAAATAAGACAACAAAAGCAAAATGTTTTGTCGTTATTTCACTTTTGCTTATGTTTTTTATTTACAACTTAAATTAATCTGAAAAATTACAGAAGTAGCAACATGTATTTTCACTTATGGGTGTATTTCTCTCTTTTTATTTTCCTCTCTCTCTAAAAAAAATTGTTTTACAGTAAGCATACAAACTTTCTTTAAACACTTTCTATAGTGATGACTTGTTAACAATATCTCAAACTATATCTTCAAACTAGAAGCTCATATGTTCCAAGATTAAGGGCTATTAAATTGTTGCTAAATTGCTAATGTGCTAATGTATCCAGAAAATTTACATTAGTATTCTATTCCCAATTCGCAAATTCCTAAACCAAGCACGTGTTATCCTAAAAACATCGTAAATATACAAAACAAATGAACTGCTTTGTTATGCTGAGACTTGAACTTTGCTTTAATAATTAATACAATACAATACAATTCAATTAAATTTAATTATTTAATTAATCGTAATCTTTAACACAAATCTTTGATAATTTCTCATATTTCATTATTACATTTTATTACACAGCAGTTTGTCAAAGGGCTAAGTAAGTATCTTTATTGTTTACTAGCGTTTGCCTGCGGCTTCACACGCGTTAGACCTTCCTCTTGAATCACTTTAACATTTTAATCAAAAAGTGCATCAAAATCTGTTGTTTAGTTTTAGAGATATAAGTATACATACAGACATTTGCTTTATATTATGTAGTGATACGTGATTTATTTAGCTGTAACTTTGTTTCTTTTTTGTTAAAATTATGATATTATTTTCAATATATAAACATAACTTAACCTTACTTAGCCCATAAGGGACGAATTTTCTATAAGTCCTTTCTTAATATTCACTCAGGTTATGCAAATAAGTTTTAGGTGTGCAAAATTTTAGTACTCTATATGCAGTCGCTTACAATAAATAAACTCATAGATTTCTCCTTATAGTTTTAGTACGCATTCCTGTTCATAATTATATACATATGCCTATGTCATGATAGGAACACTGTTGCCACCATAACAAAAATCACTGCTTTCTTTCGGCGTGATAGACGAACAAACGAACCATCAAACTCACTTCAGCTTATATACAGGTTACAGGTATGACATATAAAAAAAACCATACAAAATAATACTAAAAATTATCGACAAAGCTATTCTACCAAATCCAAATCCTAATACCGTTTCCGAAGGTAGAACAAACGACGCAAAACACAAGGTAACGTACAGATGGTTAGACAAAGACAGTAACAAGGCACAACAAGGCTATGTTAACAAGTACACGGTATTGTGTTCCTACAATCCGGCTTACGAATAATACGATAATCCGATTTAATATAAGTGCGCGTATCGACGGGATATCTTCGTACGCAAATATTGTGGCTTGTGTAGAAAATGTCGGGTTTAATTGTTTTGATATGTCGTTACTGTTGATTATGCATTAATGTAATACTTTCCCCAAGACAACTCTCATTGAGTCGTATTTCCTCATGACTGAGGATCGTGACTCCCCGCAGAATTAATTCGTTAGGGAAGTTCTCTTGGGTAAATACATCGTGGCGGGCGCCCAGGTCCTTCCACGGAAGACGCATGTCCTGGTCCTCACACTTGCCGGTTTTATCACGATGTTTTCCTTCACCGTTAAGCGAGTGCAAATCCACGCTTAACTTGATAATACTACAAGGTGCGTCTGGATGGAGGCAGACACTGGAACCACTGAGGCACACTCGCTTATCTATCTATCCATCTATGTAAACATAATATAATATCCCAGTTACATTTATATTACAAAATAGCATGTATAAATGTACAGTCATATGAACAAGCTAAACACCACACAGTTGCCAGAGTCAGTCAGTTTCTGCAAAGTTAGCTGTACCCTCAAGGGTAATCACAATTGGTAAACTAGTTCAAAACCCTTCCAGCCAACATAGTTTACAGGTCAATTTTCTTGTTTAAACATTGCGCTATACGTATTGCTATTGTTTTGGTGTATAAGCCAGTGTTCATGTACTTTCTCCAGTTGTATTTCATTGCTCCCATGTTTTAACGCTTATACTGGTATTAAGCATAACTTAATCCAAAAATACGTTCTAACATGATGTTTCTAACTAGATTTTATGCACCGATGATATTATTTTATCTCACTTTTTTATTTAATTCGAGTGACAGCGCTAACAATTTTGCCTAATGGAGAGTATCATGCTTGTTATGTCCAAATCTATACTAATATTATAAAGCTGAAGAGTTTGTTTGTTTGTTTGAACGCGCTAATCTCAGGAACTACTGCTGCGAATTGAAAAATTCTTCTTGTGTTGTATAGACCATTTATCGAGGAAGGCTTTAGGCTATATAACATCACGCTGCAACTAATAGGAGCGAAGAAACAATTGAAAATGTGGAAAAAACGGGGAAAATAATTCATCTATGAGGGCTTCCGTTGCGTGCGCGGCGAAAACGGTTCAAGATATCAAAAAAAAAATGTATGAAACAATTATTCATCTTCAAATGATCTAACAAAGTGTCCGCAACAGTATATGTCTATCCTTTAAGATTAACTCACTAGAACCATTTATATGGTAATAACTATTCCATGCAAAGTCACGGGCACCAGCTAGTAATACATATATACTTATTCTGGCACGAATTAAAATCCTAAAATGAGTATAGCATTCTTTAGTACCAATAGAGAAATTTCAACGCGCCCCGGAGCCTCTGACAAATACGTGAATGAGCTCAAAATCTCTCTCTTTCCCTCAAACATAAAACGCATTTTTCATTTCAAACGGTCCAACGCAGAATCATCGCATTAAATAATAAAATGCGCCCTTCTTAAACCTTACACATGAAAAACGGGTAGTTTTATTGCGCCCTTAAATCCATTTTCACGGGTCACAAGAGGCGTCGGCGTCTTTTTTGAACGGGGAAACAATTTCATACCGTAAATTTCACTTTAAAACTATGTTTGAAACTTCTAATATCGAAATGCACTTTATCTATGAGAGCCTTCGAGCCGCGGGCGAGAGGGCGCTATCTAAGATGTCTTCGCGTTTATGCTTCACTCATACCATTTTAAACCGGTACACGCAAGTGCAAATCTATACCATAAACAATAAGACATACGATACATTTTTGTAAAACGATCGGCTCTTTTAAATAACATTTAACGAGGGAAAGCTTCCGAAGGGAGCCGTGGTCGTAAGCGTAATAAAGCTAATAAAGTTTATGACCTTTATCCAGAGTTAAGATGGTGAAATTTGACATTTCACAAATAAAGTATCGGAGCTGACTGATTGACTAACAATCGATGAAAAGAAATACGGAAATCTTTTCCATTTAAGTTATTCCATAAATACTATTAAGTTACGCCGCAGAAAAGGTGTATCTATGACTTAACATTTTATGAGACAAACTTCTTGTTATGTCAAAAAAAACTAAGTTGGCAGATTGCAAGCATCATAATATTGTTTGGTCTAACCTATCAGAAAAACTAGACTATAGAACGAACCAATAGGTACTCAAGTTTCCGTCGGGACAAACATCACGATCATTATAGAAACAAATTGCCCTGACTTCAACGCATTACAATTCAGCATTGCTCAGACAATTAATTCAGGCTCTAGACCTAAACGACTCAGCTTTCCCAATGAAGCTAAAAACTAACTACGCTAGATTTCAGCATTCAAAATAAGCCGTTTCGCATCTAGATTTGTACTAAATTCGCTCAAATTCACTTCGAATTACACACGTCTGTGTTAATTGCGCATTTGAGACAATGAATACGATCATTAGTGTGTGTTTTGGATGCCTTTTACGTGCTCAGAATAGCTTTTCACGTTTAAAATTATGGTAGAAATATCATTGATAATTGCTGGTACGGTGTCATAAAGCGTCTCGTCATCTGGCGAACAAATTATACGTTTAACGACTTACTTATTAAGATTAAGGTCTTGTCTCCGTTTTATTGGGTGAAATAATGAATGGTAGAACGTCGGTATTTAAATGGTTTGCTTTTGTGTTATTTTGTTTCGTGATTATGTATTTGTTGCTGATATTTTAGAGACATCGTAATTAGGTTTAGAGTTGCACTTATACTAACAATAGTGTTGTTTATATTTTGATTCACTAAGCCGTATGTAGAGAAGTCAGCATCGATTAGGTACCTGAAACAATTGAAAATCTCGTGTTAATTACCTAGAAAACTAATCAAAATGTACATATCGATTGTAGTTGCAGCACATTTAATGTATGTAAGGCTAAATTTCGTAGTTAATTCTAAAGGTTTAAACCTTTAGAATTAACTACGAGTTGTAGTGTACATTCCTTTACAGGTCAAAAAATTAATACATTATCCTTATTGATAACTCATGCTGTTTACATATAAAAACTCGTAAACTACATAAACAGATAAACAATTTATTTGTAAACAAAAGATTACACTTCAATTAGAAATATCACACATACACGTACACACATACTTAGAATAAACTTGAAAAATCTTTCCAACTGTATTCATTCTGGAGACTTATTAAAGAAGCAGTGTAGTAGTCAGGTGCTCGTAGTGAGAAGATTCAATAAAGTGCACTAGACTATGAAACGAGATCGTGTCGGCTTCTCAAAAGGCAGAAAATTAACCTAAATACGTGGAAGTGGGCTGGGGAGCTACACTACTCATATGCACGCCATCTCTTGGGCATGAAACCTAATTATGAACGTAATAAGTTTAAGGAAAATTGTTGTAATTAGATGGGGTTTTATTTTTATTTAGATGGTAGAAATTAGAATGCTGTTCCAGGTTTCTATTTTAGTACAAAATTTGCATAGCTTTTCTGACCGATTTTTTGGAAAAACAATACAAAAACCACTCTAATGTATTCTCAGAAAGCCACTCACTTCTTGTCTTGTTGTTTTTGCAGTTTATTGAGTTTTGCAGTTTATTCCAATCGAAAACCTTGTTTAATAATGTGAAAAAGGTTACATGGATTTTGGTAAATAACGAATGCAATGTACGACATTAAAAAAATGTTAACATGTCTTTTCTTGTCGTTTAAAATAGTACATTGTTCACCGAGAGGAGAAAGTGACCGATTACCGTCGAGGGTGTCGTTTGAAGCCCGAGCCGTAGGCGAGGGCTTTAAAACACCCGATATCGGGAATCGCACTTTCTCTTGAGTGATACATAGTGCTTTATACTACACCTACGATGAAAATAAAAAACTAACTTATCATTTTGATAGTTTTATTTTACTTTCTACGAAAACTGAATCCTCAAACAACACACAAATTGAAAATGGCGCCAATGGCGTCTGCAATTTTTACATGTTCTTTTTTCATATTGTTTGACACCATCCAACACACAGCTAAAGGCCAGTGTCATTTTGCGAACTTGGAGATAAAAACTCACTGTAAAAACTTTTTGGCTTTTGATATTTAGGTTACCGGCGCATAGTCTTACCCAAAATTAAAAAAAAACACGTAAGAAATGGATTTTCATACACTTTTCTCTCCCGCTCAGATGCGTTTTCTCCCCGCATATTTGTTCGATATGCAATGACGTACTTTCTACCGTAAATTTGATAAAGTATCAAGGTACTTTCCGAGCAGGTGTAGTATAAAAACAATTTATTCATCGCTTAAGTTGCAGATTCCATACAGATCTTTAGAGAATTCGTGAGCGCACCAGAACTCGTAGGAACGCTTGCTTAGTGGGTTCGCTGCATTACACATAAGAGGTAAAATTTTAATGATATGTAAATGTAATACGTTGCAAAGCTTTATGTTAATGTAGGTACAGGAAAACTAGGTGGCGCTATAGCAGAGTTTTTCACCACCTGTGCTGTAAAGAACGTTTTCAGTACCAGAGCAATAAGTAATGTTTTTCAGTACTTGCTGAAAATAACGAAGCGACGTTCTGAAATGCAAATGGAAACAGAGATAGTGGGTTCTGTAATCTAGGTGCTGTTTCAGGATTACGCTTTTGCAATTTTCTTTGTTTTTGTATTAAAACATAGGAATAGATGCAAAGTGGGGTTTAGTGTAAACTTTTATGTAGTTTTGCAGTATTTACAAATGAATATCTGTGTAAAAACCTTTAGAGAATTAGAGGCAAAAAGTTAAGAGATTTTCTATGGTTAACATACAAAACGGAAAAGAGCAACAATACTGGTTACTAGTGAAATATAGTAAAAATAACTTTGGTATCATCATCATCATTATCATCCACAGCCCTTGGGATCCCACTGCTGGGTATAGGCCTCCCTTTGTATGTGCCATCTGCGTCGATCTTGTGCAGACCTCATCCAGGTTGGACCCTCGACTTTGACGATGTCGTCGACCCATCTCGCGACCGGACGACCCACTCCTCGCCTGGTATAATAATAACATGTATATGACGGAGAAGGGACCTCCATATTGTTTTTAAAAAGCCGTAACATCAGCACTGCTGACGTCACTCCAATAAACTTCCAAAATAACTTGATAGATTTTCGTATATTTCAACGGGCAGCGTAACGGTGACCAAGAGAGGTCCGCACTGCGCGGCAGTTCGAGCAAGAATGATGGATGAGCCGACAGTGCGGCCGCTTTTATAGGTTACCGCCCACGTGCGCGCTTATGTGCGCTCGTTAACCGTTACAATTTTAAATACAGAGTAATAACATGTGATTTATAAATAATTGTGCATTGTAGAAACACATAATTAATGAAATTATTAATATATACAAATAGTTTTTAAATGAGAATTTAAGTATTACAAAACAATTCAAATCATTACTTTTAAGTTTTACAAATCAATTTAAATCATCAATTTAGGTTATTTAGTTAATGTTAACTAATTATTATAATAATTCATTAAATAATTAAGACTAATTATTAATTGTTATTGACTAATTATCTTCTCGCGCCGATATATAAAATTTTTGGTATATAGTTCAGAGTTACAGCCCAATATTACAGTGACTCCATACAGAACAAATTATTCAACCACAAATAAACTGTAGTAAATTTGCCTACACGTAATATTTGTTACATCGGCGAGTAAATTAATTTTTCTAATGCACATAAATATGGTAAAATACTGCAGTTCCTCACGCCACCGTTTGTTAGTTACCACCGAGCCATGCGCTGGCCATAAACCACATACAAACTATTTACTAAGTTTCAATTAGCAAGCCTAGGACTTATGCATGTATGTACTAAGTTTAAAAAGTTATTAGAGACTGAAAAATAAGCAGAGTAAGAAAGAAAGAAAACTCTTGTAATGTGACAGTTTTGAATAACAATGTTCACAATGTTAACAATCGCAGAACACGTTTTTAAGGGTTATTCAGATAGATAATATATAAACGATATCTAGAAAGAAAAAGTTGTTTTACGAAACGCTTGCACAACAACTTTTAAACACATTTTACCATTTTAAAAAGATTATGTTGTCGCCAAATGCGTTTGTGAATCTTTTCTTTTTTTAACTAAAACGGCTTTGCACTTGGCCATAGTTTGCCTGATGGTAAGTCTTTGATGACGTCTTTGGGAAAGTGTACCTTAGATTCTTTACCAGGCTTTGTAATAAACAATAGGTACTTGTGCGTCGGCATTTAATTACTTACAAGTAGGACCTTAAATAATTTCAGAGCTAATTTAATTCCCACAATGGAGATCCTGACTAGAGAGCAAGTAGCGAAATAAAAAACCGGAACTAGGGTGACCAGGATCATGGTAAAATTACTAAACAGATAAAATAAATCAGTTCTAGATTTTCTTCTAAAATTATTTAACAAATTTAATAATTGAATTTAATAATTGAATTTAATAAAATAAACTGAAACACACTGGATTTTAATTGAAAGATAACTAATTTTTCTAAAATATTATTTGTAGAGTCTGTGTTAGTAGGTAAGTGCACATCTTGACAATAAACGAAAAAAAGACTTTCTGACCAAAGAAATTTCAGAAAATTTAGCAGGTATCAAAATTATCAATCAAAATTAGATCACTTATTTTTTACTTATATAAGTAGGCCCTTAGGGCGGCTTGATAAACTGTCGACACCAGGCAACTCTAATTCGATAAGAAGAAGACTTGTATAAGTACATATATAATATTTATCCTATGAACTATGTGAATCAGAAGAACTGAAGATTTTCATAAATATCATTTTAAAACTTTACAGTATAATTGTCACCCTAACCGGAGCCCGTAATTGCACTAATTAACTCAGGGAGTCACGTACAAATTGAGATAGCGAAGAAAAATTCGAGAGAACGAAAGATCAAGCGGTAATTCTACGTATTACGTAATCAAGATGCAGCTTTGGATCACTTGAGATGCAGTTAATTATTAATTAAACTATTTCTTCAGCTTATTAATGTAATTAAACTGGCTAAGGTATTGAGTCTCAGGCGTCAAACATTTAATGCGGTCAGTTATTAGATATCTTGATTAATAAGTAGGCTATTATAACTCTTCTTCTTATAGAATCAGAGTGGACAACTCTGGTGTCGAGAGTTTATCAAGCCGCCCTAGGGGCCTCTGACATGGCTTAACGACTGCCGTACTAGACAAACAGCCGGGACCTATAATTTAACGTCCAATAAGGAATGCCACTTTTTGGTCTCCCATCTGAGGCCTGAACGCGCCGACCTTTGCTTAACATTGGTAATCGCATACAATTGCCTCCGCTAGCTGAGCTACCGGCGCCGCAAATAAATCAATCAAATAGGTAAAAAATCCTTAAACTTTATCCGAGTCACCCTCATACCAAATAGTATGCAAGGACAAAGTAATATGATTTATGAAAAGATGAAACTTAATCAATTTAGCAAAAAAACACGTTGGGTTAAATTGTAGTTGCCAGCTGTTTGTCATTACTCAGCAATCATTAAGCCTTTACAGTGGCCCTTGGGATGGTGTAAAAACTCTAAAACCAGTTGGCCACTAAACATCAAAATCATTTATTTAAACACACATTTCATGAACACAGTAGAATTATGTTACAGTATGTCATAATGCAATTTTGGTATTAACAATTAACGTTTGGTCCTTGCCACAGGAGATCTCAGGGCTGGCAGCTATTTTTCTCAACGATTGAGTCTTTCTATTCAAAGAGGAAATACTGCCAGCATCCTGGGATCCCTGCCGCACAGCGACAACATGGACGGTGTGCTGAATTTTTTGTAAATATCTGTTTGTTTTTTGTTATTTTTTCTGTATGTTAAGTCTTTTTTATATATACTTGTGAAATATATGTAAATATTAACAATTTACATTTATACAATTTAATTTAGGCTTCACAGAATAGTTACATTGTGTGTCCTGACTACTGCTGTAGGATTCCCTGTGTTGCAGTAGCCAGGGTTCTTCCGTGGAAACTAATATTATTAGGAGAGTAGATATATCTATACAACACAATACAGAATTACTATTATAATTACTTATGTTTATGTTCTACTTCACTCTGATACGAATTTACGTACTTTTTAATCAATTAAACAAATACTACACATTACAAGTATAGTCTAGTAAAACACAAAGTCAGTAGCATTACAATGACATTCCCGGTGTCATATTTTAACACCGAGCTTCGTAAACGGCTCAGTCGGTGTCATCAGACAGGCTTTAGTTCTACTTGATACTGATGCACGCTATGTAGGGTTGACTATACATACTTTCAGTTTTTAACCGACTTAAGCATTGTAGGGTACTTTCTGGTATCCATTAGGCTCAATAGAAAATACTTATTTCTATTTTCTCATGATGAGGATGATCAAGTGAGTAATTTTTAAAACTAGGAGTAGCTTTGTGAAGGATTTCATTAAACCTTTCGATGTCTTGAATGAAAAAAAAAACACAACGCAACATTACAAGTTAACATTCAACCTAATTTCAATAAAAATATACGAATTAAATTGATAGTTTTCACCGTTTCCACAGGATTCAAACTAAACAATACACAACACAGCCCTATAAAACATAAGCCAAGTCGCGTGACAATGCCTGTGCAGCGCGTCACTTGCCGCCGCGTGGTAACTATTAAATTACTTGACACTCGCGCCTAGACATTTGAATTTTTATACCGATGCAGAAACTATTACGAGAATATAACCTAAATCTAATTTAGACAGAAAAAAACATTCTTCTAGACTTTAAAACTATTTATCAAGCTTGCACCCCTTGTTAAAATAATGCACCTTAAAATAAATAAATAAATAAATATTTCAGGACTTATCACACAGCGCCATCTAGCCCCATACTAAGCTGACGCTTGTATCATGGGTACCAGATAACGGATATAATACATATATACTTTTCTTTTGTAAATACATACTTATTATACATAGAATCGACCAGACTCAACACACTTTCCAGTGTAATACTAATTATACTGAATCAACTTATTTGTATAGTGAATTTTAAATAATAAACAAGGTAACTTGTTAAGACCCAATCAAATGGCATTAAAAATAAGTTGGTGTATTCTTAGTCGTTATTGTAAGCTACTACTATTAACTAGAAATAAATTCATTCATAAATAACACAAAACACAACCTATTTCTGGATTGACCCGCTATGCAAGCTAGTTCAGAATTAACGTAACAGTTCACTGTTACACCCGATACGAATAATAAGAATAGTTCTATACTTTTTTGTAAAGAATAAATAAGTACAGAAGATCAACTCTGACGACTGATACCATCAAACAAAAAGTGCATCAAATTTTGGATTTAGTTTATGTCGTTTTTGACATACTTTATTATAGGTACACACCCAAGTGTATAAATACGTTTTTAATAAAATCAATTCTAATCACTATAGTCACCATTGTTAAACAATTCATTGCATGGTACATTTAAAATTAAAACTTTATCAATTTAAGACATGATTATCGTGTATGTAGTCAGTTCTATTATCATATATGTATATTGGCATGACCTTCATATAATGAAACAATTTGAGACAATGCTAATTTTAGTTACATCAAAGTTAATTCTTATATTAGACTAGTGGGTGCTCGCGGCTTCGCTCGCATTAAGAAGTAAAACTTGCATCCCCTATTTCACACCTTTAAAAGTGACATTTCTAAAAATCCTTTCTTAGCGGATGCGTACGTCATAACATATACCTTCATTCCAAATTTCAGCCCAATCCGTCCAGTGGTTTGGGCTGTGCGTTGATAGATCACTATATCAGTCAGTCAGTCAGTCACCTTTCGAGTTTTATATATATATATATATATAGATAGAAGAAGTGAGCATTCCTTCTGCTGTAAATTATTCCGTCCACACCACACACAGAAACACAATTCACACAGCTGAGTCACGCAATTTACCTGCTAACGTTTATTTATATGCAAGCTACGAGGACATTACATCAAGCGGTCTACAAACATTGATATTCTGGAGAAAAGATTCCGCGCAATGCTATGGTCATTGTTGGTGTAACTTTTTTGTATGTAAACTACTTTGTTCAGATTTATTATAGGTATGTATAGTATAGATTATACTGCACTATTAGCTAGCGGAGGCAATCGCATGGGATTACCAATGTAAAGCAATAGGTCGACGCGGTCAGTCCTTGGATGGGTGACCGAAAAGTGGAATTCCGTGCTTCCGTGGATCGGGTGACACGGTAAATTGTAGGACAATGGTCATGCCAGAGGCCTTTAGGGCGGTTTGAAAACTCTCGACACCAGAGCTAACCACTCTCATTCGATAATAAGAAGTAGTGACCTCACATGAAGTTCACGCGTTATCCTTGCTGAGGGTCGTGACTCCCCAGTTAAATTAAATAATTAAGGTAGTTTTCTTAGGCAAAGGCATCGTAGCGGGCGCATAGGTTCGGATGTCACATTATTATCGGAATCTGTTGTCCTCAAACATGTGATTTCTTCACGATGTTTTCATTTACCGTTAACAAATCAAATGGCCGTCCGTCGGAATGTACAGTGAACACATTTACAACTGAGCCAAAATTTAATAGGCACACGATCGCAAAAAGCTATAAAAAATACGTTATGATAACATTCTCTTACTATTTTCGACCTAATAAACATCGACTAATACTTAAAACACAGAAAACTGAATCTATTACTAACTTCTTCAAAGACTTTTTAACTAAATAACGTTCCCACGATCTCATACTAGTTAATACACTAAAATACTTTTCATAACGTCTTTAGTCTGTACAAAATACAGAGTTAACTCCATGCAAGAAACTGACACGCTACTGCAGTGGCGTCACTCTATGATTTATTAAGAGCCAGTGACACCGCGTGCCATGTACTGAATATTGCAGTACCTGTCTAAAGTGAGTGGGAATTTAATTTGGCTTAGTAATAGTAAGCTGTATATGTAATTAGTGCTAACAGCGAGTTCCTATTGTAAATAAACGATGCGCGTGAAGTTAAACCGTAAAAATCGTGCAATTTTGGTGTACCTACCTTAATATAAAAATTCATACCTGTTAAATTTTTACCCTTTTAAAGATCGCACTACATCTAATAATATCGTCTAATAATAAAAAGACGTAAGTAAATAAATAAACAAGAAGTCCTCGTTTAATGCAAATCCGCAAACCAATTTGATTCAATACTTAATCATGATTATGTGTTTAAACCACAAAAAATGTTACCGTAACGGACCGCTGAGATTGAGAAATACAATCTTACAAAAACATCGTTTTATTTTGAACATTTGTAATACCTTGCATTATTCTTTTTTGCTCGGAACCTTAGCTACTGTATTCCCTGCACTAGTTCGGGTTTAATAACGGTAATGAGCGCGCAATGCAGTCACGTCACTTGTCAGGCCGTGTTTAATATCAAATTACGTGCCGTACTGTAGTGTGCCGCCTTGTGCCGTACCATGCCGCCTTGTGCCGTACTATGCCGCCTTGAGCCGTACTATGGGGATTATTCTTTGTGGATTTAGGCGTATGAGCTGAAATTATGCCTACATTTTGCTAGTTTTTGCTAATAATCACAATGACACGACTTAAGTAACAATTATTGATCTAAACTGAGTTAGTAACTAATTATGACCTGAATTAAGTTATGGATAATAAGATCAGTCCTTGGATGGGTGTCCGTCCTTGTCAAAAACATGACTAAGCATGACATCAAAAATATGGCTTTTGCCATAGTATTTAATTCTCGTCAATCGTTGCAAAAAATAAGAATAGTTTTAGCGACATTTTTTATTATGTGTGGTATGTTAACATCTATCAATCTATTTCAATGATATCTAAGTAATTTTGTATAGGCAGGTAATATTTAGTTTACATTGGTATACCACATGTCTAAATACGACTAAGACCGAGACAGATATTATGCTAATGCTAGTTTATATTGTATTGACTTACACTTGACAGCTAACTGTCCATGAGCGACGTCTTATGAAATATTAATACATTTAATGGATCGAGGTTTGCATTAATTAGGGCTTACTATTAATTACTGTGCGTATGTTGTGATTAATTACTAAAGTAGGTAGGTATAACTTAAGTTTCAAAATAGAATACGTTAATTTTTAACATGATTAGCTGGGAACTAATATAAAAGAAAGTTTGGACAGTAAGTTAAGAAACTCACATGCAGGATATAATGTAAATAACATAAAAAGGAAGAAACTTTAAAAAAATAAGCATTTTTCTCTATGGATTAAGCCATCACAAGGATTTTTATCCCTCTCATGAGCCATCATAACATATCTCTCTAAGTAGAGCTAGGATTTATTGTGGCTGATATAATTCACTGCAAAGACTGGGCTTTACGAAAGTATGCAAACAATTTGACCACCTTTAGTTAAAGTGGCTAAAGCCGTCCTTGTTTCCATGTATTTATGTAATTTTAAGAATTGACACAGATAACACTACAAATTAATGATTGTAAATTGACGAGATATAATGTAGGTACTTACCAAATTCTGTAACATTTAGTTATCTATTATAGCTCTGGCTTCTACAAGAAACTTTGAAGAGGCAAAGGAGCTTAAAAAGCAAGTAATGCAAACAAATATGCCCAGCAGCTCACAAATGTTGAATCTCCAAACAAAGTAGCCCGGAAGACGTCACATCTACGTCAAACGCGTTTGACAAACATGGCAAAGAAAGTAATCGAATACCAACACTTCGGACTGGCTTATAGGGAATATGACGCACAAGAAAAGTCTACAAGCTGCTAGTGGCAGCACTTTTGCCACAAACTATCCTTCATAATATACATTTTGTTGAAAATGTTTTAGTTCCCATTGATTCCTAGGGCAGAGAAAAATTGGTGTCGACACTACTGGACACTCGATACTTTAAGAGGCATCGAGAAGGGGTAACCCCACGGTAACCCTAGCTTGGCAGATGGAGGTTTGGTGCACTTTGGATGTCAGACGTGTGATGCTATTTTATTTTTCCGGATTATCTTATGTGTGTGACAAAAGTGTAGACATCTTGTTTGTACATTAAGCTATTTTTTTGCATTTTGAGGAAGAGAAGAATCAGTGGCTATAAGTGCGATATCGTAAATACCTAATATCCGATGAAATATAGTTTAATACCTCTTTCGATGCAAAATATCTTTCAATACAATTAAAACATTTGAGAGTTTAGTTTTAAGACAATCTCTAACAAATTTAATACTCACCAACAAACAAAATGTCTACGCGAGACGGTTTTTTTTTTACAAATTGCCTTCATTGTGTGTATTAGTTCCCAACAACTATACACCTCATTAACCCATTAACACATGTCATAGAACCTCAACCTATTTTACAGCCGGCCAGTATTCGTTTGTAAAATAACCATCATACACGTCATTCCAATATGGCGGCTGCAGCGGACTGTCAAAAAGCGCGCGAGATGAATGCGTGGCGATATGGAGCGATTCAAAATGATTTGTGGCGTCCTACCCGACATGGGCCACGATAAAAATAGGAATTATCTGCATATTTATTGCGGGAATAAAAATCACGGGAGGTTTTAATACAATTTGCGCGTGTGGTGAATAGCGGCGGTTTTGGGGGCAAATTGTCAATTTTTGTCTTTTGGTACGTCACACTGTCAGGCAAAAAACTAAGTTCTTTTGGGATTTAGTTTGTTGACTGCCTGTATTGTTTGACAGGACAGTGAAAAGACACACACACAAAACACAATGTAGTCAAAGATGGAGCATGCTTGTATCGGAATCAAATCAGAAATCAAGTAGCCCTAACACAAGAGACAGACAAGAGTAGGTAATTATTTAAAGAAAAACTGTCGGGTTTTGATAGTATTTACAAAAAAAAATATATTTTACAAAATAATTTCTTTGCTGTCAAAAAAAATAAAGGCAACACAAAAACCCCATTTTTTTTATTAAAACTTACACTACTTACTATGTACAACCACACAATACATACCTTACCCACAACAACTAAACATACGACAGTCAGCAAAAAAATTCAAATCCGGTTGCACAGGTGATACCATGTGAGTTGCCAGGATTACAGTTGTAATCCAGAACCGGGATGTTACCAACAACCCGCGACTTATAGACCTTGCCGGGGTAAATCGGTACTCATAGGAGTATTTTAGGTTTGTAGGTGTGTTTGATGTGATTAGTGGACTTGCAAAGTAAAGGTTTTGCATTATTTTAATGAACTAGACTTAAACATGTGACAATCAGAAAAAACACTCAAATCCTGCACAGGTGATAGCACGTAAGTTGTCCGGATTAGAATTGTAATCCGGAACAGGGATGAATCCAACGACCCGCGTCTTATAGACCTCGGGCTAAATCGGTGATTTATAATTAATATATGTATAGATAGGTTATGTATTTTGATGTTATAATAGTGGTCTACGGCCTTGCTAAGTTAAGTTGTGGATTCTTTCAGTAAACATTTTCTATAAAAACTGGGCGTTTTGTTTAGAAAATATGGAGCTTGTCATGTTTTAAAAAGTCATATTACAATAGTATAACAATATCATTTTATCAATATGTAATTAAACGGTTTTCACTCACTTGAAATAAAAAAAAAATATATTAAGATAGGTATCATTTTTGTAAACTGCAAACAAAAATATATATACATATAATATATTTGAATCAGCGTATGCTGAAACTATACTACTTTTTTGCTAGGTTACAATAAAAAAATGGTTTATGTTGTCTCTGGTTTTTTAAAAATCCAAATTGCCTTTGCATAATATTAAATGAAATTAATGTATTTACTTAGGTATATTCACATGGAGCATATTTCTACAGAAACGTAACAGATTATGTCCGAACTTTGACATTTTTACAATTTACAAGAAAAGCATAATACGAGTAGCAAACATAGGTAATTCGTTTCTCAGAAACCCCTTTTATTTACATTAAAAACAAGGTTTTATTACGTGCGACAGGTTTACGTTTGACTACAGCCTGCTTGATGTTAAGTAAATGAAAACAAACGGTATCCTTTGATCATCATCATCATCGCCCTCTGCTGAGCATAGGCCTCTCTTTTTGTACGCCACTCGTCCCGGTCCTGCGCAGATTGAATCCAGGTGCTCCCTGCTGTATCTTTTATACTGTTTCAATTTATTAGTTTATTTTAAATCACACTCGAGTCTTTTACGAGGTTTTTTACAAACTTTTCACAATTCGTTCAAAAATACGAGTGAAATCCGTCCATTGCGGTATGTTTCCTTTGTTTATAGATGGAGCTTGTATGAAAGAAATGGATTCAATTTCGAAAACAAAACGTCAGAGTGTATTCAAAGTTTCCGCACATTCCCGACTCTGTGGCGCTGGTCAGGGCTGGCTAGTGTTGCTAGGTAGCACGTTTTGTAGCTATGTTGGATTAAATACTATTGTTTTTTGGGGAAAATCAAGTTAAAAAAATAATCTACTACAGTAGTAGGCGGTAACTGTAGTGGGTGTATAAAATGAGATAGTAAATTTCCGTTCGTCATTGGTAAGATTGACTATTTTACAAAAATAACTTGTATTCCGCCTGTCAAAAGTATGATGTATGCAAATCAAAGTAATCTTTATTAATTTACATTATTTTTGGAAAAAAAATACAATAGACTTAAAAAGAACCCCTTAACCGATTAAATCACAAACAAACCATTTATTTTTCACTGACTATCCAAATAGTTATTTTTCAAAACTAGCCCTATTTCCACCCGCCATAGCTGGCAGCCCGGCTCGTCGGACCGTCCACCGGCCGGGTTGCCAGGTGTCGAGGGAAATTCACCTGATTGCACTCCATCCCGCATTCTGCCAGCTCCGCGTTACTGTGCACTATCGACATAGTATCTAATAGACAAGCCTTACCTAGTATACAATTCCTTTCAAAATATACGAAACCTATCCCAAGTGAAGTACAAAAACTCGCACGAAGTGCTTTGCTTTGGCCATTATAGAAATAGCAGTAACAGAAAACTTGAAAAAACTGTTCCAGAGACCCGTCTCCTGAGCATTACAATACCGAGTAAAAAGGTTTTTTTAGACAACTTTTTAAAGCTTTAAATTATTTTAAGAAGAACTTTTTTTACCATAACTGCTTTAGATTACCTATATCTTCAAGTAGACTAAATAAATAAAATAAATAAATAATAATAAATATTTCAGGACATATCACACAGCGCCATCTAGCCCCATACTAAGCTTACGCTTGTATCATGGGTACTAGATAACGGATATAATACATATATACTTTTCTTTTGTAAATACATACTTATTATACATAGAAACGACCAAACTCAACACAAGTAATTACAAATTTTAATATTCATAATTACTTGTGTTGTGTGATTAATAGATTATTTCTTGACAAGCCTGCCAAATTCAAACTACAGTGGAGCTTACTTTCTGGCCGGTTGTATCCAAATGGAAGCCTGTCAAATGTTAAAAAAGACACACAAACGCGCCACCACCACCACATATGTAACTGCCACCGCATAAACCAAGTTTTTAGTGGTGTGCTATTCATTTTAAAGTTGAGCTACATTCCGTGTGTAAAAAATGGTATGCTTTGGCCTTTCTATTCCTATTTAATGTCAATGCTGTGCACTGCGATTTCTCTTATTTTGCTAACCGGTGGAATATACTTTGACGGGCGCTGAATAATTTATTTAAGCGATATTGAACGGATCGGTGCAGCTTCGATTGCTGTAGATGAGGTTTGTTTGGTTTTATAAGATATCTTTTTTATTTGTTGCTAGTCGTCTAACTAAGGGATAAATTAAAGTGGTTGTAAAGAATGTGTTAAATAAATAAACAAATTGTCTTCAAGAACCTTGGCTACATCTATGAGATTTAACTTGTCAGATCTTTTGATCAAATTGAACTCGGCATGGTAGGTTCGCTGCAAATTGGTTCACTTATGTGCATGTTAACAAATTTAGATAATAGATGATGATTGAATTGAGCATTGAAAGAAATCGCAGCGATTGACATAGACTGATTAGCACTTGTATAAATTATGCACATAGCTCGACATATTTGATGTATGATGTACCTAATTTTAATTGATTTTTTGGCATTTAAATTTAATTTCATACTTTGTGAAACCAATTTGCACGCCCTATGGGTGAGAATGTAGCGGTCAATATCTTATTTTTGAACAACTCTGTAAAACCTATAGTCTGCCAATAAATGATTTTGATTTGATTTGATTTGATATTTTTAAACGCAACAGTCACATCTATCATTATTTTCATAGCTTAATAAGAATATAAACTGAACTTTTAATTTCGTCACCACCACAATTAAAACTTTAGAAAAAACAAGATACTTACATATTCCAGTGTTGTTCATACACCACCACTTTTTTACCAAAACCCATTCAATCACCAAATTAACCCAAACTAGAAATTTGGATGAATGAAATGCCGTAAAAAAAAATTGTCGATACAAAAAGAACCAGTATATCTACTTGCGTATTCCTTATTAATTGCGGTGGAGTCAATCGAGTGTAGTTCCAACACTGCAATAAGTTACAGTGTATTTAGACATTCGTTAATTATAGGGGCTTCATCCTTGACATCGTGACTGAAGACAAGTAATGAGTGAAACTGGTAAGACAATTGTGGTTGATTAGGAATATATGTAGATGGAAAACTTCGTAAATAATATAATATTAGGAGGAGTAGGAAAAAAACTTGATAAAATTACCTACTAGTGTAGAGTATATACTTCTTTTTCCTCGAGTCATATTTCTCTCTACTTAGGGTTGTTAGTCCTTCACAGAATTAATTTGTTAAGAAACTTCTTTTAGACAAGTGAAACAGTTAATATATGCAGTTTCAACAGTCCGGATGTTATGTTATTACATTCATCTATTTTAAAAAAATATAATACATTTTAGTGTAACATTGTAACGGTTACTCTAACCCAGTGGCGTAGCGTGCCTTGTCGGGGCCCCGTATAAAAATTTTTTTGGAGGCCCTTATATGGAGGTAAAGATTTTTCACAAAAGAAAAAAAATATTGTGAGAAGTAATATTTATTGTGCATTACTATACACCTGCGTGCTATTTAAACGCAGCGCGTAGTGTAGTGGCCATACAAAACGAGCACCCGAAAGCGAGTCTGCACATCTGAAGTTCTCAACACGCAATTAACGATACGATACGGACTGATAAACAAACAACAAAACAAATCGATCCTATAGATAAGTTAGAATTTTGTTTTTTTTAATCAAGGCACGGAACCCTAAAAACAGTATAATTGTGAAAATCGAGGGGGGAGACAACTTTTTGTGACGGACAGATGGACAGACCGAAATTAAAAGATTTCCTTGTTTATCACTACGGGCCCCTAATAAATGGGTTGGGTAGTAGTGTAGTACTTACCTTTCCAATCTAAATCACTCACAGTATCTTGTCTCTGAAAAAATTAAGAAATTTTGGGCACTTTTTTTATAACCTCGTCCCTTTTCTGTTTAATTTTTCTTTTCTCAGCGCCGCTGGGATAATCTCTTTTCCTTTCACTCATTTCTTTTACAAATCGTTACTAATACTGCTAAACCAGAAGAACAATATTGTTTGTACTGAATTACAATGTAATGCACATTTATATAAAGCGCGTAAATAAACAGTGCACTGCACTCCGTGGTTTAACATCCAATGCAAAGTACAACAACGTACACGTACGTACATCGCGATATCGATGAAGGATTCCCGGGGATTCCCCGCTGAGTTGAAGATGAAGTAAGTAAAACGGGGAAGTCCCGCAGCCCGCCATAACGATGTAGTGTTGCCAACTTTTGAACGCACGCTTAAGGCGGGAAAAAAAGGAATTGCTTTATAGAATTTTGTCATTTGTAAAATAAAATAAATTAGTAAGTTTTTATTCTTTTTCCTTACACACTTTGGGGGGCCCCGTAGCCTGGGGGCCCCGTATAATTGATACGGCAAATACGGCGGTAGCTACGCCCCTGCTCTAACCTGTAATTGTTATCACACTAACACAAAAAACAACTTATTCATCGGCTCTTAATTTTTAATACCGAAATTACGTTGACAACGCAATGTCAAAATCTACATTTTCTTACTCTAATAACTGTCATAAAGTAAACAATATACTTTTGTTTGGTTAATTTTCAGTTACACTAACAGACAGTTTAGTCTCTGTAGCATTCCTCCTCATTGCTTCTCTACTTATGAACTTCACTCGAGCGTTACCCGCTTCGTAATAATATTAAAATTGTAATGCCCTGATTGATACAAGAAACAGCGCAAAAACGAATGCAGTTTGAGACAAATCAAGAAATGAATACTTTCACGTAACACTTTTTACAAAAAAATAATAATTAGAAACACGATACATGCATTTATGAAATGTATGCATCATGCATATGCATTGCTCTAATTAGTTATGTTTAAGTTATGCAAAAGGTTAATAAATAACTAAGCTATGTAGCTTATCATTTATTTATAATATACTAGCTGTCCCGGCAGACTTCGTATTGCGACCTAAACATTTTTTTTTCCCCTTTTAAACCTTCCCTAGACCTCCACGAACATTTCAAGACTAAGATTAAGATAAATCCGTTCAGCCGTTCTCGAGTTTTAATCAGACTAACGAACAACAATTCATTTTTATTTATAAAGAAGATAAGAGTAATAAACGAGTGTTAGCATATTAGTGTAGTACGATTTATTTATTAATATTACATATGAAACGACACTTTAAACCTTGTAACCTTGTAACCTTGTAACCTTTACCTTTACTTAGAAAATTTATTCCAACTAAGACACTCTGTCAATCTTTACGTGATAATTTACGAGAAAATACGCTTTAAAATAGGTTAATTTTACTAAAGAAGTGAGCATTCATTCACGTTTCCTTCACATGTAAAGCTGAATCAACTAAAGAATACGTAATCACTTCGTAATTAGTCGTAATCGCATTCCGATCTAACATATCGGTTAGAAAAATCTCGAAGTGTGAATTACACCTGACTTAGCTACTAGTTTCTTTTGCACATATCTTTTAAAGGAAACTTCTAGCATTCTAAAAACTATCTGGTATGGTACTAGATCAAATTATATGTACCGAGTTACTTATAACTTACGCGTAACATTTTCAGGGCGGTAACAAAACCTATGTCGCGTCGTTCGTGTCAACTTTAAAAGCCTTTTCAAAAATAACAAGAAAATAAATATTCTTCATACATTTTGTCAAGGAGCGATGTATCATACAACTTTTTGTATGGAACCATTGATATTTTTTACGCGAATTTCCATAAGTCATAGATTAGACATAAGTTACTTTTCGCGTACCAAAACCGTCTTTAAAATAATATTATGCCATAGTAATCAGTAGCCCTGAATACACATAGGTAACTTCCTGTCTAGATGGAAACACGCTTTTTATAAAAAAAACAACTTAGAGACAAATATGGGAATTTCACCTTCTTTCATCTATAGAAAAAAATACGTAATCTGATGAATAAATTCATTGGTATCAGTAAGCTACGCCGGAGGCCCCTAGAGCGTGTTGACATGCTCTCGACACTAGAGTTGGCAACTCTCATTTGATGAGAAGAGGACAACAATGCTACTTACTGCTGACAAAGCTGACCTATAAGCTCCTTCTATAGCCTATTTACTTCTACCAAACGACGATAATTTTAACAAAGTTGTACGTTGACTACTGAACTCGAATCAAAACAAGATGTTGTCCATGTATTCGATTTAAGACTACCTATGCGTGTAATTCATAGCAAAATGAAACCTGTTCCAATTCCGGTATTCCAACATTACGTCTACTTTCAATGAATAATCGAGAAAGGTCCAGAAAATGGTTGAACTTCACACGATGTATCACATGTTACTATCTTTATCAAATCACATTTTTTCATCATCATCATCAGCCCGATTGCCTACTGCTGAGCATAGGCCTCTCTTCGTGTACGCCACTCGTCCCGGTCCTGCGCAGATCGAATCCAGGTGCTCCGTGCTATGCTTCTGCTCTTTCTATTTTTTCATCACAGACAACAATTAATCACAAGGACATGTTTATAGTGGAATAAGGGTTTCAAGGATAAGAAGGCCAAGGAATTGGCAGAAGATCGGGAAGGATGGCGCATGCTCTACAGACAAGAGCCTCGCCCTTAAATGTGTGATAATGATATGTTAAAGAGGACGCTTTTGTCAAAATTCAAAGCAAACTGAACTCGTCAAAGTCAGTTTCAGTTGTTAACCACCCAATTATACGATCCATGCTGCATCTTCGGTATTCTGTGATTTTACAAATAAAGTGGTTGATAATAATCCAAAAGTTAACTATTTATGTATGTGCAAAAAAGTTCAAGCTTCAATATGATAAAAATGCACAGATCGAACTTCCTCAATAGAAAGGACTGGTCCTATCCTCATATAGATTACAAATACATGCGTGTACGTTAGTTCGTCGTGACGGTGGTAGTTGCACAATCAGTAGACATATTAAGGGTGTGCGCGGGCGCATCGAGACAGAGACCCGCCACTCGCACCACGACACACGTCAACATGTTCAGAAGCACCGTTGTGAGTATTCTGGCCTACTGTTTAATTTATTTGCAATAAACAATTAAGTGAAAGTGATAAAAACTTTTTTGAGCCAATTGCCATTTTTCCACCTCAATCAATAATGATACCTCTAATGTAGCTAATCGTATCATAAATTATTAACTACATAGTTTCAACCCTTCTGTGGCTAAAAGATTTTCGTAGAAGGAACTGAGCAGTGGGCCGTTACTTGGCCAAATTAGAGGAACCAATATTAACAGAAGTGTTAAAGCTTTTGTGGTGGTCAGCACATGATTACCTGCTATTTTGTATCATAAAGAATCTAGTTTATTTTCTGCAAGTCAAGTAACTCAATAACAATAAGCTAAGTTTGTACTTTTTAAAGTTCTTACAGAAATTATCACTATAGCTAAATAATCTTGATTGATTGGTTTTTAAGGTACTTCAAAAAAATATCACTAGCTAAATAATCTTGTTTGGTTTCCAGTTGATCCTGGCCCTCGTGGTCTGCAGCCACGTGTGTGTGGCCAGCCCTCTGCCTGAGCCTGAGCCAGGCCACCACAAAACTCAGTAAGTACTCTTACACTTAGCTCTACTCGTATATCTTATTATTTGTATTACATATTTTTTACACAAGATAACTCAGGCAGATAGAAGGAAACATCTGGACAAGAACAGCGCAAGACAGGGAGTATTGGCGTAAGAGGGAGGAGGCCTATACCCTGCAATGGGTCCCATTAGGCTTATGATGATGACGATGATGAATTCAGGCAAATCATTGGGTCAATTGAAGCAATGTCCGCCCAATGAAATAAATAAATAAATATTTTAGAACCTATTACACAGCGCCATCTAGCCCCATACTAAAATTACGCTTGTAACATTGGGACTAGATACATATACCTATATGTATACTTTTTTTTTCGTAAATATGTACATATGTGCAAAACTACTAAAATGCTTTTCACTTCACTCGCTCAGCAAATGGTTTGACTGACTAAAGAGATAAGTTTAATATTATTTTCTATATTCTATATTCTGGACCTACCTAAAAAATCTTGTGGCTCAAACATCCTTTCCCTAGTACTTTCATTTCATCAACTTTCATTACAATTTAAAACGTAAAAGGGTTTCGTCATTGGTCCTGTATTCCACCACCTGATGCTAAGTGCGGCTGCCATTTTCATGTCATACTCTGTTTTTACGTTACTTAAACTGTCAGTGGAAAGTAGAGTATTAAACCTGTACTTACGATGTAACTTTACTTGAAAATAAATGTGACACGTGAGGGCTATAGATAGATGGGATTGTAATCAATGTAACAAAAATATGTCTAAAAAGGTTTGCATCGATAAATTTCAACCGAAACCATGTGAGAAATTTCCATATGAAAGTCCGCAAAAGTCCAAAAACTGATAGTAAACTTTACTATTAACTTAAATTGTATCCCAATGAAAGATCCTATAAAAAAGTACCTACCAATAGAAATGAATATAAATTATTCACGAACAAAAAGTACGACTATGTTGCCCCAATTTTGTAATTATTGGCAAGCCACAAGCAACAATACTGATTAATCGTCAATCATTAATCCGCAACGAATTTATGCGGCAACAAATGAATTAAACACTTCAAAAATATGCCAATCACTAACGTGACCTAATTGTTTAAAACTGAAACTTCTAAACATAACACAAATTTGGTTAATATAACAATTGGTGGTGCATTATATTACTGACTGATTTGTTAATATTTTACATACAAAATATGTATGTAAAAGCAACATACAAAATATGTATGTAAAAGCAACATGCAAAATATGAGTGATAAATTAAATTGTGTTAGTAAAAAAAGTAAAAAATACGCACAAAAATTGATCAATTTACCAGCTAAACATTAACAAATCGACTAGCAAAACAGCGCATCGCTAAACTTAACTCCATTTTGTAGAAACACCAATAAACTAACAAATGGCATCGAATTAAAGCCGCAACCAGTCGATCGACAAGTTACAAAATATGTCAATCACCGAATAGGCCTTATTCCAATCTCGTGCCAATTCGACGTAATTCCTATATACGAGCGGAATCTTAACCATTTCCTTTGCATTATGTATTAGTTTCACACATAGTTTATGTGCATTGGTTAGTGAATGTACCATGTGTTGTATTTGTAAGCAGAACATGTATCAAGGAACATGCTGTGTTACATGTTAGTATGTAGCGTTTATGGAATTGATAATGATCTGCGACTTGAGATTTTACCAATGAATTTTAAAAATTACTCGTACCTTATATTGATAGCTTTACAACATATTTTTATTGCTAAGTACTTAGCTGTAGCTAGTAGCAATGCCTACTTGCTTCATTATCACTACTCCGCTATGTATCTCGGTTATTTCTTTTCAAATGTATTTTGTAAAATGTATAAGCTGTTTCTAAAGCTTGCATAAAAATATTAGATGATGAGTTTCTACCCTCAATATCAAAGTTAGTTTGATTTGTTTACATTAAGATTGCCGAAAGTGTTTTATTAGAGTTGATACTCCAAAACAACACGTAAGTAATACTTATGACGTGCTCTGTTAGGATTTCTTAGATGTACACTAGCATAGTTACCCAATTGTTAATATTTTATAGTGAAATAAAGATGTTTGAAAACTGAAAACTGTAGCTAGTAGCAAATAGTATGCATTGTCATTGGTTGAAAATTGAAATTATGTTAATGCTTTCTAAATATCTATATACTATATATTATTCACCTTTGTACATAAAGATTAATAACAAATATACTAATGCTTGCGGACCTTTTGCGGATGCTCTTTAATCTATTTTTTTTTGTTAGAATTCCAATTTTTGTCCACTTATGCAAGAACTAACCGAATCGACAGTTGCTTTTGCTATCTGCGTCATTGACACTGACACAGAATACAGATAGCCTAAATTAGTGAAGTGTTACTCTATCTAACAAAAACCTTTTCAATTACTTCCAGCATCCGAATCCACGTCCCCCACGAGGTCCACACGCTCCACCACCACCACGTGGAGAAAGTGCCCGTCATCCACGAAGTGCCCATCATTAAGCACGTGCCCGTCCTGCACGAAGTGCCCGTCTACAAGCACGTGCCCGTCGTGCAAACCGTGCACGTACCGATAGTGAAACACGTGGCTATTGAAAAACCAGTCTTCTTGCCTTACAAGGAACATGTGCATATTCACTCGTCGTGGCATTGATGTGAACTAACTGTGAAACTTGGGTTTGGAAATGACTGCATTTTAACGTTGTTTTAACAAGTTACTAGTAAGTGGAATTGTATCATTGTGGTTTTCTTTGTTGGAAAAAGGAATAGTAACAAATCTGAGATGCCATTAACGTTATTTGACACGTCCTTTATTTTGCATCTTTTGACAATCTTGATCGAGAAAAAAGATCAAAACCGGTTCCGTTACGATTAATAGTAATAATCAACAACAGCTTTTAATAGCTTTTTTTTAATTAGATTTTATAGAACTCATGTGATATATGTGAGCAAAGGAAAGCTAAAAAGGTACTTAAAATGCAGTTATTTTCAAAACCTTAACTTACTTTTATTGTTAGTTACTTCGTAATAAAATTTTGTTTTACAATGGATCGAATTTGACAGTTATAAAAATAAGCAATTAATTAGCTTTACCAGCAATCAAATTTCATTACCATTGTAAAACAAATTTTAGTTCAATTTCTAACTATTTTATAGGATTTTTATACCAAATGTGAATTGTTTCTGAACAGAATTGTGTCATGAGAGTGTATTGTGTTGTTAGTAAAATATCATTAAACAAGATTCAAGTCGAGAGTAAACCGGTTTCTTCTAGGCAAGCGCGCTAGTCAAGCGTGAGCCTATCAAATGTAAAAAAATGTAGCTAATGTGGAAAATTTTAACTAAGTGTATCTAGTCTTATGTAATTAATGCACTAATTAACTGTAATACATTAGAAATAGGATTCCTTCGGTATCACCATTTAGCCTTAAACATTGAAGTAAATTAACATTAGCTACTTAAAGCACGCAATTTAGGTTTATACTCCCTTGCAATATGCATGTAAATTGCGTATTAATTAAAATGCAGGCTGAAAATGGTGCACAAAATATTGTGTAATTTTAATATTAAAACTTTCGTGAGACATTTTATCAATATATTAACTAAACGGCGTGCCGCTCGCGCGGTGGCGCGCAGTCTGCGTGCTGCCGCGGTCCCAGAACATACGTTCTGAAGATGGATGTCATAGCATCCGAAACGCGTAAGCAACTTACGCGATTTACACGTGAATGAAAACCGTTTAATTAATATATTGTGTAATTTTTATTATATTCGTAATTTCAAAAATAATCTTGTTTCGTGATGTTTTATTAGTTTGTCAAACGTATAATTTTCATTTTGTATATTTTAGTCAATTGTAAATATGTACACGGAATGCACTTTTGTACGATCGATGGAGATTTTATATTTTTGTATTACTGTGATAAACAATGATAACAATATGAAACATATCTTTTATTTATTTCAACTTAAGTTGATATATGTGAATTTGCAAAAAACATAGAAATATACCTATAAAGTAATTTAAGTTTAAGCACATACAGTCGAACTACTGTTAGGACTAGTTGGAATAAACCCAAACTTTGGAAAATACATTTTGGGCTTATAAAGATTTTCTTTTAGCGTAATTATGAAGCCTATTCATTTATAGACAACTAGTGGATGCCCGCGGCTTCGCTCGTAGTATTTCAGGATAAAAAGTAACCTATGACACTTTTAAGACCTCATACTACCTACATATCAAAAATCATGATGAACCGTTAACCGTTTATGAGCGTTTAAATAAACAGACAAAATTTCTAGAAATTGTTGTAACGTATTCTGCTATCAAATTCACAGTATCTCCAAACATTTTTTTTTAATATCCTCAATGTGACCTCAGCTTTATAATATCCAAATCAATCAACAATCAACTCAAACCACCAGTTATATCATTTATTCAATATTATTTAATCTAATGATTAGCAACAAAATGAGCACTAATAAATCCGAAATGTGCAGAGCGTAACAATTAAGAACATTATACAACAATATTGAGGCAATATTAGCTGCGACTGAGCAAGGAATGTGTCAGTGGTTCGCCTGAGCACTAGTCGCAATGTTGAGCAAAACTGCGGTGAGTATATTTTATCTATACTTACATATATCATAATATAATAAAGCTAAAGAGGGTCCAAAATCTGCTAAGAAGATATTAGAAAAAATGTTTGGGTATACTTAAAATCTATACAAGAACACGCTTCAGATTTTATAATGTTTGTCTGTTTATCTGTTTATTTAAACGCTCATAACGCAAAATGGGCAGCGGGGTATGTCGGGCTCCACTACCGACTAAAACCTACCACGATGTCCCTTCACCTCGGCAAGGACGGGTTTCGCGGGCAAGCGAGCAATACTCCCGTCCCAAGGCTAAAACTATGCCTGTCTATAAGGTATCTGAATTGTACTTTTCCTTGGTATGCAATACGAAAAGTTATACGCAATACCATAGTTTGCCTGATGGTAAGCAAAGGCTATGGCCTAAGATGGAGCGTGCTTACCCGATAAGAACCGATTCACTCTCGCTTTATCTTTAATCCTATACCAATGCGAGTGTGTATTATCAAACACTTAATCTGAACATTTATTATATTCTTTTTTTCAGTTAATCTTTCTTGTGACATACAGTCACATAGTAGTATGCATCGCTACTCCAATCCCAGATCCTTCACCGAAAAAGACACGGTAAGTTCATTAAATATCTAATTCATACTCTTACAAAAAAAATACATGGATGAATCATATCAATGTTATCTAATTGTAGGTCCCGGCTGTTTGTCAAATACGGCATTCGTAAATCCATCTCAGAGGCCCTAAGGGCGGCTTGATAAACTCTCGACACTAGAGTTGGCCACTCTCATTCGATGAAAAGAAGATCTAATGTTTTAAAATGTAAAGTGTATTTTTTCCTGCAGTAATTTACTTTTTGGGTTATCTTCTGGAAAAAACAATTTAGATAAAATAATTTCTTGTTTTTTTTTTTCAGTATCAACATTCACCTCAAACCAAACACCATCGAAACATTCGAACATCACACCGTGGAGCAAATACCTGTCTTCCACAACATCGAGACTGTTAAATTAGTACCAGTCGTCAAAGAGGTGCCTGTTATCAAACACATACCTGTCCTCCAACCTATACCTGTTCCGGTAGAACGACCGGTGATATTACCTGTTCCTCACAAAGAACTTATAGTGTTACCTAGTGAAACGACTACGAAATCTACTCCAACGACTATAGTGGCGCCAGTGACTAAACCTTCTCAAAAAGGATTCATACTTTTGCCTAGATGGAAAGAACCTGTCTCAGTTCAAGTAGAATCACCAGTGTTACCAACTGTTCCAAAAGATTTCGATTTCTTACCAACATGGCAGCATAATCGATCACCACTAGAAGTGCCTGTTTACAACCCTTTTCACCTAGATCAATTCGTAGAGTTGCCTAAATGGCGGAAACCAATACCAGTACCAGTCGAAGTGCCGTCATTTGAATACGAGGCTCAAAAACAATTCGATTCAATGCCTCAATGGGAAAAGAAGCCAGAACACGAAGATATGCCGTTTTCGTTAACGGTCCCTGAAAAACAATTTATGGTGTTGCCGGTGTGGCAAGAACCTATTCCTGATACAGATGAAGTTTATTTCTAAGTTTGAGACATTATTAATTTATTGTCCTAATTATTATTTTTAAAATAAACTAGTTATAATGATTATGTATTTTAATGAAATGAAATTATCATGAAAAATATTATACGACATGAGTTTACACATAGGCGTCATACTACGAAAAAAGATGTGTTCATATGCAACCTTTGCTAAAAAAAAAATATATAGATTTGCTACATTTAGGTTCTAAAATTCATATAGAATTAATATATGAATTCATATTTATTATAGAGCTTTAAATGTAGAATAAATTTAGAGCTTATCAGTCTTGTTTGAAATAATATGTTTTCAAAAAACAATCAATACAAAATGAGACCTCGTTTTGAGCCCTAGAAATACGTGTTAGATTACCAGACTATTATCTGCTTATTTATTCATTGCTTTGGTAATTCAATACATCTATACATTTTATAGCAAATACTAGCTGGTGCGCGCGACTTCGTCCGCGTGGAATAGTTATTACCATAAAAACGGTTCTAGTGAGTTAACCTTAAAAGATAGACATATATTACTGCGGACATTTTGTTAGATCATTTCAAAAGGAATAATTCTTTCATACACATTTTTTTGGTATCTTGAACCGTTTTCGCAGCGAACGCTACGGAAGCCCTCAAAAATTAATAATTTTGCCCGTTTTTCCCACATTTTCTATTGTTTCTTCGCTCCTATTAGTTGCAGCGTGATGTTATATAGCCTAAAGCCTTCCTCGATAAATGGTCTATTCAACACAAAAAGAATTTTTCAATTCGCACCAGTAGTTCCTGTGATTAGCGCGTTCAAACAAACAAACATACAAACAAACAAACAAACTCTTCAGCTTTATAATATTAGTATCGATTTTATGACAGATATAGTACGTGATCTAGGTTAGAAACAGCAAATATATAAATATTATTTATTGCTTTGATAGTGAATTTTAGGTATCAAGATAATAAATACTTAGATTTGATCGATCAACGCTCAATTGGTTAATTAACACAATGCAACAACTTGAAACACACATTTCAGAGCAGTAACTAGTACCACAAATGCCGACCTTACCATTAAAAGCGATCTCTTCAAGGCAGCAGTAGAAAGAATGATATGAGTAGGAATATTTGAATCGTTAGCAAAGTCACATTGGCTATTTACCAAAAGTACTTGTCATTTTAAAAAAACTGGAGTAAAAATAATTGCTTCAAAAGTAACCAATCAGGTAACAGAAAATAATTACGGATCTTGAGGACATTTTTTCCTTCATCTATACTAATATTATAAAGCTGAAGAGTTTGTTTGTTTGGACGCGCTAATCTCAGGAACTACTGGTGCGAATTGAAAAATTCTTTTTGTGTTGAATAGACCATTTATCGAGGAAGGCTTTAGGCTATATAACATCACGCTGCAACTAATAGGAGCGAAGAAACAATGGAAAATGTGAAAAATATAATTATTTTTGAGGGTTTCCGTTGCGTGCGCTGCGAAAACAGTTCTTAGATATCAAAAAATATGCACCTGCGAAAGACTACTCCACGCGGACGAAGTCGCGGACACAGCTAGTCTATAGATATTTGATCTTACTTCCCGAAACCTTCTAACATTCCCCACAATTAAAGAAAAAGAAAAAGGCAAAAGAAATACGGGTTTATTACTTTAATGAATGTTTTATGTTACCAGTGATGATTTGGGGTAGGAAAATGACGAAGTTTTTGAGGCTTCTTTTGCAAGTAATTTGGTTACTAACGAGAGAATTACTGAAGTAAATGAAAATGTTTTACAGTAACGTTTACAAGAATTTAACTGTTTGTTAGGGAGGAGATTTTCTGTCTGATAGTATTTTTAATTAAAAGGAATACCGATACATCTGCCGATTTTAAAAACATACATATATTCGGCCGTAATCTTCACATTTCTGAGTAAAAAAGTCAAGTATTTAGGATATTGAACAAATAAGTACAATTATACAAAATGTAAGGATGAACTCATTATAGTATTGTCACAACGTGTCTTTTATAGCTAGACATATGTACTAACTATTAGGCTCAGAATAAGAAAAATAAGCGAGTGTGACTTAGCTTCGCCCTGGTTCGAATCCGGCCCTACACCAATGACTTGTATTTTCAAGTTACATATGTGTGGATTTGCACTCGCTTAGCGGTGAAGAGAAACATTGCGAGGAAACCGACATGTTAGAGGATCACAATATCCGAGGACATGTGTCTTCCGTGGAAGGATCTGGGCGCCCACCACGATGTATCTGCCCAAGAAAACTCCCCTAACGAATTAATTCTGCGGGGGAGTCACGACCCTCAGTCATGAGGAATAGGACTCGAGAGAGAGAGAAAAAGAAGAAAATTAAAACTATTAGCTAGCTGAAACTAAAACATTGTGTACAGAAAACTATAAAGCAGTTAAAATTTAATCATCCAAACATAACGTCAGTCAATCAATATTCAACGTTAATCCACTCAAACCAGATTAGTTACTCCAACTAATCCAGATCGTGGAATCGCATCATTTAATATTGCTGAAATGTGGTATATTTATACCGATTGCGGTCATAATATCGAACAGAGAGCAAAAGTTTATTAATGATCTGTACAAGAGCGTATCTAGGGTTTAACAAGGGCGTGTATAATCAACACACTTTAGACTATTTGTTAAAGAATATTTTTAAATTTACAAACACCATGCCTTATACTTATTTATAAAATATATATTACACACAATTTATTTGCATTATTAAATTCACATCGTATATTTCGTTACTAAATTGTAACGTATTAATTAAGTCAAATTACTTTTGTAGCTATTGAGGGCTCAATTTATCATTTCATGTTTGTTTCCAATTCACTTCAACTATATTATTTACCTGTACCTAGTATTATATTGGGAGATGACTCTGGCCTCGTAACACAGTCTTACGGCTACCACGAGGTCAGAGGATTCACATGTTATTGTACATTATTTACGTCAAATAAACGAATTTTGTATTTGTATTTGTATATTAAAATAACTATAACCTAGGTATGTAACGATGGGCTGTTGGAGTAAGGTTGCGAAGGCGTTCATCGGGGACATTGGGCATAAACTTTTACGAGTTACGACCGGTGACCCCCGCTCTGGATCGTTTCTGGTGCAACGGCTATCTATTGCCATCCAGCGCGGAAACGCAGCGAGCTTGATGGGCACATTTACACCGGGAACGATTAGGGGCGGGTTATTTAGTTAACTTGACATTAAGAAAATTCCTCATAATGCCGTAGATTTATATTATTTGTAAGGTTGTATATATTTTAGATTATATAGTTGATAATTTATTATTTTTAAGTTTATTATAAGGTATGTAAGTTCATACAATATTTTAGTTTTCATTTTAGCTATCAAAATATTTAACTATTTTAGTTTACAAAAAAAAAACCGTTTTTTTTAGTTTCATTCCTTTTATCACTGTGATTTGTGCTTATGAATCAAAGTAATCATTTGTATCATTGTATCTGTATACAGATTATACAGTAATATTTCACATTTTATATAAATGCCAGTAACATTTCACTTGCATTTCCGCTTCACATTTAGCAGTCGTTTTTGCTTGTGATAAGGGAAGCCCAACTTAAAACTCCAGGGAGATCTGAGGGCGCCGCAAAATTATTGCAGACCTCAATTCTGGGTATTTATGGCTTTGTTCTATGCTCTGGGGTTTTAAAATACCAACAAAGAGATAAAAATGTAGAGGTATTCAGATGAGAGTGGCCAACTCTAGTGTCTGAGCTTTACTAATCACTAGTAATAACTTAAGGGTGATATATTCACCTAATTATTTTATAGTTTGACGAATTTTATAAATACTGTGACGAACTTCCAGGACTTGCGTTAACATTTTTGTTTAGTCCATCATTTAATCTACAGTAGCATTCAAATTTAAATAGTTTTTGATCACCCATCCAAGAATTGATCAACTGTTTAAATGTATGTAGCTAGCATGTAGCTTGTAATAGCAAAAAGCGAGTGTGGCTCAGCGGTTTCAGTGTCTGCTTTTCATCCAGACGCACCCTGGTTCGAATCCGGCCCTTCAAAATACATTTTGAAGTTATGCGAGGATTTGCACTCGCTTAATGGTGAAGGAAAACATCGTGAGGAAACCGACATGTTTGAGGACCACAATATCCGAGGACATGCGTCTTCCGTGGTAGGACCTGGGCGCCCAGCACGATGTATCTGCCCAAGAAAACTAACTAACGAATTAATTCTGCGGGGGAGTCACGACCCTCAGTCAAGAGGAAATACGACTCAAAGAGAGAGAGAGTTTGTAAAAAAATCTTTGAAATTTTTGAAAAATGCTTCACTTTTGAAATCAAATACGAATATTTTAGTCGGCTGAGCTAGAAGCGCTCTCATCAACGTCCTGACACCGTACCTGTGCCAAATTCATGTGAACTGGTTGATCCCAATAATGGCGCACAATGAAATTTTTAAATTATCTGCCGCGATAACCAATTATGCGGGCCAGTTGTTCCTCCGAAACAGTGGGATGGAAAATTGGAAAACTTATATGTATGAAATGGACAAGATAATAATAGGGTGCAGGCGAATGTATTGTTCTTTTGTTGATTCAATTTCGAGGAACGTGTTTAATGGTTGCGGTCAATTAAAATAATTCAAATGAATTGGGTTTTTATTTATCCTGGACAGGTGGGCATTTGACCACCGAGTTGTATTAAACGACACTTGTACAAGCAATATTGTTTGAAGGCGTAGTATCTGTATTGTCTATATTGAAACGAAATGGTTTTTAAAAGTATGCAGAATACCCTGTTCACTGCTTGGCTACAAATTTCTTTACTAGATAAATGTCAAAATAATTATGCATCACCGTGACGCGGTCTACTTTATTGGTCTCACATAACCTGCGTATTAAATAAATAAATATTTCAGGACATATCACACAGCGCCATCTAACCCCATACTAAGCTTACGCTTGTATCATGGGTACTAGATAATGGATATAATACATATAAGTATACTTTTCTTTTGTAAATACATACTTATTATACATAGAAACGACCAGACTTAAAACAAGTAATCACATTTTTTTTAAATATACATAATTACTTGTGTCATGCGGGAATCGAACCCGCACCCCTAGATAAGATGGCAGAGCCACTACCAACTATGCTAACGGAGCAGTCAAAATGTAATGTTGCTAGTTTTTAGGGTGCTAACATAAACAGACAACAATATTTCGCTCCCACATACTTTGCCATAATAGCTCCATCTCAAGTTCACGTCCAATAAAAAACTACGGCAACTATCTCCACATTCTCTCTAGGAAGCATAAAATAAAATTTCACAACCTCGCGGCCATAACAAAAAATAAATATTACCCCATTCCCCTCAACATTATATCGCGAGAGAGTACTACATTTGATCAAAGATATGCTGATTTCATGCATAGGTTCCCGCCACCGTCGCACGGTTGTAAAATCTGAAATGAATCTATTCAGTTCTGGTCTTCACTAAATTTACGTACTCACAAGTTGGTACTCGGCTGTTGGTCCTAAGTTTCCGAGAATCCCAAGTTTCAAGTTCCATCGCTTTTGAAAGCGCCTCTCTGGCCGGTTTCGGCTGAATTCGGACATCTCCGTCAATAATCTAATGTCGAGATGCCGATATGTTTGTAGGACGGGCCTAACTGTTGGTGTTGTGGCTTTGGCCAACTTTGTTACATAAGCCGGGGTCTTAACTTGCCCGGAATCCTAGCGCTTAAGTCAAACGATCTAGGTTGAACTTCAACCGTCTGAGATTAACTTGATATCTGGCCTTATCGATTCTTAAACATGAAGATAGTGATTTAACGAGTTTTGGTTCTAGGCCATTAGGCGTATGTTGTAGATATTCTAGCTTTTATTCTAACTCAGGCTCGATTTAAGTGTAGACTAGTTTGGGTACCAAAGTAATAAATTAATAGTAAATAACGGTTAACAAAATGTATTTACAAAAGTAATAGATTAGAGATATAGATAGATAATTTACATAATGAAAGTGTATATTAAAAGCTTCTTCAAATCACCATTTGAATAATCAATTTGACAACTAAACGATAATTTTATTATTCAACAGTAGACAGCAATTAACGTTTAATACCCAAAAATCTACTTCTGTAAATTTATGCCTATTATCGCTTAAACCGCCCACTTCCCATTTGTTTAACTCATCAAGGAAAAGATCAATTAAGAAGATTAGTTATCGTCTTTAAAGATTACGTCATTGCGAGCAAACGACAGAAAGGGAGAGGGGTGACTCCCAGTCGAGGAGGGGGGAGGTGGGGGATTAAGTGACGAAAACGCACAATATCTTCATTCTTGGTTTCGCCTGAGGCTGATAGGGGCTGCCTTGTTAACTTTGTAGACGGTTCTGGTTCTCTATACATATTCCTAAGTGTATACCACACATGCCCCAGTCGTTTTGCTAATTTGGATAAGCACAACTTAGCAGACGAACAAAGACTCTTAACGTGCTTCGTAACTCACTTTTAAGCTCATTCTTTTGTGTAAAAATACAAAATCGAGTTGTATTAAAGAAAGTTTGGGCCCGTTTTGCTTGAACGAATTTTTACCCAGAAAAACAGGCCGGTGAAACTGTTGGTAAGTTGAGTAAAAGTTTTTCGATGCCTACCAAGTTACTTCACCGTGTTTTCCTTTTACAATAAGAAAATCTATGTACCTATGTTTGTTTTATTTGTTTGATAAAAAATACTTTAATACAATTAATCTAAGACTGTCTGCTAAGCTAGCGTAATGAACGGCATTAGTATTTACTTTAATGCGACTTGGAAATTAAGATAAAGTTCAAAACGAAGCGAGAAAAGTTGGCCAACTGTTGCTTTTATCTTCATTAGGTACTAAATTAGGTAATCCGTATTCAGAAGCTCGCTCCTCCGACTCAATTATACACTGCTGGTTATTCTGTGGCGCACCTACGAAACAATTAACTTCTTCGCATCGGTTCGTGGTTTATTAGCAGTACATTGCTGCTTGTGTTAGTGAGCTACGTAGACAATGTAACCATAGACTATCTCTTCTGCGGAAAACCCGTTCCGTCAACTATATGCGCTGTGCAGACCAATCAGCATACAGTGTACAGTACAATCACAGGACAATGGTCCAAGCAATATTGTAACCTATGATGGTTTTGTATAAGCTTTACCGTCAGGTACCTATCTGATCAAGTCGTCTGAAGCGACACAGTGGTTGAATATACCGCAAACTTGTACTGGAATGTGAGATTTATAGCAGCTATCCTGTGCATAAAAGCATTCGAATATTGACCACGACTCATAAACTAAACAACGATATGTACAATATTTAAATCTGACGCTATCACAAAAAGACATAGACGTTGACAGCTGACGTGACAAATGTTTGCCATTCATACGCCCAAATATTTGACAATAAAGTGGTGTCTATTAATACAATGCCGTTAGTGTGCTGTGTCGCTACTTCCTCATAGTACAGAAGCAGTAATGTATATTGTAGACCGCGATCCCATCGGCAGTACCGCAGTGGTAGCGTAGTATCGCTTGTGGTTAGCTCTAACCACAATGGATATTAATTTCATGGATTTCGATTATGCATTGAGCATGTGACTGTAGGTAATGTGTAGTGCTGATTTTTGGAAACGTTATACTTATTTAGTTATAGATATTGTTAGTCATTATTGTTAGATATCAGGTTATCGGTTAGGGTATACCACACTTCACATTAGCTATTGCCACGATAATTTTGATTTCGATCAGGGTAACGATGTTAGAACTGGACTTCAATAGAGAGTACCAACTAAACTGTTTTAATCACTCAGTACTATTGATGGTTTTTCTTATTATTGGTTTAACAGGCTTACATTTTTATAGTCGATTATTTGAAAATACATCATATTCATACCATTTACGTGAAAAGAAATTTCAGTTTTGATTTATTGCTCTGATTTTTTCCATTTCACGCCGTAACGTTTTTTTTTTGGTACAGAGTCTTGAAAGTGACTCTATTTTATTCCCATACAACGTGGTCGTAAACCAATCCGCGGGTAGCAACTAGTCTAACTTAAAAGCAGGTGTATTAAATGCTTAGTTATAGACGTTTACCTACAAACCTAAAATATAAAAATAGGTGACCTTGGTTGTTACCTAAAGCTACAAATATAAAAGCAGGCTTTGATGGACCAATTTGGCTTATTTAACCGCCATCTAGTGGCAAATAGCGCAACAAAATTGCACACGATTCTTCTTTCCAAATAATATATTATAAATTTCAGTTGAAAGCTTGAAAGAGCCGAGTTTTGGTGATAGGCATTAATAAAAAGCTCAAAGGATATCTTTGAGTTATTTCTACAGAATATGCTAAGTAATTGCATAGAACCCAATGTAATGTACATCTTATTTTAATAAATGATATCCAATAAGTAAAGCCTCCTAATATATGTATATGTAGCTGAAACCAAATCTTTGATCAAAAATACTAAGTTACCTCACATGAAGTAAGTATAGATTCGATATAGTTTCATAAAAAAAATATCTTTCATGATAAAAATAAAAACACATGTAAATTGTTTGCCTTTAGGTCAAATCAATATATTAACTAAACGGAATCATTGGAACTTTGGATCAAGATACGGTCAGTTTTGTGTGCGCCAGTACATCGGTCGATGTTGCTGTCCCTGATGAAGCAGTGGAGCGACCCGAGGACGAAGCGGCCGGGAGTAGTAACATCGCCTCGCCTCCACCCCCACCACCCCAGGCCCCCGCCCGTGTCCCGGCGGGCCGCTCGCGCGGCGGCGCGCAGTCTGCGTGCTGCCGCGGTCCCAGAACATAGGTTCTGAAGATGGATGTCATAACATCCGAAACGCGTAAACAACTTACGCGATTTACACGTGAGTGAAAACCGTTTAGTTAATATATTGATAAAATGTCTCACGAAAGTTTTAATATTAAAATTTAGGTCAAATGTCTTAACAATCGTCACTCTCAATAACTTTCATATCAATATTAAAATGACTTTCTCTGTTATCCATTTCTAATAAAATCACCAACCTAATATAAAGAAGTCAAACAAATGTCTTTTCTATGAAGTCGGTTAAAAAGGCATCCAAACTGTGTAAACAAAGGGATACGCCCTTAAACTATGGATTGTTTTAGGAATAACAAACATAAAGGTGTGTTTAAATGCATGAGGTGTGTTCCACCTGTTTTAGTATTTTATGATGTTTGAGTTAAGGACTTAAGGTTCATATTAGGTAAGCAAGGTATATGGAGATACAATAGGTGCGGTGTAAAATAGGTGTCAGTTGGTTGTAAATTGTTATATTGAGCGGTCAATGAACTTTTTCGATTGTTGTTACCTACCTACTGTCAGTTCGTGCTGATAAGAAATAATGTCATATGCAGGACTTTGTAGTACAATATTTGTAGTATCGCTTAACACCATTTCTAGTTAAGTTTGAGCTGATTTCTATATTGTATGTCTAAATCCTTTTTTTATTATGTAGTCAGATTTAATTATAAAAGAAGCAACTCTGATTACTACAGTTTTAAAATAACCTTAACTTTGTTCTATTTATAAATTATTTTATCCATAATTATACGAATTCCTAAACTTACCTGAAAAAGTCATTTTGATTCGTGTCGTTTTATAATAAATACATTATTATGTTAAGGTTTTCGTAATAACCAACTAAATCGGCCCAAGTAAGCCTATAATTATATACGTAATGAACGAACATTGTGATTTATTCGAGTAGTCTAGACGGTTTTTATTCGATTAATAACTACTATTAGTAAGAACGATCGATTTACCGCGTAAATGTATTGTGAAAGTCATGTTGTAGGGAAAATAATGGACATGCACCAACTCTGAAACTATAACAACTTGATTTAGTGGAACAATAGAATGCCATTATAGAATTTATAATATGTTTTCCTTACAATTCTCGAATTATACAATTTAAAACAAACTTCATATAACAAAGAAAGGAGAAAATGCTCTGTTTTGTAAAGGTCTTCAAATGTAAAATGTATCATATTAAAATTTCAAAGTTTATAAAACATAGATATTTTAACATCTAGACGCCCTAAACAGCCTCAGATGGCATGTAACATGTTAGTCAGACACTATCTACCATCCCTCCTAATCTCGGACCGAATTTGCAATACCTCCGAACATTAATCGCGTCGAACCCACCTGCCATACCTGACATAAGCAAAATAACCAAGAGGCTACTATCGTTTCTACTTTATTACACACGGGGCAAACGAGCCGTATGATGTTAAACATAGGCAAACATTGCAAAACTTTACTATAACTTATACGCATACGAGTAGTCTTACTATTAGTGTTCAGACCAATCAGCGTCCAGCGCCACCATTTACATAACAAGTTTTCTCTGTCAACGTACCATTCAGCTTATATATAAATCCTGTCACATTTATAGCGAAATTTTGCTAGGATTTCTTTAGCAAAATTATGCTCCTTTTCAACGAGACCAAACACGAGAAGATGTCGAGACATCCGCACAAGTGACTACATGATTGAATATAGCAGCATTTTGGACTAAAATTAACGTCATAATGAAGTATCTATCAGTTATAATGTCGACGCCACCTGACATTCTTGACTGATGAACGCTGTTTAGATCGTCGCTTACCTGTATACAGTATAACCAAGTTAATTAACACGATCCGGGCACGTAAGGGAATATTGTAATGGATTTAGTCGGTTTCCGCGCCGTTTCGAGACTCGCTTAATAGATTGATAAAATGAGACACTTCGAATTACGTGCGGCTTCGGTTGCTGTACAGATTCTTGTAATACAGTAAACTGGGAGTAGTAAACGATCTATGTATCTTTTAAAGTTACTTTGCCAATAATATCACATGAAATACACATTGACAGACTTAAATAATGCTAACTGATATAGTAAACAGATAAAACAATTTCGTCAATAGTATAAAATGTTTGTTGAACGAGCCACTTCTTCAATTTAATTTTAAATACGTTATCACTTAAGGCATTAATGATATCAGTCGGGAGGCAGTTGTACACCTCCAGACCTTTTACATGTGTGGAGTTCCCGGCGTAGTAACTAATAGGAAACGAACATAAAATATAACAAATATATATATAACAATAAAATATCCTTAAATTTCAAGACTTAAGTTACTTTGGCTCGTTTACATAATGACGCAATGTTTACTGGGTGATTTTGACAATTAATGTTCATAGGAATTGTAATGCAAGTGGTCTTTAATTACAAAACACTACACCTTATCTTTGTCACCACTTAAATGTTTTCATTTTCTAAGACACCTAATACCACAATATCAACGGTCACGAAGTTCACCGCCCTCTCAAATAGGTAAATACTTAGCTCGAACACCGCATACATCTATGTCCTAACGTACAAAACCGCTCCAAATTCGAGCATTTACCTCTGCAAACACATCCAAATAATTAACTAGAGCTGGCGCTACATTTGATGTCAAATTAAGCGAAACCGTAGAGAGAAAGACGTCATCCTTCTGCAGAACTAGAGTGCTTCGGTCTCTGGATAGATAAGCGTATATGCATACATATGTATAAATAATAGGTACACATGTACCTAATATAGGGCTGCGAGAGTTAAACTTAAATGAGATATGGATTAAATGAAACATATTTGATGATAAATAACACTCAGGATGCCTGTTTTTTTAACTTGTTTAAAATATGTAGTAGGTACTTCATACTTTAATAATACTTTCTACTACTAACTAGATAATAAACTTGCAGTTTTATTATTACAATAGAATTCTAGCGCTAGTGGCTTTGCATTATAACGCACATAATTGAATGCACGCACAACGCAAAGAAAGTGCCTACAAAATGAATGAACGCAATGCACTCGCGAAAGAAATGTACCTATCAAAAGAAATGTGTTGGCGAGCAAAAATCATTCAATGTAAAATTGAAGATTACAACCCTAATGGAAAGAAGAAAGAAGAAATACCCTAATTTAAGAGTAACTTAACTTTGGTGATTGTGAAAACAGTTAATACAACAAAATGACGCTTATAAATCTAGGTATATGAAACGATTGCTATCAGTAGAAATCTCATATACCTTGCCCATATCCCCCTAAATAGTCCAGGATCTATGAAGATTCCCCAACCATAGAAATAAATATAATAGTTATATAAAATAGCTAGTAACAAAGTCCCAACGTAAGCAGTTCTAGTCCAACATCAAAGATGATTCTCGACAGCCCTACTTGGGTCGCGACTATTGACATTATGCAAGGAGTCGGTAAGCTTCTGACAAAGACAATATAAACTAGACATTCCCTACTACCATCATCATCATCATCAGCTCGCTATCGCCCACTGATGAGCATAGGCATCTCTTCTTGTACGCCACTCGTCCCGTCCTACGCAGATCGAATCCAGGTGCCCTGTGGTTGTTCTAATGTCGTCAACCCACCGCATTGGTGGGCGACCTCTATTTCTATGGCTAGTCATGGGTCTCCAGTCTGCCTACTACCTATCTTCTATAAATCTATACAAATTGATTCGATATTCTTATATTCGTAGTTTAATAATTAGTATCCATCAGTTTCTATCACGCGTCTGTAGCGAAGGATGTTTAATCTTACGTTTGGTTTTTTGTACGGAAAAAAATAAGATGCATTGATTTATCTCACTGACGTATGATGTTAATTTATTTAGCATAATTTTGATTTCAAATCTGACCAAACACATTTATTTGCTAAAACTTTTTGTATGAGGTATCTTGTCCTGCGCATGAACAAATATAAAGTCTTGTCCCTAGCAACATTGGCAACTTATGTATGACTAGTAGGAGGTCGCGGTTTCGCTCGCATTAAGAAGTAAAACTTAAATCCCCTTTTCACCCCTTTTAAAGTGGCATTTCTTAGCGGATGCCTACGTTATTACATCTATCTGCAAGCTAAATTTCGGCCCGATCCGTCCAGTGGTTTGGGCTGTGCGTTGATAGATCACTATGTCAGTCAGTCACCTTTGAGTTTTATATATTTAGATGGACAGGTCTAGAAATATTGTTCATTGCTGTTTTTTACATTTTTAAACTCTTAGCGATATGTCTTGCGTGGACTAATAGCATACAACCTCATTAGTGTAAGTACATGAAGATGAAACTAACCTGATATTGTTGACTGACCTATGAAGAATTTATTGGTTGGCATAACCTATGCCGTATTTTCCCCCATAATATCTAGTCTAGTGGATACAATGTTTAAGCCTCGGACTGTTCGGTAAGCCCACAAGGGCCTTTGTCTGTCAGATACTGCGGTTTTAGTCAAGAATCCACCTAAAAGGTTGTTTTGCCTCTGTTTTTATCGACGCTAAGAGAAGGAAGGTTAGGCTGTGTGGCTAGAATAGGCTTGAATCATAACTAATGTAAAGCGGTATATAAAATATGTACTGCCTTAGTAGTGTTTAATTATTAATTAGAAGACACAGACCGTTTCTTTTTATAGGTTAGTAAAAATAATGCTACCCTTAAAAAAAATATTCTGCGTGTTTTACTTGGTCTTTTTTTAATATAATAAATTATTGTCAATGAAAATTTAAGTTGATGGGTTTTCTAATGCTTTTTCAGTCAAAATCGTATCTTAGAAGTTAGAAATATAGTGTAATTTCAACTAATATAGGCAACCTAGTTCTCTAACCCACACAGCATTTATTTAAAACGCCAAAATTAATAATTTTATTATTATTTTGCTTGAGGCAATGGCAAATTATCATACCAGATCAAAATTAAATCTTAAGCTATTCTACTAAATTTACCAAAATAACAGTCTAGACCTTGTATTTTGCTCTTGAGACTAAAGCCACAGAATAACTAACAGTACTTCCAAGGCTACATGGCTCAGACGAGGACAGATGGGCCTATTCGCAGAAAACCTCTTGTAAGATTTCTTAGTTTGGTAAAAAATACCTATATAATCAGTTTTTCTAGTGAAATTATGGGATAATTACATAATGATCTGAAAATATCTAGAAATGTTGGTTACTACATAACTGGCATTTCTATTTAAGGTAAACAAGCAAACGTGTCAGCAGATCAAATATCTAGAAATGTTGGTTACTACATAACTGGCATTTCTATTTAAGGTAAACAAGCAAACGTGTCAGCAGATCAAATATCTAGAAATGTTGGTTACTACATAACTGGCATTTCTATTTAAGGTAAACAAGCAAACGTGTCAGCAGATCAAATATCTAGAAATGTTGGTTACTACATAACTGGCATTTCTATTTAAGGTAAACAAGCAAATGTGTCAGCAGATCAAATATCTAGAAATGTTGGTTACTACATAACTGGCATTTCTATTTAAGGTAAACAAGCAAACGTGTCAGCAGATCAAATATCTAGAAATGTTGGTTACTACATAACTGGCATTTCTATTTAAGGTAAACAAGCAAACGTGTCAGCAGATCAAATATCTAGAAATGTTGGTTACTACACAACTGGCATTTCTATTTAAGGTAAACAAGCAAACGTGTCAGCAGATCAAATATCTAGAAATGTTGGTTACTACATAACTGGCATTTCTATTTAAGGTAAACAAGCTAACGTGTCAGCAGATCAAATATCTAGAAATGTTGGTTACTACATAACTGGCATTTCTATTTAAGGTAAACAAGCAAATGTGTCAGCAGATCAAATATCTAGAAATGTTGGTTACTACATAACTGGCATTTCTATTTAAGGTAAACAAGCAAACGTGTCAGCAGATCATCAAAAAAAATTATGATGTTTAGTTAGTTACTAGTTGAACTAATGCCTGTCAAAAGTCAAACTTCCGCACCCAATATAAGAAAAAAAAAAGATTGTGAGTGTTCAATTCATATGGATAAAGGTTTGTCTCTAGAGCAATACAATTAGTAAATTGACTTCTTTTAAATTTATCGCGGATTTAGTTGCATAAAACCGCGGGACATAACTAACCCACTGACATACCGCGGGACATAGTTACCAGTCTAACCTAAAGTGATCCATACGTTTTGAGCAATTTTATAGACAAGCTCCAATTATAATAAAATTCTATTATAACATTTATAGCGATACTAACGAAGGCTTAAAGGTTTTGGGCGGGATGAAGTGGCATCTCTTTTTATACAGTTTTGGAACTTCATTAATGCAGTCTCAAGGTTTTAGTCGAAGCTCCATTAAGTCAAGGGCGGGGGGGTAATGAGTTACCGACGACCAATGACTATACCTACAGATAGAAGAGACGTAGATCATTCGTAATGCCTGTAAGCCATTAATAGGCTAAAAAGGTACCGCAGAATGGGGTGAAAAGGGACGATTTTGAACTTCACACCGAAAATTAAGGTGTTTTTAGTAAGAAAATTTGCTGTATGACGATTGAATTATATGAGTCTTTATGGTATCTCTGTGAACCAATATAAAACTACGCGATTAGTATTGCAATTTATGAATAAAACGGTAAAATATAGGCAATCCCTATTCACCCTGAAAACGGGGTGATTAGTGACGAAAATAAGGTAAATGGGGAAATTTACTAGGGCTGTCACTAAATTTATTGTGTTTTATTGAATTATTAATATAATGAGATAAACCTAATTATTATAAGTTTTAATTATTGTTTTAATTATTATGAATATGAAAACATAATAAAATTAATCTAATTATTATCTAGAATAGGTACCTATTTATCTTAAAAACAGTTAACTGCATAGTGACAACCCTATAAAGCTGTCCCTATTCATACATAAGTCGTCCCTATTCATCTCATTCTCGTCCCATTTCACCTTCTTTTCGTCCTTATTCATACTTTAGGCGTCCTTATTCACCCCAAAAAACACAAATTTCTGACGGCATTCTAATTTATCAAGATAATACCTATATTAAGTGATAAATTAAGCTTACCTTATATGCATATGACGGCCAAAACACTAAATTACGTTTTAAGCAAACACTCTTACTATCTCACTTGAAAATAAAGCCGACAGAGCGAAGTTAATATCACTGTTATAACCGGCGTCTTGCATAACCCACTTTCAAGTGTCATTTTTGAAAGTTTGCAGCTAAGTTCATGTTAGTTCAATGTTGCCATAGGAAAGATTCCATAATCTACTACAAATCCTACTAAAAATGGTAAAAATTATAATGATGTAGAAGAAAATATTCAATGTCAAAACTCATTCCCGGTTTTGTCCCTATTCACCTTGCGATCCCTTTTCACCCCATTTTACGGTACAGGAAAGACCTACCTTCCACAGCAGCCCTTACGGAGAATCAGGAGCTGTTTTTTTTTTTACTTTACAGTTTAAGTGGTTACATTACGTATCTCTGAGTTACAAATGTCAAGTAAATAACGGCACTGACGTGAAAACAACTCCATAAGCGGTATGGAACTCGAGACATTGTCCCAGAGGCATCGTTGTCGAGCTAAATCTGGGCTATAAAATGGTTCATCGTCGTGGCTATAATTCGTTCACATAAGATACATATGGAATAATTTAACCTACAGACAAAACAGCTTCATTAATATGTAACACCTATATTTGACAGACCCGTCGATAGAAAAAGAGGGTAGGTAGGTATTTCTCAGTTATAATGTCAATGCCATCGTCGAATAATTCGTATAATTTGTGTTAGTTCGATCCATATTTCAGTGGCGGTAGGCTGGTTGAGAGACTAATGTGGCCTCATTTGTCAGCCACCTTTCAATGTCGCTGGTGCCTATTGAATTTGGAAGTAGCCAAGTTTTGTACGAGTATGAAGGTTTTATATATGTGTAAGTTTTTGAAAAGATGTTTGTGATAATACTCGAAGACGTGTCTTGTGATTTTGTTGTTGTATATAGTTATGATTGGCAAAATTTTGCATGATCTGTATGGTTTATAGTAACCAAAAGATGTCATCGATCTTATAACTGATTTATCACGGTTAATCTTACTTCAGAATGTTACCTCGTAGAAGTACCTAGTTATGTTTGATATGTTGAAGAAACTCTCATACCTGAAACAAAACAAATACATTCTATTAATAAACACATCGTTTCCAAATAGTTCTTATAGGACACAACGCGCATAAAAGACAACCATTACAATAAAAAATCTCAAAATCATTTACTAAAAGACTTTCCCAGCAAAAGTTTACACATAAAAAGCTAGAAACGAGGTGACAAACTAGTTTGCCAATGTCGAAAAATCAGATTTGAATTTGTCCCGATAATCTAAAATACAAATATTCCTCGGGATTCGTATGCTCTTTTAACAGAGTGAATACTGGAATGGCGCCGTGAAAGTCGGGAGTGGGGGAATGTGGGGGGGAGTAGGGTGTCTAGCCCAGCCGGCGATCAGTCACTGTCAAGTTCCCGATAGCGCAAGACGTCTCAGCATCGGGCAGAATTTTATCGCTTAACGATATCAATTCGTATTTTTAATCGAAACTTTTCCCCTTGATAGGCTCGCAGACAGGAAAATTGACGAACAATACATTACTTTCCGATAGCTGAGTTATTGCTTCCCGTATAATGTTGATTGTATCTTTGAGTATGTCTATATTACTTGCTCGAAAAAGTTAGAGGGTAACTTGACGTAGGTAATTGGTTTTCTGGAATGTTCACTTTTAGAGTTAGTTTTATTGTGTCAAGGGTCAAATGTTCTGTCGGATTTCACGCTTCCATAGTTGTTCATCATATTAGTATAGCAATTAATTCATGCATATACCCCTCTCACTAAAGGCCGTTTGAAACTCTGAACACAAAATCTAGTCAATCAAACTTTGCAAGACAGTTCCTGTATAAATAAACAACGTTTAATACTTCCAAATATGTGACCAATCCATCCATTTACCTAATAACAAAACGTTTTACACCATTCACAACACTGTAACTCAAAAACTCCTATTTGAATCTATGAAAGAGACATTGTTACTTCTTTTTACTGCTCGCAATTTCGTCGAAGAGAATCTGCATCCTTATCAATGGTGACGTTTCAAAGCTCCAAGGATTTATTCGTTGAGTGATTTTTTCAATTGCTCCAAACGCGGCGATGCGTGATTTATAAGAAGTCCTTTACAAAGAGTCCTGTAGACACGTACTTGGGGCCACTGACCCGTGGGTGTGATAACTGAGAAGGAGTTTTTTTTTGTTTTATTGTGAAAGTCTTTAAGAATTAACCATTAGGTCGCCTTAAATGGCACTATATAAAGTGGACTGGAGTAAAATTTACTCTCAAACACACTTTCCAGTCTAATAATTATTCAATCAAAATTAAAGATAGATAGATAAACTCTTTATTATTGTTGACACAAAAAATAAAAATAAAACAGTAGGTACGTAAAACTACTGAGCTAGTATCCTAGCGGCGGCCTTATCGCTGAAAGCGATCTCTTCCAGGCAGCCTTTGGCTGGAGAGAAATAAACATAAAGAAAAACAAGAATGTGGTGAACAACAAAATGAAAATAAGAAATAGCAATAGAATAAAGCTTCATCATAAGATTTTATAGCTCAATTCTGTACAAATACTTCCTTTATCATTTCCATTTCTTAATATCCCAAGATCACATAAAAAGATTTAAAAAATATACTTTCTTTAACTCCTCCTATATTATAATATCGAAAGCAAGTCTACAACACCGATCACATTTTTTCCAAAGAAATATTACTTAAGTAACCTCTTGCAGCTTTTCAATTTCTCGCAGCGATATTACAAAATGCTAACTGTAAAATACTGTAAATGGGTCAGGTTACAATGTTTGCTATTACTCGGGCAGGTCAATACGAGCTAAATGGCTCGGGGACGTTTCAAATGAATCTTGAAAACATTTTCAGTTATAGAACTTATTTTTGTACTGGGGGCGTTTTTTAGTTAGATTTATTTTACTTTATTACTGAAACCAGAGAGCTAAGTCATTCTGTTAATTCACTTTTTTTTCATTCAGATCCTTTATTCATACATACTACCATCATATATATTCATACTGCCATCTATATTTACCTATATTCCGCAATTCTTCTTCTTATCGGATGATAGTGGCCAACTCTGGTGTCGAGAGATTATCAAGCCGCCCTTAAGAACTGTGACATGGCTTAACGACTGCCGTACTAGACAATCAGCCGGGACCACAATTTAACGTGTCATATGACCCATTGAAGCGCCCAAAATGGAATGCCACTTTTCGGTGACCCATCCAAGGACCTGCGTCGACCTTTGCTTAACATTGGTAATCGCTTCTTCTTCTTTCCACAATCAATATCTTTGACTTTGACTTTAAGATCAGCGACCAGATTTTGTTTCAGAATCATTCCATAATAAAAAAACAGCATATCACGAATTATTTAAAATTAGATCAAGTAGAATTGTGCTTAAAAGCAGTTAAAAGCTTTGACTTGGTAAAAAAGAGTTCTTTCGTCAAACAATAAAAGAACCATAAAGCTTTATCATATAACATTACTAAAATTGCATCTTCAAAACGATTACTCTTGAATACAAATAAGATACATACACTCAGTTGAAAATAAATAAAATAACTCAAAATAGTACGTTAAGATGAACTCGACTAGTTTAAGTTCTAGTTGTCTTTGCGCTGGGATAAATTTGTAACTAAAAAGTTCTTACCGAGATATGGTCTTGATTTACCAACGAATGATATGACAAAGATGGCAAAAGTGTTGCCATCTAGCTTAATCTAGAGTTATCTTGGTTGGGTTCTATTTTTACTATTAAGATTTGAACGAAGTTGGTTTATGTTCTCGTCGAATCGTAAATAAATGAAAGTTTACGGCGCAAATAAATAAGTGAAAAAGGTTTTATAATGATTGGATTATTAAGTTGTTGTGATAAAAGTGTAGGTGTCTATGTACCAAGTAAGAGTATGATTTTATTGTGCTACGAGTACAACTTGCTTAAAAACTTTAGCTGATTTTAAGTTTGTCATAAAACTATTATTTTCAATTAAATTTTGAGTATCAAGAGCGATTTATTACACGAAAAGCATCCTCTGGTGTCGAAAAAGTTATATGAAAACTAAAATTTCAACTAAGCTGATTTGAATAGATACAAAAAGGGATAGTTTCCCTTTTGCTCAAATCAGCTTAGCTATATTAATATACTACAGTGTTCGGTAACAAAACGGTACAAAGATAAACAAAGATTTATATTGTCAAAATGTTCAATATCAAAACGGCTACTTTATTTTCCAACCACCAATCTAATAAACAAAATTTGTAATTCCGTAACAACACGGTGTTTGTCAACAACAATAATGAAAATATTCATTGGGTGGTCTCAAAACACAATAAACTTTCTAAGCCCATTCGGAGAGCTTATAAAAGCTTATAAAATAACAATAAATCCCTCGATAGAGCTATCGGGTAGTAAAATTCCATCATTAAGAGTAACAGAAACATCCTAATCTATATTCAAGTCGCATTAAGTTCTGGACAAAAACTACGCCTTTATCTACTCATAACACAAATATAATGGTTAATGGAATTGGCTCGCGAAAGCTGTTTTTTTTATCTACAATGGTTGGAATTAGTTGAAAAGGGAAAAATGGTGATGCTTACCATCAGGCGAATCTAAAATATTTACATATATCTTAGCTTTGACTGTAGTCGTTACTGGGTGTGTATAGTATAATAACTATGTAGAGAAACATTTATCTACATACATAGGTATGTATAGTTTAGTATTTTACTGGTTCCTAGCTCTGCATTCATTAATGTATGTAATATTATCGCCCTTTACACGTTAAACAAACGATCTCTAAACGCCAACTGCAACTCTACTAAAAAGACGAAAGTTTAAGCATTTCATGTAATTCTAATAAATTCTCAGAAAACTGTGACTTCAGCAGAGTAGTTAAACCTTTTAGCCCGATTCGAAAATAAATAATATTTTCTATGATAATTAATTCGGTCTCCGGAGCGCGTTGGTTGAATTTCTCATAGGTCTACGAACGCAAGATGAAAAAATAATTGTAAAAATTTTGTAAAAAAATTGCCGGACCTAACTGTGTGTGTGGTGTTTTTGCTCAACAGTAATTAATAATTATTTGTACGTCATTCATTCTTTTTTGAACGGGTGCAGTAGCCAGCCACTTCCAGCAGTCTATCAAGCCTAGTATAATCTATTCAAACAAAAGCAACGGATCTGTGTACGGAAATAACTTGACGGTTTCCGGGCCCTATTTATCTAAATAACAAATCATAAAGATATTATTGTGGGTTCTATTTACTGGTGAATTGGGCTTTGTTAAGAATTAAAAGGGAGAATCTTACGTGTAATGGACTAGAGAGAGAGACAGAGAAAGATGTACTGAGAGAGAGAGAGAGAGAGAGAAAACAATAGAGGGTTTTACTGGTTCATGTTTTGTTTTAATAGCATCATTTGTTAAAAGATATTTGTTATTTAATGCGATTTGGAAAAGCTATATAATAACACCCACTAAGCCAGCCCTTTTTGACAAAAAAATGCTAACAGCTTATGAACATACCTAGTCAGTAAAAAACATTTCGAACATTTTCTTGAAAAAAAAAACGTTTTTCAAAGAAAATATCCAATCATACTTAACTCACAATTACCATCATTTCCATGACATAAAGCATTTTCTCCGTCCATAAAATAACTCGTTATTATAAAGAGACAGGCTAGACAAACGATTTGTCTCATTTATGTTATCAGAACAAGGCATATTGTGCATTGTTATCCGAAGCTTCTACAAACGATAGCGTTCAACGACATGGCACCCATTAAACGTCTCATTATGACGAGTTTATTCCAACATATATTTTTAACGCCAAAAAGTTTATGTTTTACTACGACTGATACTTTACCAAAACGACCTTGTGAAGAAACTAATATACTTATAAATTCACAAGTTTTCTAGTCTAACAATTATCAGTTAATTGACATTCGGCAAAGTAGTTAAATATTTTACCCTTGATAATTGATTCTTTGTCCAGAGCGCGTTGGCTTGATGTCTGATTGGTCTGAACGCGCGTGATGAGTTTTTTTTTAAGAACTTAGTAATAATTCTACCGTACCGTGTTGTGATTGTGTCTAATAGTACCGTACCGTTTTGAGAGAGCCTAACACGGAAGACATACCCACTTCTACACCCTCAACATACAAAACTCGTAGTCTCTGGTTAATTTTGTCTACGTCGTTCTATTTATCAGACAGAATTAGAATAGAGAGTGGAACGAGAGCGCTCTATACTGGCCCTAATTGTAGTGATGTCTACAATACTACAGCTATTCCGAGCAATACAGGCTAGAAATTAACTAAAAAATAAGGAAATCGCTGATTTGGATTAAAGGGAAAACAATAATTACGGTCTGAGGCAATATGGCTCTCACATAATCATATTCATTTAATCATAACAAAGTTATAAGTCATGGTTCCCAATAATACTACATATTATATCATTTGATTTAAGGTAATAAATTCATAGTTAAAAATGTCAAAAACAATATCATACAAAATAGAACTATGTATACATATGTACATAATATACCGATTAAATACTACCACACGGTAGAACATCTGTTACTGTGTGTAACGCCTTTTCGAAGAGCAACTTTTTGACTTTACGCGACTTTACATAGATTTAAAAGCATGTCTCAATCGTGAGTAGCTCTAGTTTTTTTTTTTTAATATTCCGGGACATAGCCCACAGCGCCATCTAGCCCCACACTAAGCAAACGCTTGTGTCGTGGGTACTAAATAACGGATATAATACTTATATACTTTTCTTTTGTAAATACATACTTATTATACATACAAACGACCAGACTCAACACAAGTAATTATAAATTTTTAAAGTACCTACATAAATACTTGTATCATGCGGGAATCGAACCCGCGACCTCTAGATTAGAAGGCACAGCCACTACCAACTAAGCTAACAGGCCAGTCATATTTAATAACTAAGTTTTGTGAGGAGTTACTAGCACTTTACAGTGAAGAGAAATAGCGACATAACCTACGTTTATACGTTTTAAGGAACACCAAAATCGAAAACATTAAGAGTATATCATACGTCATCATAAAACTGCTAAAAATAGAATGTCTAAAACCTACACAGAACAACGATCGGGCCACATCGCCCCCGCGCGCGCCCCCGGGCGACAAGCATGGACTTCAAAGCTCTGTGAAAACCTACTTCCATGCTAGAAACCAAGAGTGTCTTAAAAGAGTAATCCGATTAAGGAGAAGAAAGTAAATCTGACCTTAGTTCAAATGCACTCCCATAATTCCTCTTTCAATTATTCCTATTTTTTTCTGTTCACTAGCACGTAAATAGAAAAGTAGCGCTAAGAACTCACGGAGAGGTTTTTTCCCGCGCCCGCCGCGGCGGCAGCACCGCGTTTAATTTTCAAAACTCACGAAGCCGGAGTTTTGTGCGGCGCCGCTGCCGCTGCGGCAGCGATTATCGCCCGCAAACCTGGGGGTTGATTATCGCAAGAAGGACCTTCGCCGGACTTTGATCGCAGAGCGCGCGGGTGGAAACCGCCGCAGCAGCGGTGCCGCGAGCGGCGCCCGCCCGCGGGTGCCGCGAACAATCGCAACCGCCGCGGGAATAAACCGCGTCGTGAAATGTGCTTGAGTTTTTTACATACATTCTACAAAGGCTGCGGTGCCGCCACCGCGGCGGGCGCGGGAAAAAACCGCTCCGTGAGTCCTTACGCTAAGAGAAAATTCTACAACAAAGATAACTCCACACTTCTGTAAACATAGAGCCTTTAACTTTAGGAAAGTATATATCACTATATACTACCTTCCTAAAGTTAAAGGTATATCTATTTCTACGATCAATTGGAACGGTTCATTTTCAGCGTCGGAAAAATACACATTATTTCCTTCTAAAACCGTAGTGGGCGGGCGGAAATTAAACTTTGCCTAAACTCCTTTTATATTTTTTGCCGTATCGGTGATAGGTACCATTTGTTACTGAGCTCCGGAGCCGAACAATGTGAGGGGATGAAGACGTCGAGTAAAGGTGGGCGTATACTTACTACTATTATTTAAGTAATTAAAGAAAAAAGGAATTGACAAAAAGGAACGTAAGTAAGATAACATTGCAAAATGAGCACATATTATGTGAAAGCTGACTAACCCAATTTTTCTTTTTTAAATTTATGAAACATGTAAACATAAAATAAGTTTGTGAACAAAAATATGTGTTAAAATTAATAGCGAGAAAACAGCCTATCTGCTTATCTTGTTTGAAACAGTATTTATATGTACAAAAGCTTAACTACTCTGTTGTAGGTAAGTCCAACTAACAAGAAGTGACGACTTATGTAAATGCTTTTATGAAAAACTGGCGTAATATGTCTTTACTTTAGACGTGCTCTAGTACTATATTTTCATCATTATCATAGCATTTAAAGCTTAGGATTTACGGAATGGAATTACATTCTACTAGAAACGAAAGTCTTTATTCTTGTAACTTCCAAATTTACACGACAAATCTATACATACCTACATAAAATAAAGCTGATGAGGGTCAAATATCTAAACATAGAAGATATTAAATTCACTTTAAATCCATAACAGAACAGCTTTTAGAATATTTGTCTGTTTATCTGTTTGTCTTTTTATCTGTTTGACTGTTTATTTAAACGCTCATAACGCAAAAACGGCTGAACGGATCATCAGGTTTTTTTCTTTTTATCTCAAAATAATGCGAGTGAAGCCCCGGGCGTCCACTAGTAATAAATAAAAACAGCAAAGTTTCCTCTAAAACCTAGCAAACATTACAAGTGTGCCTCCGCCCTAAAGGCATTGTTGCTGGACCTGACTGGAGGCGGAAAAAGGTTTCGTGATGGAATCCTTTGTATCCGTGATCAATTTACCGAAGGATGTCGGGCTCGTCTGTTAATATGTGGCCAGATGAAAATGTCAATGGAAGCTTTTTATTGCGGAGAGAGAGAATAAGAACCATGTGGCATGTGGTGGATAGTTTATCAAATGTGTTTATGAAACTACAAGTTTGGATAAAAAAAAGCTGTGTTTTATGTACTTTGTTTGCGTTGTGTTTACTTTATTTAGCCTTAAAGACCATTTATTTATTGGTTATTTATAATAATAAATAACTGCCTCGGTTTGTACAAAATTTCCGTCAAAAATAACTAAAACACATAAAACCAAAAATTTGGTCAACAATCAATACTCGTGCAAAACGGTTCGAAAGAATTACTGACTGAATTCCCAATAAATATGTACTACGATTTGATCCTTACAAATATTATACCTACAAATATATACCAACCATACAAATATATACCAACTTTTGTTATAAAATCTTAATTTTATTTCTCCCAAGTTTTTTATAAAATGATACTGTTAAGCAGGATTAAAGAATATGCGTAAACTGGTGATACATTTATCTCCCTTCACACAATCTCATGATCCGATTATCTCCAAGTATTGCAGATTTTTTAAAAGCAAACTCGCCAGACTGTGGCGAATACTTGCCAAAGCGGCATTTATGCCAAACAACGGAATGAAACACACAGATATGTTTTTCAAACTTTCACGTTGCGATGAATTTAGACCTTTATAATATAAGTAGAATGTAAGCATACACTCATGTTATAAGTCGATAAAAATTAAGAGATAATGACTTACTAATTTTATTTTTGCTTTATATGAAATGTAAGGATGACGACACGTGTATTGTATTTTTTTTACAAATCTTACGTGGCTTTTTCGAGACAATGAAAACATTTTTTGTGGCCTGTGATATCCTGAACTGCAGCAATCTTTGATATCAGACGAATAAGCGCAATATTGCATTGTCACATGTAAGAGAAAATAAGTCCGACCACTGTTTAGGAATTCGGAGGTTTAGAAATAGCAATATTTTATGACTGGCTCAGAAAACAGACTTTTAAGACACGATTAAATCGCCCAAAAAATATCCTTACGTCGCCAAACCACGCTCGCTAGGGGGTGTCCATCGGAGCATGGCGGGCCCCGTCTGCGTCCCTCTGTTTACCAGCACCACAATAACTCTATTGTATGACTAACTTTACACATTGTGAGGGTTATTGCCAGGAAACCGAGAACTGAGAAACTCTGCGACTGTTTGCTTTGCCGCTTACTGCGGTCGCGAAGAAACCCCTCTAAATACGAAGTTTGGTAAAGTGTTTTTTGGTTTTGAACGGTGCGGTTTGTGCTAATTTGAGTTTTTGGAGTATTGGAGCAAGTTAAGGTTATTGAGTTTTGTTGCTATGCAAAATTATTTCTTCCATTTCTGCTGTCTTAAAATATGTGTTTAATATAATATAAAAATCACGGAAATTCTTAACAACAAACTATCATTGTAAAGAAACATAAAGCTCCTACTAAACAAATTTCTACTGAAAAGCTGAAAAAATAGTTTAGTAATAGGTAGGTTTTTTTGTACATTGTTTTTACACAGATTATTAAGAATCACAGTAAAATCAAACCGCATTTACAAAGATTCCATTTACTTACGCGTAATGTGACCTCAAAAGCCTTACAAATCGTCCCATATAAATTTAAAAAAAAGTGCGCAAGTACGATGAATCACGTCGAGTTCAACCATTTAGATTATGGAGTCGAGACTCAGAATCAACACGATCAATTCCATTTAAGGCAACAGAACCAAATCTTTACATATACGTACATATACAACCGTGGAAAACAGAGACATCTATACTGGAGAGGAAGTGGGAAGAGGGCGTGACCAGGCTCACGAGAATATGTCCGTTGGACTTAATTTCAATCGTGAACTTACAAAGTCACAATTATAAAAATAAAATAAAATAAAAAAGGCTTTATTTCTATTACTCATTAATGAATAGTTGCAAAATAAGTAATGTGATAGGTACCTACATGATATTGAGAACCATTTAAATGACATAAAACAATGTGCATACAAGAATTTATACAATAGTTTTTGTTTTAGTTTAGGTAAGTACAAAAATTTTGATTTTATTGGTATATCAAAAAAATAGTTACAATTACCTAATAATAATAATTAATTAATAAGCTTATTAGGGTTATTAATTAAAATCGTGATAGTGAAACTCTATTTCAGAGTTATTTTATCACGAAATAGGCTTACGTTTGACTAGAGCCTGTCTGATGTTAAGCACCACTGTAGTCTAAGATGTAATCGTTTGCCTAGAAAAAACCTATTTATTCTAGATTTGAAGACCCCTGGGTTATAATTATCTGAAAACAGGGCTCCAGGTAGAGAGTTCCATAGTCTCGTTAATAAGGTAAATAGTCCAAAAATAATTTCCTGATAGATTTTCCGCGACAACTGTCTGAATTCAAATTACGATAGATGCCAGTTCTATTTACTTCAATTCTATGAACATAACCTACTCGATCATAGTCCAAATGAACTGGCGAAATTGCGGCGGTGCCGCAGAGTCCATTAATTAAAAAAGAAAAAAAAATAAGTCCAAATGAACGTCAATTTCTGGAAAGTTCAGTGGTTTACCACCACACAGGTTGACGTTAATCCTCTGTTTCGATTTTCAAATGGGTCACTAGAGCATCTCGTTTATAGATATCGATCTATTGTTCTATGTTCGCAGATAAATCTTAGCTCTCATTGTTAGACGAACAATAGAGTTGAAATTAACTGAAAAACTCGTCTATCGGTAGTTTTAAAGTTTGAATTTTGATGCCTTTGTGTTGGATATAAAGAGAGGTTAAGCGATTGTATCTGTGAGTTAAGAGGTCAGCGGCCGATTGTAGAACGCGAGATATAATGTATACGTATGTATAGTATACTTACAGTGTTACTGGAAAGTGGTAACTTATAAGTGTAGTGTTGATTTTCTATCTTAAAATGTTTGAAATTAACTTATCACACAAGTTTTTTTTTATATGAGATAGGCTCACGCTTGACTACAACTTGCCTGATGTTAAGCAACGTTGTTGTTGCAGAATAAATTTTGGTCTACCTATTCTTTTAGTTTGCATTTATTTTTAATTGAAATCGTCTATTTGGGATCAATTTGTTCGTTGACTCGCATTTTTTTATTATTAACAGCAATATTTTTTATATTGATGAAGTTCCTACAGCTATAATTTACTAAGTTTAAACTTACAAACAGCGCTGTATAGGTTATGTCACAGTCTCAGCTTATGAAAGTTGTCAATAAACCATAGCAATCTATTTGAGGCATAATTTCCAATATGAGCAAGTTGCGTGCATGAATTGAAGCCACCTTTTATGTTCGATTGTCACGAAAGTTATATTTCACTGAATTGGAATTTGTATGAGCATGTGTTTACTGTTCTTCTTCTTCTTACCGAATGAGAGTGGCCAACTCTGGTGTCGAGAGTTTTCAAACCGCCCTAAGGGCCTCTGAGATGGCTTAACGACTGCCGTACTAGACAAACAACCGGGACCTACAATTTAACGTGTCATCCGACCCACGTTTATGTTTAATGTTTATACATGTATATATCTGCCTAAGATATACATATATAATAATTAATTGAGTCTGCGAGGGAGTCACAACCTTTAGTAATGAGGAGGAATAATGACTAAGAAATTTTAGATTTTGTTCAAACCAAGGTTAATACATAAATGTACCTAGTTGCATAGTAAAAGGAAAAATAAAAACGTGACAACGCTCATCAGGAAATGACCACATTTCTCCATGTCTTATCTTGAGATAAGAAAAATCTATAATGATTCCATTCGGCCTAGAGGTTTGAGAAGGTCCTCCGTCAGTCTTTATTAACCCGCCAGAATAATCTATCGGATAGATTAACGCTGGCATTCTTACTCCACGACATCGTACCGTGTAAACGACCCATTATGTTAATAATAACACCTACAAGAAAAAAACTAAAATAAAAGTACGTGATAAATTCACATTGATATCAAACCACCAACTAAAAACTGAACTGATATATGTAACTGAAAGAATTTTGTATTCATTTACTAACCTGATTTTTGTACCACTTTGTTGTTTTTAACTGCGAATGTTTTGTTGTGATTCCGGTAGTATTATTTGACATACAGTGTAATATGTATGTCCTAATAGAGCAAAGCAAAAGCTAAATGCGTCGAGCATTTTATAGAAATCTGAACCGAGTTGTGTTGTTCTGTAAGTACGAGTAATATCAACAGTATTCATTCCTCCTTTGTTATTATTAAGCGAGAGTGGCTCGGCGGTTTCAGTGTCTACTTTTCATTTTGACGCACACTGGTTCGAATCCGTCCCTACACCAATGACTTGTATTTTCAAGTTATGTGTAGATTTGTACTTGCTTAACAGTGACGGAAAACATTCGAGGACATGTGTCCTCAGTGGCAGGACTGGGCGCCGATGTACAAATGTGCCCCAGAGAACTCCCCTAACGAATTAATTCTGCAGGGGAGTCGCGACCCTCAGTCATGAGGAAATACGACTCAAGAGAGAGAGAGTATATTTACAAAGAAATATACCATATTACTTTTTATTTGGGTTATATATTTATAAGTTAGATGTCTGTCTAAAATACAGCCTAAGCTTCCCCACACGTTAGAGTGGCCGAAACGATTTGTGTAAATTGAGGTGTTGATTAGATTCCTCCCTAGAGCTGCGCGTCTCAATCTTTCCGATTCATTTAGTAACAAAACTAAGACGTGATTGATCGACCTGTTGTCTGTTTACAATTAACGAATTGAATTGAATTGGTGTTAAATGATTTGCGGCTTTAATTGAGCTTGGAGCTGACATTTGTTTAATGTTGAGGGTGTGAGTGAAATTGTTGGGGATGGAATAAAGTTTTATTGGTAGAATGTTAACAGTACAGGTTAGCAAGAGTTTAACTCTACATTGTTAATTTTTATTTTGAGATGGTATCATTGTTGTTATTTAGATAAAACTGTAATAACATTACTTGATAGAGTTCTGTAATTTAAACATCTGTTAAAGCTTGCTGATAAATATTAATTATGGCAAGCTAATTCCATGAGATTATAAATAATTTCATAGAATCGTGGAATTTCTCACAAAACTTGCAAAAACGCTAAACGTTAGAAAAGGGAATAAAAGTGCAAAATAAAATCATTCGATTCCAGCAACTTATTCAACGTTTCACCAGCAAAGTAGAGCATGAATGAAATCATAATAAGATATCCAGAAATAATATTGTCAGTGTCAATTGTCCACCGATCTGACCCAATTACGGGCCGCACCGCATTGGGGCGAAATTGTTCCAAACAACGACATTATATTCTATAGACCAGTCATTATGACATAAAAAACGACAATCACACGACAAATAAGTAAATAAGCCTGTTGCGGCGGCAGGGCAAACTGTAGTCCTGCAATACAGGATCATTAAAATACCTTGTGAAGGTTTTATAATCTTTCTTTTCACGTATCTAATAAACAATTACAAAAAGATAGCCGTCAAGATTTGAATTTGTCAGCGGTTATTTTAGTGTCATAGCTCCAATTGAAATGATAAAGTCAAAAAGACAATCCTTTGATGTAACAGCTAACTTAGAAATAGGACCTACATTTTCGATCATAGTGTCACTGTAATAGCAATTCAACATCAGCCGGTGAGTTTTTGGTCACCTGCTGGCCACGTACATTAAAAAAACTACGCGCTCTCTGATTTATATTGTCTACGTTTCGATCTATCGACGGAAATTAAATTTTGTGAATACCTCATCGTGAAATCAAAAGTGGCAAGAACGGCAACTAGAGACGCTTGGAATATTCCAAGATTTCGACGTAACTTTATTCATAGTTAGCAGGAAAGTTCGGAAGGATTATTAGATCGTTATTATAGGGATTGAGCTTGTCTTTAAGGTGGTGATTGAGACAAAGTTGAGGATCGAATACTTGAAAATTTCATTTTTGTAAGTTAATCCTCGGAGAATTAAATGGGTTTTAGCTTAATGAGATAACTAAGAAATTGGAATGTGGCACAAAACTTACCGCCTCATTCCACTTGTACTTATATGGGATGTATTTTAATAAAAGTGCGTAAATTTCATACTAAATCTGCCCCAATTCATAAACATATTATTATTATTTTCACACAGTTTACGGCATATTTCAAACATAATCTTAACATAATATAATCGCTACTAAAACTGCTGTCATCGATATAATTTCTAATCTCGTTCAATCTCGACGTTCATATCTATAACAAGTCCACCCATCTAAAGAAAAAAATAAATCGCGATTTACGAACAAGGCTAACATAACACGGCCATATCTTCACATTTCCCGATTCTTTATTTTTAAGGGGCAAAGAGTGATCAGATCCCTCGCAGGGACGTATTGTCTGCCCGGAGCCATTGTGTTTTTTTAAGCTGACGTCACCATTTTCCACGAAATGTATCTTTTGTGCCAGTATATTTATAGAGGCAGTGCCAAGGATTGCATGATTTTATTCGGCTATAAAAAACTGACGAGAGCAATTCATACATGGAGGACAAAGGCTCTGTATATGTGTAGTATGTGTAGGCTATGACACTTCAGAACGTAGGGTTAGCCTTTAGAGGTTACTTGCGGAGGTTTATGTTATGCTGTTGTTGCAAAATTTAGGCCTTTTGGCTTCGGTCTAGGTTGTAAACAAAGTTATCAGCAGATTTATACACAACAAATTTCATGACCTATATTTTTCAGGATATCTATCACTTGGTAAGCGTGATGGCTATCTATACAGTATTTATATAAAAAATGTTACAGCTACATTTTTTTTTACATTATCGGGATCAAACTCTTGTTCACTGTGTCACAGTATACATTTTGCACGATAGCACCAAAGATAAAGGTAGGAAATGAATAGTCTATGCTTACAGCAACCATATTTTTATATGGTTACGTGTTTCTTTTGTGACCGTTACAATTTTCAAACTGACAAAACATCTGATACTATGATTATTATTAGACTTCAAAACACTATACCTATTTTAATTTATTTTGTCAAGTGCTAAATCCACCACGCAGGTAGACGCAGGTTAGAATCCTGCCGGTCGTGATTATTTTCGTTTATTTTCCAATAAAGTTTACGTTACCTCTATACCTAACCTATACTCAACTTTTCAACTAACCAAGGAACTACAAAAGAACCGTACGACCTGATCATAGCGTATTAGCCTATAATGATTACCTATCGTACCGAACCCTAGGTTACAAGCATATCCGCTTCATTCAACATTAATTCTTACTTCATCGAATTAAAGCTCAATTTGATGGAGCAATAACGTGAAAAGTTTTCTCTATGCAATAAGGGGAACTCATAGACTTTCACCGCAAATTGCGGAAAGTCTAGTCAACTTAACTGACTTATAGTTACGTGTAATATTGCAGTGTAAGACGCTATTGTTCTCGATAATTGAAGAATAAGTTAAAATGTCATAAAAATTTAGGTAGGTATGACATTTCCTCTTTGTTTTGCTAAAGCTATTAAAATTAACATGGCTATTCCATGGTGCCCAGCTGGAACCTACAATTTAAAGTGTTATCCAACGATTGAAGTGCTTAGAAGTACACATCCAAATTATTGTAACTTTTAGTCGTGGTTATTTTAAGAATTTTATCGACAACGGAAGCTTAAAACTGTAATAAAATACTAGAAAAGTACAGCACTTTAATCCGCGTTAAACTGGGATAAAAGTAGCCTATTTTCAAATCCAAGATTAAATCTAGTCCCATACCTGATTTCATCGAAATCGATTTAGCCTTGGAGCGTGAACAAGAAACAAAACTCGCAAACTTAAGTCCTCACGAAATTAGTGGCATAATATTGCCATATCATCTAATTTCCTAACCCATCGATGCTAGCAAATGATCCCATACAATGCGAGTTGCAGCGACCAGTTAGCACGAACGCAAACAATGTGAGCCCAATCAAGCCCCGGATGGTTGTAATTAAGATCTCTCAAGTAATTACTGGCCGACAAATAGTCTGTGACCGGGAGATGTGACACGGAATGAGACTTGAGATGCAATTGTATGGAGCTGCAGTAGGGGTAAGATTTAGTAATGGACCAAATCAAGTGTATCAAGAGTCTTAGACAGGCACTATCTAAATATATAAAACTCAAAGGTTAAACTGACTGACTGACATAGTGATCTAAAACCCACAGCCCAAACTACTGAACGGATCGGCCGAAATTTGCCATGCAGGTAGATGTTATGACGTAGGCATCCGCTTAGAAAGGATTTTAAGAAATGCCACTTGTAAAGGGGTGTTATTTGGGGACGCAAGTTTTACTTCTTAATGCGAGCGAAGGCGCGAGCACCCACTAGATTATCTCATATAGAAAGAGAATAAATAAATGAAATTAAATGGATAAGACAATATTTGACTGACTAAATATTAAAAAAAAACAGTTTTGGTTAATAATTATGAGGAAAACAAGAATGAATCAAGAACTAAATGTAAGTATTAGTAGTTCAATCTTGAGTAATAAGTCTGGTCTCTGAAACAAGACGGTCACCAAACAAACTTAGCAAAGTACTAGTAATAATAGATGTAAAATTCCCGAAATCAGTCGCAAACAAAAGTTAAACTAATCTCGTGTACCTAATTACCGATCCGTTTCCGAAACCTTCCCTCCAGTTCCAACTTGTTTACACAAGTTTTTTTCTCTCGAACTTTCTAAATTTATCTAGCCCACATTTCTGGGACTTGCCACAAACGGGGGAACACGATACCGAAATTATAAAAGGGAGTGTTTTAAAACAATTCGCCAAGTTTTTCATCGCTTCCTTCCCTCGCATAAAGAGCACGATTTATCAAGTAGGAAGACACTTTTTGTTTCGCTGCAAAAAGTATGTTATGGGTTCTGGAATTAGGAAGTTTCCTGTGGGATGGGTGCGATTTTTTTCATATTCTGATGAAAATATACGCAATATTACTATTAGAATTATTATTGTAATTTTGTTTATTGTTCACATAAGTTTGTACGGATATTACCTTGTGCGTTAAATTTCAGGTACAAAATTACAATTAAATAATGTTCACATTTGTCTTTCCTGTCCTACAAGAGGAATAAAAATGCGTAGTTGTAAAAATGTAGATTATTTCAACTTTTGCGTACATTACAGGCTTCCTAATAAGCCTCCTTTTGTTATCCTAACGCCCCCTTTTAATCAAGAATTATATTCCCTTAGCAAATTCTTACTAAGTTTACTAGAGCAAACTGCTCAGAAACTTAAAAATAACGTAAATTAAATACATTAGAGACGGCAAAAACGTTATCTAAAAATCAAAGCCTTAGTCTAGAAATTGAATAATTGTTACAAAATACTTCATAGTAACAACCGCTTTGGAGAGAAACGGTTCATTGACGACTAAATTATGATTATTAGTATTATAAAGAACTCTTACACTTTACCAGAAGCTGTGTTCCCTACAATCTAGGGGCCTTCAAATCTAGAGTTAATAGGTATCTTCTAGGTAATCAGGTATTAATTTTGGACGAAGGAGTCACGACCCTCAGTCATGAGGAAATACGACTCAAGAGAGAGGTAAGCGTGTGACACCCTAGGCTGCAGCAATATTTATAATCAGGCAGGCTGTAGTCAAACGTAAACATATCCGACGAAAAAAATACAGACATATTTTACTTTTGATCCAAAGATGATTACAAAGATCAAGAGAAAAGAGAGTGAGAAGAATTATCGCCTATTTATGTAATTACAGTAACAAAGCTATTTCATTGATGATCCATTATTAATGTAGAATCATTTTCTTGACATTGCGCTATGTAGCTCAAGGCACAGAGATTTGTAATTTGTTATACCCAATTTCTCGTGCTTCAGGGCTTATTCTTTACCGCTTTTTACGCGTCTTGAGGTCTCTAAGTTATGACCCGCTATTAAGCCCTTCACCAGAGCTGTTAAAGTAATTAATAAAAACACAACTCCAACTCGCATACTTCGTAATTTCTTAAATGACATGAGGCAATTAATTTGCCGCAATAATAATAGTGCTTGCGTCAAATTAGATTTGTGTTTGGTACGCAATTTTGTGCTTTGATAGTTTGGGATAGAGTTAAAAATCGAAGGGATTGGGGGTTTTAAAGTTCGATTCCCACATGAGTGATCCAACGAAGTGGGGTCAAAAGTTGTTTGAAAAAACTGTCGGCGCAGCTGTTTGGCACATGGAAGGGATCGACGACCGATGCTCCGGAGCGTTTAATAAAAACGAGACTTGATTTTTTGGCTCTGATAGTTTTTTTCCGATCGCCATTTGTGCAGAATGACACAGTTTCAAGTGCCGAGTTAACGAACAAAAGCGATTTGATATCTGTGTGATTTTTTCGGTGCGAAATTTTGACTCCAATTTGAAAGTGCTTGTTGAGCTGTAGATAATTTGAATGGATTTTAGATGACAAATTGATTTTGTAACAGTTTTAACTTCTTTTAGCAGAAGTTCGTATCTGCGTCTGTTTTATTCCAAATAGGCAAGCTCCATCTATGGCCACAATGTCGCTTCTGCAGATAATCATTACCAAAAAAATAATTGCATAGTTACTTTAGGTATAGAATTTATATTCATTATGCATTTATGTATAAATATATAATTCTATAGGTATAAGTATTCTACATTCTAAGTGCCCCTTTTTGTAGTAGTTAGAAGTAGTATGTTTAGTTTTTCTTCCCTTGTTTTTATATTTTATTATTGTATTTAGGTATAATATTTGAATATATTCATATTATAGTTCCAACCCTAGCCAATAAACACGATAATTTGTTTGTAGAATGATTCTTTTTTGAAGTAAATCACCCCATTAGACATATTTTCCATCCATCACAAAGAAAGCGTACTTATAAGTTACGAGATCCTTTACACGAGTATGTTGAAGAACGTGCTACAATAAACGAAATTAACAAGACCGCTTACGTTTTCCACCATACTCCTTCCTAGTACAAATAACGACATTAACTCTATGACAATAAAAGTGATAATGCCGAAGCCGGTTCCTGAAACCCTTGGGAAGACTTCGCTCCTTAGCAATTACGAATGACATGTGTCATAAAAAGCGGTCGGTTACGATATGACAGTGGATGAGTGCAATAACTTTTACAAAAGTCAGTAGAAAAACCTTTATGGTATTTTGTTAGAACTATTACTTATGAGGGAAAACAAAAGAATAGTTTTTTGAAGCATGAAATATCTCTGTACTTTGACAGACGGATTTTCGCTTATCTGTTCAATTCTCAAGTGAATCGGTAGGTATGGGTTTCTTCAAGACAAGCGTGGCACCTCATAATTGTTATCTTTATGGCGTGTTGTGATAGAACTTAAACCTACCATCAATACAATACATCAATTTTATTAATAATTCCATTATTACAGGTCATATATTTAAATAATTTACATGTCAGTCAATTAGATATTACTTCAATTCTATTAAATATCACCATCAGTTTTATAATATTTTCTTTTTTATAATAATAATTAAAATTAAATTAAGTATAGTTTTTATGTCTAATTTGCACACCAGTAATGGTTGAGATGTATGATTCTAATATTTGATATTTTATCACCTACCATCATGTAAAAAACTACATCTGGCAAATAAATGAATGTTTATGTTTATGTTTATGTTTATGTTTATGTTTATGTTTATGTTTATGTTTATGTTTATGTTTATGTTTATGTTTATGTTTATGTTTATGTTTATGTTTATGTTTATGTTTATGTTTATGTTTATGTTTATGTTTATGTTTATGTTTATGTTTATGTTTATGTTTATGTTTATGTTTATGTTTAATATTGTACAATCACTAGAACACTCTTTAAACTAAACTCAAAAACCAAAAACGCATCATTAAAGTCATAGATGTTTCTAAAAAAAAATAAAAGTAACAGGTTATCGTAAACTAAGTAGACTTCGAAAATACCAGCAGTTACTTTTTATGATTATTTCTTTGTGTGACCGAAAACAATATAAATTAAACAAGTCACCGAATGAACGCCCGCAGTGTTACAATCCATATAAATTCTGGTAATAATTAATGTGCAGTAAGTTAGTTACTTAAGCCTTTACGATTCGCTAAATGGGTACATTTAACTCATATGTGTGAAGATTGGAGAATTCCTACCAACTTATAAAAAATATTATCAAATAGAACATATTTTAATCTAATAAATGTTCCCAAAAAAAGTATAAATTACAAGCTTCTATTGCAAAAAAATATATATTTAGTGAAAGCATTTTTCATTCTTATATCTTGTCAAAACTTGTGATGGAAGATAGCATTGCAAAATATGTTTACACCATCAGATATGAAATGTAAAACTCTTCAAAATGATCGCTAACATTATTTTTTACAGCCCTAATTTTGTGAGTTTTGTGTTATTTTGTGGTTTTCTGATTGCCTGACACCCGCGCGGCCCTTGGCGGGGGGCGGGTCAGTCTGCTCTAGCAACTTGCGAAGGGTGGACGTATTCGGTCTCCCGACCGAACATTTTCGAATTTTTTCTCCTTTTAAACCCAATTTATTAATTAAACATTGTTTAAATTGACAGAGACAATTCCTAAATATAGTTATTTAAGATATTTTGTTAGTTTTTAGTGACTTCAGTAAAAGTGATTTTGTAAATATAGTTGTAGATGTGAATTCGTGTCGCGTACAGAACAGACATTTTAGTCCATTGAAATATTACAAAAAAAATTGTTTAAGACATAATATGTAGTAAATTGTTTTGCCTACAAATATGTGCCTATATTTTTTATAAGCAAAAAAAAGAGTGAGAGTAAGAAAAAAAAAATTTTTTTGTTTAATTTACATGATATGATAGGTCTTCCAAGAATTCACGTCTATATCTACAAGTTATCAGAAAAAAATTAGGTACCTATTTATATTAAAATTCCCAAAGTAAAAATAAATTAGTCAATACATTATGTAAATCTCGAAAGTCAAACTTACCTTTTATCGATACATATTGTTACAAACTTCTCATAACTCAAAACTCATAACTCATAACTCATTTATTGGTAAGTTTACACGTCCATTTTTTTAAACCATTATCTTTCTTGAGTGCAAAGATTAGGCTGTGCCACAATGCACGGGCGTACGCGATTTAATAGTTGCCGCGTCGCGCGAATCGTCCTATACGCCTTACCAGCAGGTATCGGATCGGGCGGCAGGCGCGGCGAGCGGCCGCAAGTCGCGTGCGCTCATGGTTGTTACGCCACGACATGCCGGTTCTTTTGTTCGCCAACGCCTGACGTCACAACTCGACTCGAGTGAGTCTTATTCAATCCAAATAATAATAGGTCTTTACCCATAAAATTGCCGTTTTTTTCTTACATTTTAATCTGTTTGTAACTTTTAAGTACAGCTATATTTTTTCCAAATTCAATATTTATTGTATCAATTGTTGAATTATGTACCTTTTAGATAAAAAAAAAATTATTACTAGTGCATATTACTTATAGGGAAGTCATTGAAAACACCTCTTTCAATGTGTCGTCGGTTTCACTACTTTAACTAGGTATATTTTTATCATATACACTGTTTTTGAGAAATTGATATACGTAGTGCATAGCTTTTTTTCCATCTAACTTTAGTTATCAATTGCATCTATGTAGGTATATCTGTTCATCATTTTTCTCAATTTCGTCATACAAATCGTCAATTTCATAGTTAAAGACCTATTATTTTTTTACCCGCAATTTATGTTTATGTTCGGTTAAAAGGTGTATTGCTGGTGTCAAAGTAAATACAAAGATTACAAGATTTGTTACGTTAATAAGTAATGATATTTATATAACACTAGCTGGTGCCCGCGACTTCGTCCGCGTGGAATAGTTATTACCAAAAAAACGGTTCTAGTGAGTTAACCTTAAAAGATAGACATATATTGTTGAGGACATTTTGTTAGATTATTTTAAGAGAAATAATTCTTTCATACATATTTTTGTGATATCTTGAACCGTTTTCGCAGCGCATGCAACGGTAGCCCTCAAAGATGAATAATTTTCCCCGTTTTTTCCACGTTTTTCATTATTTCTTTCTTTCTAGTTCGGTTTTAGGAAAAATATGTGAAAAATGTATGAAACCCAAATTGATAACTTTTTATGAAGATTGTGTATTGCCAGAAATAATAGACCCGCGGCACCCAAGAAATCTGCCAATAAGAGAACCACAATACATAATAGAAGCAAAGCTGAAAAAACAATTAACGACTAAAAAGATCATTATTAACAAAGAAAATAAAAAACCAAAACAAGAAAACTAACAGTCACACGATCAATCGCAACCTTCATGCTCTCAGTACAGTATATAGGTACATGAATGAACACGGAACCCTATTACTAAGCCTCCGCTGTCTGTATCCAGTCTGTATTTTTTTTGCTCAATGTTAAAAACGGTTACAAGTATACGCTTCAAATTTTCACAGAATATTATTTGTACTTGTATATTATTTGTACTTCGAAATAAATAATTAAATAACAAAATATATATATTAAAGGGAGGCTCCCATACAACAAACGTAATTTTTAAGCAATATTTTACTCGATCTTTATAAACAGGTAGAAACATGAATATGTGTTTGTAAGTAAATATTTAGAAATATATAATATTATAAACTATAAAAATAAATATCTAAACTAATAGGTACAAAAAATAGACGATAGTATGGAACCCTTCGAGCGCGAGTCCGACTCGCTCTTGGCCGGTTTTTATAATAATCATGCCTTTCATATCTGGTAATTACATAGCTTCATTGGCTTAAATATGTTTTTATTGCAATCGTTGAGTACGTTAAGCGTATTTTGTGTACTTTTACATAGTGTTGTCAATAAAGTTATTACATAAGCATTAAATATTCTCCCTTCTTTCTTTGTTTCCCACTTTTTCATTAGTTTGTGTTTATAATAATAATAATAATAATGATAAAAATTGGCACTAGAAAAGGGGTAAAGAGATAAAATGCGGTAAAAAGTGGGCTGAGGATGATGATGATGTTAGATAATCTGTGACTTAAATGACCAAGGCAGTCGAATGCAACTAAATCTCCATATGGGTTTGAAAACGCAAACTAATCATCAATCTCGGTAGGTTAGATATTTAAAAAAAACTCGTGTCCAATTTGTTTAGGGCTGTAGATGATGATGAAATATTTTTTCAAAATGTCTCGAAGTTGTAAAAAATCTGTGACTATCAAACGGATAAAATATACATAGAGATTAAATGCAGTAGAAAGTTGGTTGAGGATGATGATGATTTTGTATAATCCGACACATGCCACCAGTTCTCATCATATTTAGTTCAAGCACCAACCTGCTATCTCTTATAGTTTTCGAGATCCCTTTGGTACTCCAAGGTCAATTCCACCTATCACCAACTTTTCATTTATTCTATACATTCTGGACCCACAAGGGTAAAGAGATAAAATGCGGTAAAAAGTGGGCTGAGAATGATGATGATGTTTGATTATCTGTGACTTTGAATGATCTCGGTAGTCATATGCAACTTTATCGTCATATGGATTTGGAAACGCAAACTTATCATCAAACTCGGTAGGATATAATATATTGAAAAAACTCGAATCCAATTTGTTTAGGGCTGTAGATGATGATGATGAAAAATGTAGTCAAAATGTCTTGAAGTTGTAAAAAATCAGAAACTATCAAACGAATAAAATATATAGAGATTGAATGCAGTAGAAAGCTGGCTGAAGATGATGATTTCGTATGATCCTATACCAACAACCAGTTCTCATCATATTTAGTTCAAGCATCCACCCGCTATCTCTTATAGTTCTCGAGATCCCTTGTGGTACTCCAAGGTCTGATGGCCAAAGTGATTGTGATACTCAGCCTTCAGCATATGTATTAGTATCGCATAAAAAAAAATTGCATGCCGTCGATTGGGCAAACCTGCAGGTTTATAGTTTATCACTTTTAATCTATGTACTTTTTCTTTACAATTCATTTTAACAAGTTATTTTTATAACAATATTGTACTATTTATTTATTAATTAAACTAAATAAAAAATACCAAGTACCATATAAATAAATAGGTAGAAACCATATAAATTAAATACCAAGTACCATTAATAATTTAACCGACAAAACATCACCGAGTAAGTAACATTGTAGGCAAAGAAAGTTTTTCAATCAGTCCCATCTGATTTCGTTTATTCCTTGACAACAGCTAGCTCGGTGTTCACGAGCTGTGACCGTTGATCACTAGATGGCGTATTATACTAGTTAGGCGTCAAACGCTCAAGGTCATTGACGATACGTAACCTCTGTTACTTACGGCTACTCTTATGTACGGACATTTATTTCAACTGTACAATTATATTATCACATAAAATTACATACTTAGTATAATAAAATTAGCTATAGGATTTACTACATAGCTGTATTATCACTCTATTTCTAATAATTGTGTATCTCTTAATACCTCTTAACTGTGTAAATCTTTAATTTAATTGAAAATCTTAATAATATTTTCATTTTTTTTTAATGATCAAAAGATGACATATGGCCTAATGTGACCGGGCAACTATAACTATTTAGGGCATATTTATTTATAATATATATATTTAGGGACTACTATTTAGGGCCTAGTGGTAAGTGGAACTGGGCCGGACATATCTGCAGAATGGGCCAGGACCGTTGGACAAAGAAAGTAGTAGAATGGATACCAAGATCGGACAAGCGAAAAAGAGGACGACCACATAGAAGATGGGAAAACATATTTTACCAGAGACATGGAATAAAATGGACAAGGTTAGCAAGGAACCGTAAAACATGGAAGAAACTGGGGGAGGCCTACGCCAACGAGGCGACAGCTATGACACCATGACGATACTTACAGACAAGAGAAATCGCACAATACCATGACATTAAAATTAACATTTCCTGGAACCAATAACAAACTTATGACATTTTATTTTATTTAACAAAACAATTACAGTGATGATGTTATTGGAAATTCAATGTAATGTGTGAGCATGCTCCGTATAAATAGCTGAATAAATGGCTTTTTTATTTTATTTTATTTATTTTATTTTTTTAGGGCCTATTTATTTACAATATATATTAAAGTCATACGATAGTGGCCAATTCTGAGCAATAAATTTTACCGTTTCCTATAAAAAATCCTTAATGTAAAATATTCTTAATAAACAGAAAACATGTAGGTAATTGTGAGGTGCAGTCTCCTATATTTCTACATAAAAGCTTAGTATCTCTATTGTTCTGAGAGTAAAATGCTATTGTTTCATTTTAAAATTCCTTGTATTTCTACACCAGGGGAGCAAATTATTGAGAATTCATGTAGGCTCAAGTTTCTTTGGAAAATAAATAAACTTAGTACGAAGCTTGGCTGTTATTTATTTTCTACTGAAGTTTAAGTAAGTATGATTAGTAAACATAGAAAATACATTCAGAATTAAATCAATACATTATGTGTTACTTTATATTCTATTTTTCTCTTGAGTAGGTCTCGGTGGTAACCAAGTTATTTTCAGCTTAGCAAGAGTATTTCATTTTATCACATACATACATGTAGGACTATGTATATAGGTAGGGTTATTTACCTAACTTTCTTTGTCCTTGAAAAGTACTACCTACTCGCTTGCTAGCTTTAAGAGCCAGTGTAAAAAGGGTTTCTTTCGAACAAAAATCTCCAGTTTCTCTCTAAATATCTCAGCAAGTATCGACCCGAGCTTACACAGAAATAAAAGGAACACAACTAAAGGATTCCAATTCCTTTGCATGATAAACGAGAGAGAAACACTTTGGTGTGTTATAGCAAATTTATGTGTTTCGTTCGAGTACACAATCTATCTCCTTTTGTATTCTTTAAACACGGTTCTATTCCAACCGTCCTGCTAAATTATTCCTTACCTATTGATCAGCGAATGTCGATCGCAAAAGAGGCCGATAGCAACTGCATTGCATCATTTATCAACACATTTGTAGAAGGAACCCGAAGCACTTCCGAAGCCTTTGTTTCCTAGCCGTAAATAATCTAAATAAATGAACAGGCAATGCTTTGCGTACGATCATGGGGATTGAAAAAACGAAATGGGAATATGTTGCTACATAAGTTTGTGCAAATTATACAAAACAATATTGTATTAATTTAAGACTGACTGCGGTAGTCGACGTTATATCGAGGTGCATTTAATGGCCATTTTCTTCATTTTTTTATTACCCTTTACTGAGTCCCGTATGTCCCGGTCCCACAAAGATCTTCAATCCTAAGCTGTTTTAATATAATTGTGGACCACACATCGCATTTGTGGGCGATCGACGCGACGAAACATATTCTAGTTGACGGCAGACCACATTCTCATAACAACAACAATACTAACAAGAAATAAACCAGTTCTATCCTTTTCTATGCCGTAAAATTTCACGACAAATCATCTAAACGTGGCGTATTAAAGTTTCCGGCTTATTGGCCGCTTACATATCTCATGTTCAGAGCCCAATTTAAATTCGAAATTAAGCTTGTAATAGTACAACGAACCATAACGATGGCTGCAGCGGAAGACGTCGTTTTACCGACGAGACATCGCAGACATACCCAATATAGAGTAATCGATACTCAGACTAGGTAGTTACCGGATAGTGAGGCCGAAAACTGGGGCCGAATCGAACGTTCGGATGCCGAAAAACCTAGTTATCATTTGTTAACAATTTATACGTATTACTTAAAAGTAACAAGACAAATTTATGATAGAAGAAGTTCTGATGTAAAAACGGGACTTAGTTAATTCACACAACCAACATACTACACATTTATTATTTTTAAATTGTGAGCTTTTTTATCTTTTGCTTATTATTGCTTACCATAAGATATAATTTAGTTTTTGTAAGTACTTATAAAATAATCTTGATTATAATAAATCTTATTATTTTTGTATGATTAGTTAAATTAATTTCAGATGAAAAAATGCATTAGGTACGAACAAAATAAAACTATCGTGAGACATTCTTATCAATATGTGACTGCAACGTTCTGAAGATGGGAGTCATCACACCCGAATCGCGAAAACAACATGAGCTAATTAAGACGTACATGTATAAAAACCGTTACAGTCACATAATATTGAAAACCATAATACTTCATATTCCCAATTTATTGTACATTCATAAAACACAAAACCGAATCGAAGCCCAAATTGAGGTCGAATCGAAACCGAACTTCAAGCCGAAAGCACGGCCCATCACTAGTGATGAATACTCGGACACAGCACGCTTGTATTGCATTAACATAATCCTCGTCGCTGTCTGCAAATCCAATAAAATGGACGGATATTATTCAGGTCTATTACAATGAAAACTAGGATCTACAATTATGACTTAGAATGAGATCAGTGTACTTTCTAATCTTTGTAGAAAGCAATGGAAATATGTATCGTAGTTCTAGTTCTATGAATCGTCCGTAATTCTATGAAACATGTAGTCTTGATTCACTTAAGGTTACCAGAATGAATTGAATGAATGTTGTATCTAAATATACAAAACTCATAGGTGACTGACTGATATAGTGATCTATCAACGCACAGCCCAAACCACTGGACGGATCGGGCTGAAATTTGGCATGCAGGTAGATGCTATGACGTAGGCATCCGCTAAGAAAGGATTTTTTGAAAAGCCGCTTTTAAAGGGGTGAAATAGGGGATGAAAGTTTTACTTCTTAATGCGAGCGAAGCCGCGAGCATCCACTAGTTCTAAATAAAACTAATAAAACTATGAAAATTATTACGAGTTGCGAAAAGGATTTTATATCTTAAATTATGATATCATCTTTAAATAAAATATAACAAGGTACACGGTTCACATTATTAGATATTTGTGAAAATAAAACTTTCATCGAACTCGACATTATTCAATCATTGTTAAACTTTGCTTAAAAAAATCACAAACACAGAATATCAGATTTCAAAGCATGGTGACGAAAATAAAATAACCATCGGCCTACTGCAGTGATTGATGGTGAACCAAAACATAGGGATCAAATGACAAGTCTAAAAGTAAATAGAATAGCATCAAACAAATAAATAAAATGCTTTATTGAATAATGCTAACTAGTGTTAGAAAAAAAATATTATATATTAAAAATAAGTAAGTAAAAAAAGGGAAAATATTTGTTGTGTTTCTCACAATTGAGCCAGATACAATTAAAACAAATAAGCTTAATTAACACTCAAACGTATTTTACTTCTTATATCGTGGAAAGGCTTATGTCGCATTTTGCTTCTTAAAAAACGTCAAAACTTTGGTACAGTTCACCGAAAGCAATTTTCTCAACAAGCTATTAATTAATCAAAAAGTCATCAAATCTATAATAAATACATACTTTTCAGGTAAGCGTACCTATAATGTCTTAGCTTGCAGCAAAGCTTAACAGGCGGGTCGTAGTCAAACGCAAACCAATATTACGTTAAAAAAGTAATTTAGAAGAAAAAACATTAACTTAGGAAGGTATACTCAAAATATATATCTATATATATATCTATACTCAAATCTACTACGCTGCCTTTTGAAAACCACCAGCTTGGGTATGAAAGGTAAATTCACCAAAAATTCCTCAAGATAGTGGCTAGAGGTCTGAGAAGCATCAATAGAAGTAGGTCGCTCCAGCGTGGCCAGGAAATTAAACCTTCAAAGCTAGACTCAGCTTACATACATGATGCTTGCAGGTTGTATTAGTAACTAGGTATGTTTAGTTGTGCATAAAAATAGATGTGTAAAATGTAAATTTGGAAAATATGGGATATAAATTTATTTTATACTAAAAGGCGTTGGTTTAAAGTTAGTGTATATTTGCAAAAGCTTGGGTTTAATGTTAGTTTCTTTGTTGTTTCATACAGGTGGAATAGAAAATTGTAATATGCGTATTTATGACTATAGAACTTTTAAAGTTCTGTTGCTTTTAATAGTTAATTTATACTTGAAACACACTACACATCCAAATTATCGGATTCAGAAATTATTTAGGCAATCCGTTTAAGCATAATTGAACAAAATATTTTCATACGACCCGTTTTTAAAATAGCCTCTTATAACCACTTCAGACCAAATCTCAAACCATCCCATGATGCAATAGAAAAGAAATCAATTCCTGCTAACCGTAAAATTAAGAGATACTAACCCACATACAAACTTTACAACCAATAAATCTCACTCATTTGAATGGGCTTAAAAATAGTAAGAATAGAACGGTAGTCGCGGTTATCACTCTGCCGCAGGTCATTGAACCGCATTCAAGTTCAAGTAGGAAGGGCCAGCCAGGCCTGTTTATTCTTAGCTTAAAATCGACATAGCGTACTTAAGAACCCGCCTTGCTAATTCATCTCTTTAACAACTGTATTTTTTTTAAACTAGATACGCTCACGCTTGACTACAACTCGCCTGATGTTAAGCGACGTTATAATCTACGATCTAGCGCGCTTGCCTAGAACAAACCGATTCACTATCGACTTGAAGACCGATAAATTATAGTTCGAGGGGAATAGAGATTCCGGCAAGGAGTTCCACAGTATTTAGTAATAATCTAAATTGAGAGGACACCGAATGTGTAAAAAAAATAGTGATATAGGTTGTAATTTTTTTATAATATCATCATTACCATAATAAAGCGAAAGTATATTTGTTGATCTGTTTGTTTCGATTGCAATAGTAACTGATACAAACTGTGACAAAACTGCAACAAACTTCACGATGAGCGATGATATATCTACAGAGCGCTTATAATCTATAAACTAATCTTAAGATCTGTCAGCTACTTAATGGCCTTGTCACCGAGGGTGATTAGTTCTTCTCAAAATATGTTAGTATAGTAATTTCATTAGTTTTATGCTGTGATGATGGATGTAGTGCTTCTGTTGCAACAAGTTATACGATTAAATGAATGCAATTTTCAAATTATGCGTTTTGTTTTGGTCTTGTCAGTTCCGTAAAGCTATCAACCGAGACACATGGAGACCTTTGCCCAGGAAAAGGACAATAAAGGTTCACAAAAAACGCGTTTAAACTACTCCATTAATGTTCTGTGTCAATGCCACTAAATATACAGCGGCATTTCCTGCGGAATCCTGTGCTCATTTTATTGGGTAAACTTGCGAAATTGTACAAGGAAGTAATAACATTTCAAGATTGCTTGTTTAGATCAATGGGGTTCCCGGGATGTCGTCTAATCCTCTCGTAAACTTGCATTAGGTCGGGTTGTTTATAAAATGGATGGCGCCGTCGGAAACAGAGATGTATTTTTGAACGAGCGAATGCAAACGGTCGCTGCATTCTAGAAACAAAAGACGGGTGGATTAACCAGATAAAATATAGAGATCGTCGAGGCGAAAGCTGGGTTAATAAATTAGCAATGCAGTTCATTTCATTCTCAATTCACAAGTTGGCTCTATTACTAGCTTGATAACAGGACTTATAAGGGAGTAAGTTAGTACCTATAAGAGCGATGAATATTAGTGTAGAAGGCAGACTGACAGCGTAATCACAAACAAAACAATTATCCCATTAAATCAGAATAATATCAGATCGGTTGAGAGTTGAGCCCATAAAACTGAGGCCATGGTTAAGAGGAACAACAATATTTTATCCTAATTAAATCGTTATCAAACTCTATTTACATCGATGACTTCAACCAAACACACAAATATAGGCAACAAGACTACAACCAACTTTAATTTAATCACACACTACAACCAACCAACAACAATATATTTTTCAATAATTAAAAACAAAAAACACGCGAGCACGCTCCCAGCGCCACCAGGTGGTCACGTGACCAATTTAAATAAACACAACTACAACTATACGTCCCCACAGCACAGTATTGTCAGGGTGCATTGTGCAAGGGCCACCTGCCTCATTAGCAGGGCTTGAGCCGCGCCCAGCGAACATAGACCCGAGGGATGGGAGTACTGGGTTAGAGCGAGCTGGAGACGAATCTTGCACCATATACTTGTATTAAAACTTTCGTGAGACATTTTATCAATATATTAACTAAACGGTTTTCACTCACGTGTAAATCGCGTGTGTTTACACGTGAGTGAAAACCGTTTAGTTAATATATTCATATACTTGTAGTTATTGAAAAATGTACTTACGTAGATACGGCGTGAGCTTCGGAAGATTTTAATAAGCTTTATGTACCTATTTCATCAGATAAAACGAATGCCAGTATTTTAGCAACCTGCTATATTCGTTCGCGGATACCACGGCTAAGCAACGAAGGCTAGCTTGTTGCCTGTTTGGCAATTCTCATAGTTCAGTTACAATTTTCTGTGTTAAACCATGACAAAGACCTGCTTGCGGTTTGAAAAAATCCGAATGTGATCTATATTAGTAGTCTTAGCCATAATATACTGAGCTGCACACACATTTATGTAGCTATAACTTGGAATTGAATGTAAGAACTTGGTACATGTGAGCTAAAGTACCTAACAACCTACATTATACTTTGACCGGAGTAAAGCTCAAAGCGAATCTCTTGAGGCCAGGTTACAGTGGAGGCGAGTTTTCACTTGCCTCACGTCACTAGCCCATTTCTTACGTCCCATTGACTTGGCGCCATTCATCGGTGCCTTTTTAAACGGGAAGGGTTTTAAATGCTCGCTGCGAATGAGTACGAATATGAAGATTTATAGCCGATGGGCCATTGTGCGAGAGTACATTGTTAACGCTTATTTTTCTTCAGACTGTTTTAATTAACGTTTGGAGGGAATGTACAGACTACAGAGATATTGTGTTGAATGTTTGTTTGAGTTTGGTAGAGTGTTCAATGCTTTGCGAGTACGTACAGAAAATTTATAGGTATTTGTATAGTTTGTGCCCAATCATCAAAGGGTGCAATTTTGATGACAAATTCAAATCTATGGGGTGAGCAAACAAAAGCTTCGTCGTGATCAAAAATTCACAACACGGCACAAGCACTCCGCTCAAATTAGTTTTTAATCATGTTTGGATTCCCACAAAAAATGGCAACGAAAACGTAACAAATCCATCGCGATTGAAAGAACCCCATCCTATGATTAGCTCCCTTAATCCCAGTTTAAAAACTGCACGACAATGGACCTCGGATCCGTTCTGCAAAAAACCATCTTATACCCGTCGATTTGGACAAATATTTTTATTACTGAACCAATGTTTGCTTTGCCCTCGTCAGCAAGGGTTGGATAAAACACCCATTCATGAGCTATCCGCCTTTGATACGCTTCTGAACCATTTTTCATGGGGCTATGAATAGAACAGCTGGTCCGATAGATTGCAAGAAGCGCTCCTTTCCCTTTTTGGTAGCAATATCCCAAATGTAACGTGATTTATGGAATTGCCAGCAACGATTTTGTTTTTGCGACGCGCAAATAAGAAAATGTTATCTAAGGGATCTAATATGAATTGTCACAATGTCCAACACCGCAGTCCAAACTAAAAGTTCAGTAAAAAGACTTGGCATTTGCTACCTAGTGATTATATCTACGAAGTGGGAACGTGCGAAAATATTTCGTCTGCACAAGCAACTTCAAAGTTTGCGAAGTCCGCAAAGTGCATTTGAAGTTACGAGAGCTTCTCCGAACTCCCGCAAAGGAAACGCATGTGAAACAAATGTCAAGCACATGCACCCATCTTATTTATGGCTGCAGTAATCGCGATCGCGGCACCTATTTCGATCTACAAGAAGCCGCATGACTCTCAAAATAAGCCACAAAACAAAAAGCTTTGATTGTGCAAGCAAACCGCGACCCCAAACGGACCACTAAAAGAAATTAATCGGCGTGTCCGAAAAATAAAACAAAAGAAACGGTAAATCCCACACCGAGTGAAGACAATACATCGCCATGAAGCCGTCCCGCTCCCGCCTGGCGGCGCCACGAGTCCCATTCTCCCTCTGCCTCACGCACGTGCGTACAGCCTACCCATTCAAGCAATACACCACCGTCGTGCCCGGCAACAAGCCACAATCTCCCGCGACACGTCAATCAAGATGCAACGCAATCTATTACTCACCGTATCACGCTACCATTAAACACATTTTGATTCGCTCGGAGACCGCATTCCTCGTCTGTGTCGACGATTGAACTTTTGTCCTTTTTGTGTAACGGTTATTTGTGCTTGAACTGTCGCTAAATAAGGAATCGTCATTGAACCGTAAACAGACGATTTCAATATCGATCGATCACTGTCTATATAAAGCTCAGATCGTAACGGGCGATGTAATGGCCTAATAAAAGAAGACGACAACTGTTACTTTAATTAAACTAATGAACGGGAAGGGAGAGCAGAACAAAAAATATTGTATGACGTTATTGCTGCAGACCCCACAGAGAGCTAATAAATTGTAAGCCAGAGGCTCGAAATCATAAACGAGGCTGCGCCATATTATGCACCCCGCCACATAACTGCCCCCCGGAGTATTGGCTTCTGACGAATGACCCAATAAATACCCATAAGGTAAAACGCGACACGTACAAAACATTCCCCGGATATAAAAGCATTATCCTGTTAAGTAATTTATTTCTTCTTCAGGTTGTAAGTGAACGGTTATTTTATGGGACCACTTAAACGCTCTATAATCCGAGCAGTTAGAGCACAAAGAGGGTGTCGGAGCCCATAATGCACCACCATAAACTGCTGAAGAATGGAACTGTAGACGCGAGCACCTGCCAACGCGGCGTCGATAAATCTCGTTTTTTAAAAGAGGATTTACGTGTTCAAGGGTCTGCCTTATCTATGGCTTCGAGGGTGCTTAACTTGTAGTGATTTAAATTGTAAATAAGGAAATAAACCGTCGGCAATAAATAATCTAAAATGAAAACATATTTGGAATCTCTCGCAACATTCCTTGGGAGGAAACTAAGTCGCATTACAGAATGCGATAAATTCCAGCACTTACCCAACTCGGTCTAATCTCGGAAAGTGCTTCTCGCAGTAACAAAGCAACTCTCATTCACAATTAGATAAGCTGAAACGTGTGAGCTTAAAATATTAGCCGTTCCTAATTCGGAGCTGTGTAAGAGTAGTGAGTCATCGGCCCTTGACTGAGTCAGAGAAATTTCGCCCCGCGCTCTCCCGAGCACTACCCACGTCTTTGAAACCGGTCTAGAATATAAAACTGGATGCTGTACCTACAGGTTTGTAGGATTAAATACTTCCTTTACAACCTTGCTTTCCTTACATAGCTGTTAATCAATAGAAGATGTTTTTTTATTTTTTTGGCCATAACTTTGTATTGTGCCAGTTCTCAAGTAAATTAGAAGATGTAATATTCGTTGGTGTAAAGTATTTATTATATCTAATAAAGCAGCGTGCGATCGTGTTTCGTAATGAAATATTTTCTCGAATTCTTCATAGGTTGGTTGATGTTGTAGATTAAGATATGTCGCATGTTAAGACGCTAGCACCGACCACCCGCGGCCTCGTTTACATATGACAACACAATGTGGTATTATCTGGTTTAACAATAAAGAAGATCTTATTGAAGACTTACAAATAGAGATAATAGTTTCAGTTAACCTATCGAAGCATCTTAAGCACTGGGAATTTAAATAGAGAAGTCATTTGAATAGTCTTGTGTAGGGTTTTAAACACGGTTTTATATTACATTGATTTACAGTGTTCTGTGTTATTAGTTTAACAGTAATACTATTATTTGGTTAATTTTCAAAATGGTTCACAAAATCTCTAGATATTTTTCTTGTATATAATTGCTAAGTTTTGCATTAGGCTTTAAATTACCAGCACAAGTTATCACTTCAGAAAGCAGTAAAAAGCTAAAGTATTATATTTCTAGCAGAGATATGAAATGGATTTCTCGACAAACCGCAAATAAAAAGCCTTACATCTTTTACCTAGACAGCTAGAAAGCTAGAAACCACTGCTGGGAACATTAACTCAACTCAATACAAACCAGTTTATATTCCAACAGATATGATAATTGTGTCGACTTGAGTGCATTTCTCTGTACCAAAATAGATCTAACTATAGTACATATGCACTAGGTACTATCTGTATAACTACTATGTATTACTGGCATTGCAAAAACATATGTATAGCAAGTATCTTGCATGCGCTTCTAACGACACTACACATATGCCTCAATTTGGTATGATGTGATACAGAATAGAATAGAATAGAACAGAAGTTAGTAATATGACGCGATATATCTGCTCGCTGGCTGGACCGTCTTTACAATCGCATGATATGCCTGGTTGTTGATTGGTCCATGCAGGCCATAGAAGTTTTTAATACCTATGGTTAGTCAGGAATAGTTACTGATACCTTTGAAACCGACTTAACATTAAAAATTTTATTGTATAACATTTGAAAATATGTCAATACAGCCTAAAGGTTTGGCATACATTTCCAGTAAGCCTAGAATATGCTATAAATTCGTTAGCAGTTTCTTAGCTTTATTTCGTCTGCCTATAGTGTAGGTACATACATAATCACATGTCATGTATATTGTATAGTAAGTATCTACAGTGTAGGCAGATACATATATGTATGTACATTAAGATGTACATATATTGTATAGTACCTACTCTACTAACATAGTTGGAGAATGTGTTATCAGGCGGACGCAGTTACAAGCGAATTGGGTTAGTGCAATTATCTCCGAAGGCATGTAAGTTCATGTAACGGTACTGTATGCAACTTTGTGCTTAGATGATAAAGTTGGGCACTTGGTAAGTACATACCTACATATGTAAGTAACTTAAAGTACCTACATATTCAGTTAATACTAGTCGAGCCCCGCTGATACCCGCGTTAATCTGGGATAAAAAATAGCTTAAGTATATGTTAATTCTGGGCCTCATCTACCATCTTACCGAATTTCATCAAAATCGGTTCAGCCGTTTGAGCGTGGATAAGACATAACCTGCGTTTTTACAATATTAATGGGACTGTCCTATATATTTACAATCGTTCAGCCATGTCAGAGGCCTTTTGAACGGTTTAAAAACTTTGATACCAGAGTTTGCCACTCCCATACTAACTTACTTATTTTATTTTATTTTATTTTAAAAGCTTATAAAACACACAAGTTAATTACCTACTAACAGTTTTTAAGGTTGTTACTGTGTTAATCTTACTAACGAGGAAAACAACATATCTACACTCACAATATACCTATAATATAATACGAATAAGTCCCTACAACAGATATTACACAATAATTATGTAAAAATCGTTGGAATTTAATTGATGATCTCCAGGGTTAATTGATAGAGGCGAATTAATAATCAGTGACTCATAACAACAAGACTCTAGCTCAATAGGTATATGTAAGCATAGCAAAGTCAACTAAATCGTATGCTGGGCACGCTGCCCTCTGGTAGTGGGCTGGAGCACTTAGATTATCTTTAGGCTTTTCTAAAGATTTTCTAAGTGCCCCTTTTTGTAGTAGTTAGAAGTAGTATGTTTAGTTTTTCTTCCCTTGTTTTTATATTTTATTACTAAATCGTAATCTATTAGGAATGTAAAGCAACTGTCGATGCTTTCAGTTCTTGGATGGGTGATCGATGGGACAGATAACACATACATGTAAATATTAGGGAATAGAAATGAATTGCATTCCATTTTGGGCGCTTCCGTGGGTCGTGTGACATGTTGTAGGTCCCGACTGTCAGTCTAGTACGGTAGTCGTAAAGCCATGTCAGCGGCCCTTAGAGCGGCTTGATAAACTCTCGACACCAGAGTTGGCCACTTGCATTCGATAAAAAGAAGAAGAGAATAGAAAATATGTATACAGTGTTATCTTATCAAGAATCTCCCACTCACAATTAGGAGAAAAAAGCAACATGACTTCTTTATTAGGATTAGTATCAAATGTAGGTATGTTTATTGTTTTTCTCCCAGATTAATTGCTATCGAAAATAGTTGCTATGAATAGTTACACGTGTTTCACTAATAATTTCCTTGCTCGAGGCAAAAATGGAACATTTTCCTTGTTATCATTTGTAGGAGTTTTTTTTTATGAATATAACACGTTATTATATTGCTGAGACGAGTCTTTACCTGCTATTTGGATATATATAGATGTACTCTTATTTTTTTTATTTATTCTTATTTGTGTTATCATATTACTAGTATTAAAGCTAAGAGCAAGCTTGTTACTTTATTTGCACTTTGTGACACTGTAGCTGAACGACTGGTCATCATGGTTACTTGCATGGAGATAGTGCAGGGAGTATAGGATCCCTAAAGTGCTCTGTTGACCTACAAACTGCTACTTCGTATGTTCTCTAAAATAGCTTGATATTTTGACAGCTGTCAACTTGTCTTTACATGGAATGGGTTTGATCTTGACCTTAAATTGCATGATTATTACAGTCTTCGATAGAGCGTGCTTACCCAGTAAGAACCGATTCACTCCCGCTTAGGAGCACTTCCAAATTTTTTTTCTATTATGAACTAAAATGTATAGAGATGACAACTGCCGAAATTATAATACACAAAGCAAACTTTAACACATATGTTTACTCATTTTAATTAGTATAATGATATAGTGTATATTAATCATTACATTACACAGTGTGGTAGTATACAAAGATCTCTCAATTTTTCATCTCACAGACTCGTATATGAGAAAACACGAGGTAAATCATGATGAATATTCTTTCATTACATACGTGATACGAACAGACGTTATTTAGGCCTGTTTAGATAGCGAAATAAATATTGTATGTTGGGTTTTGTAAGTAATAGGTTTCTTGTAATAAGCAACTAAGGTAGGTTCTAGCTATCATTATTAAAATGAAAGATTCAAAGTTGTGTTCAGATCTTCATAAAATCAATGATTTTGACAGATTAATAAACCATATACTAAGAAAACTAATTGTATTTAAGTCTAAAATTCGATTTAGGTATATCTTCGTACAAATGAAGTAGTTAGATTTTGAAACAGGCTATCAAAGTACATGCCTTTTGTTACTCCCCTTAGTAGTAGTACTTGTAGTAATAAAAATAACAACGTAAAATGTTCAGAGAAATAAATCACCCAGAATATAATTCTTTACTGTGAAAAACTCAATACACATCTAGAAATTCTAACTTCAACTACAACAAATTTCACTTCACCAAGCTCCAGTTTAATATTGAACCAGATCATATATCTGTCTACTCCGACTTCATTAGGGGTGCGATAGAGTGCATCTACTATATCAACATGTATGTATTTATGTATACGTAGATACGGTCAGTTCATAGCGCTAAAGTCAACACTTCTGTAATAGGAGCCACCAATCGAAATTGGAGGGCCCAATGACCGCGGTCTGCGGTTTGATTGCAGTGATCTTTGCACTGGATTGGATGGGGTTACATAGAGGGTCCTGTTACGACACCTTTGGAATAGCCCTCATTAAATTTGAGTTCAGATGTCTAATTAACGGCTAGAATCCGTTTTAGTGATGCGGTTTATTGTGGACTTGCTCTTATGATTTTTGGCATGGGGAATTGCAGATAGCATAGTCTTGAGAGTGCCAAATTATCAGTAATTTGTAATGTTATTAGTTCTGATAAGTAGACTACATTTTTCTGCGAATAATTACTGTTGGATATTTTTTCATCAACTATATGTATAAAAATAAGTCGGGTTTTCCTTCCTGACGCTATAACTCCAGAACGCACCAACCGATTTCCACGGTTTTGCATTCGTTGGAAAGGTCTCGGGCTCCGTGAGGTTTATAAAAAAACGAAGCCATCTGGTGGCGAAACAGAGTTCACCGGGTTTGCTAGTTATATACCTATAAGTTACACTTAATTTATCATTTAAACTAAAATTACTCATTGTGCATATAAAAGTCGCAATAGCAGTATCAATATCGACACCCCATAATACTCACAAATTGAAATTCCACTGATTCTTAATAAAAATTGATAGCACAATAAAGCTCGCGCACCTTCCGCTACTAACCCAAAGCCATTAGCATGTGAGCGTGTTAACTAAAAGGCTAAAACAATGGGCGGATGTCGTACACAATATAAACCAGATATGTCTAATTGTAAATCTATCCTCTGTTTGTACTCTGTATTCTTTGCCTCTGCAAAAACCAACGCGTCACACATAAAGTCCTGCCCGTTTTTGAGCTTTTAGAATTGTTCTTCTCACCTCAGGTAGTTATCACTCTATAACGAACATAGGTACAAATCTACCCTTGAGAGTATTATTTTAAAAAGTGTCGATTAGGGTGTTGGAATTGGTATATGCCATCATGAGATTGCCTATGCACAGCGTATTTTATTTGATTCAGATATATTGCACACAGCGCTATCTAGCTCCATACATACTCGTATATAAGTAATTTGGTAAGGAAGTTGTTACATAGATTCCAAATAGTTTTGCTGTTTTTAAATGATACACATCTGTAGTAAGCATCCCTGATTATGAACTATCATTAGGTGTCTTTAAGCATTTTGTCGTTGAAGGATGTACACAGAGACGCAGGATACGTGCTCGAAACATTCGCATCCCTGACGTCACGCCATGCCAGTGTATAATTAACTGGCGGATTCTTGGTATGGTTTATACAAATAAAAAAGTATGGAATGTATGGATGTTGGTGGATTCTTCTTATGGAATGAGAATAGCCAACTATGGTCTCGAGAGTTTATCAATCCGCCCTAAGAGCCTCTGACATGGCTAAGCGACTGCCGAAAAACCGACTTTTTAGTTGGTGGATTGATCGACGAAGAATCATAAAAGAAGTTTTGAACTGGATGGGATGTGTTAGAACATGTTTAAGATATTATTTGGTTGAACTGTAAATGAATGTACACGAATGCGCATGTGGTCACTCACAATGAAATGGAATTTAAATTGAATCTTATTGAAGTGTGAATCATAAAAAGCCAGCATGTTGTGTCCCAAGTTATTGGTAACACCTTTACTGTTTCGGTTCGGAAGATCGGAATGCCAATTAACATTTTTAAGTAAGCGTCCGAGTGATCTTTCCCTAGTAAATATTTATTTCATAAGTCGCATAATAAAAAAAACAATAACAATCATCTTTCCTAACATAAATCACGATTTACTTTTAGTAGCAGTCAAAGAACTTATAAAGACAATTACATTAATAGATCGTAAATAAAAAATATCATAGCATGTAAAGACATAAATAAACATTCTGATTAGGCATACCAATAACAATTCAGAACCAAAACTTACGTAAGCTCAACCGAGTGAACCGTAACGTATTGATTTCATACGCATACAAAAACCCTGTTTGGTGAGTTATTTTGTCCATATCAGTTTATATTCTCACGATCTAGTTTTATTTTTCCTATTAACCACAAGATACTCACTTTTTATATCTAAACTACTACTATTTACCCACCTCAGATAAAATTTCCTTCCAAATCTGTACAAAAAATCAAACTTCTAACAAGTATAAAAAATCATTATTGAACTATTTCAGACTTAAAAGCACACGGTTAACCGCAGCCGTAGAGTTTCAAGTTCCATCATTATCAACCGAATGCATCGCGATGTGCATTCGAAAGCATTCCACAGACAAACTTCCATCCGCTACGTTAGGCATCGCATGGATCGCTAATCCGAGCGAAACATGGCAAAGCGTTGGACAAACTACGCTTTGTGTAATGAGAGCCACGTGGCCCATGGCTGTCCCCTGCAATGCAGGCTACACAATAAAACAATGACGGCACACTACTGCACAGTTGTGCACTCTAATATTATTCCTACAGGAGTAACAGTCGCGTGTCTCGCAATACTTGCGGGCGTACCGCAAGGCGCAATGCCGGGCCCGCTATTTTATTCTATTTATTACGTGAATGGTGGAGATTGTTACCGAAATAAGCAACTTTGTCTGCTGAATTTGCGAGCTTTCTGCAATTATAATGGGCAGACGGTTTTGATATGAGTTTTGGGATTGCATGGCCACAGATCTAATAACTAGCTGGAATTAGTATTTAAGGAATGTGTGTGGAAATGTTTTCAGGATAACTAAGACACTAACTGAACACTCAAAATTATGGACAGTGGCCATTCAAAAACTATCTCTGGTAGCATTTAAATTTAGTATTTTTGAAACTAATGTACTTAAAAGAAAGATTATGTATATATCACATGCAAAGAATCCATCACTGCACTATCAAGACGCATAATAGAAAGCCTTAACATAAAAACTTTAGGTGCGGTAGATAAGACATAGATATACCATGGAGTTCGTATAGCCAATAACGTCGTGCAATTCCGCACGCAAACCTAACCGAACGCTATCGATCAATCATAGAATCAAAACAGCGCCATATATCACAAAACACTATTCAGAACCAAGGTTCTGTCGCACAGTTTTGGTACACAAACATCCCAAACAGAATAACAATCTGTACCTATTGGATTCCAATCAGTGTGACAGGAGAGTGAAGTTAGGTTAGGTGTATCCTTACGACAACGTTACGTATTTCTCACTCGGATTTAGTGTTTTTCGGAAGCTTTGCGTAAAAGCTCTTTCCGAAATAATCTGTATTCAGTAACAGAAGCTCAAAAGATTGTAACGATCTTCGTGTGCACATTATTGAATATCCGTTGTATAGACAGTCATGACACTTGTGACATAAACACGAGAACTTCTGAATGGAGTGTTTGTCCGCGCGTTGTCGTCAAACAAAACAACAT